>JAPYKE020000118.1:0-600000 GCA_028554795.2 Sinohyriopsis cumingii | reverse complement strand
TCAGTGAAATCTGGTATGGATAAAGAAACAAATGAAATCCATTCTACACAATTATGCATTGGAGATGGTGTTAAAAAAAAGGCAGACGTTTCATTAGATTCTCATCTTTTCTGCCTCAGTCAGGAATCCATAGGGTTTGGTGACTGGGTGGGCTCAATCAGCCTCCAGGATATTTAACTTCACATCACAATTTTTCATCACAGGAAGTACCTCTGGTATTTTGTCTAGACCAGAAGGTTTTCCAATTTTGCTCTATGCCATTCACACCACACCCAGAGCCGTTGCCAGAGTAATGGGAGTAGTTACCATCATTCTAGGGTCACTGATGACCCATGTGCTCCAGTGGTTTGATGACTGGCTGATCAACAATGGTCTCTTTGAGTCCATCAGACATGATCTCTCTTGGTGCTGGTTTATAGAGACCCAGCAGGGCCTATCTACAAACCTAGAGAAGTCTTATCTAGTTCAATTTCAGGATTTTGTATAAGTGGGGATGAGTTTCCTCACAAACAGGGGATTAGTATTTGTCCTATTGAACAGAGTTCACAGAATCTTGGCCCTTTTGGATGCACTGAGAGTAATTTGTTTTTGCCTTGCCTATATCAATCCGGTCTGGAAAAGATGAACTCCTCTGCAGACCTAGTTCCCCAAAGAAAACTACATTGTCCCCTCTCCCTTTCCTCCATTTGGCAAACTGGAAGCCACACAAAGATCCATGACAGCTCCAGTTTCTCTAGTGTCAGGTTTTCAGTACCACTTGGTGGGCAAATCAGGATCAGTTTCTGACTGTAGCCTTCATGCACGTCTCAAAACCCTTCCTATCTGTTCATAATGCATTAGATTCAGAGTGGGGTTCTCACTTGGATGTGAAAGGGCAAGTTTTTCTTGGTTCATGGTTCCATGAAGATTCCACCTCACACAGATTGGAAATGAAGACAGTATTTTTATAAATACATTGTGCATCAACCATGAGTCACTAAGTGATGGTCTCTGATGACAACAATTCAGTGGTAGCAAACCTCAGGCAACAACTTGAAGGGGACACACATGCCATTTCTTTTCATGTGGAGGTTTGGAACCTCCTTTGCTGGTCATCCTCAGAAAAGATTACCCTCCAGCTTTATTATATTCCTGGCAAGAAGAATACTTTGGCAGACAGCCCAGGAGAGGCAAGGTAGTCCTCACAGAATGGTCTCTGCACCATTCTTTAGTAGTCCCTATTCAGACTGGAAGGGGGGGGAGACCTTGGAGGACATGTCTGCTACAGGGTTAAAAGTAAGCTCGCCTTTTATTTTTCTCCAGTCACAGACCAGAGGGCCTGGGCAGTGGATACATTCAGCCTGAAGTAAAATCCTCAGTTTACCTACATTGTACAACCTTTCAGGTTGATTCTGCATGTGTTCCACAAAGGTCAGATCTCCAATGTTCAGTTCTTTTTGATAGTCCTTCTGGTGCCACAATGATTGTGTGGTTCAGCAATCTTCTCAACCTGTTGGTATACCAATCTAGGACATTGCCTCAGTGGAAGAATTTTCTGTCACAGTAGAAGGCTCTCTTTCTGCACAGTAGACCACAGATTCTCCAATTCACCCATGTCTCATCTCAAGTGATCTATCTGCAAGGATAAGTTGAGCAATGTTGCTAAGTGCATTATTCACACCAGGAGATGCTCCATATCCAAGTCTATGATGTTAAATGGAGAATCTTTTGCAATTGGCACTGTGGCATAGCAAGAAATTCTGCACCCTCCTCACACAAAACTTAATTTGTCAGCCCCTTCTTGATAAAAAAGGAAGTGATTTGAAGGGAATTTTGGGCTCCTCAAAGCTTTGTTGGTTGCTAAAGCAGTTGTTACACCACTAGATTTGTGCCATATACACATTATTCCTAGATGTCCCTCTATGACCACAGTGGCTGATTTTCTCCTATTCCTATTTAAAGAGAGAATGCTTGGTTTTTGCTATTTAGGGCAGTAGGGTAACCTATCCAGTACACTTAAATTTTGGAAAGTTCTAGCTGTTGGTTTTGATCCTCACATTTCCAAGCTTGTCAGGTATTTTGAGCTGTAGAGACCAGTGTGACTAATGCCCAGATGGAATCTCTTCAGGTGAAGCTTCTTTCAAGAAACTTATCCTTAAGACAGTTTTCTTGCTCTCCTTACCATCTGTGACACAAAGGAGCAAGCCATGTCTGTAGAAGAAGTTTGTTTATGGTTCAGTGGCAATTAAGACACAAGTTCTCTTCTTTGCCAAGCAGGTTCTTTGTAAGCATAAACCCAGCTTCCTTTGGTAGATCCACTACCCATTTTGTGATCCCCAGTCTCAGCCATATCTGTGCTGGAGATGATCAAGATGGTCTTATATGCCTGATTAGGTTTTTATGATTCTGTTTGGCTGTTTATAAAGGAAGAAGTAAGAGTAGGAAGTATCTTTTCCTTCCTTTAAAGGGCTCTGCTGATATTTTAGCATTCCTTTTTTTTCCTAGGTGGATTGTACTAAGAGGGACCATTCATTCATGAAGATTAAAACCCATAAGGTTCAAGCAATTGCTACCTTATGGGCCTATCAAACTCATTCGTCACTGGTAGATGTTATGAAAGCTATATATTGGCAGTCTCACACTACGTTCTCCTCTTTCTGGCTTTGTTCTTTTGTTTTTTAGAGCTGAACCAAAATATCTTTAGGGCCTATAGTTGTGGCACAAACAGTGGCCCAAGCAGATGCCAACTAACATTTAACTGTAGTGGACATTTCTGCGATACGGGTCTCCTCACCCTGTATATCTTTGCTTATACCAGTTGTCGAGACCATCAGCCTCCCAAAAAACTGGAAAAATTGCTATGCAATAGTAACAGGTAATGTTTTAATGATATTAAAATTAAGTTTTTTTCTGGGAGGTAAAACTAATTTTAATGCTGTAAACACCTACCGATCAAAATGTTGCCAGATTCCTTCCCCCACCTTACTCTGTTGGCCCACAAATAGTCCATAACCATGATAAGGATGATGTCTGTTGTGCATGAGGAGCAGACTTGGTCTGCATTCTTATGGTTCTGAACTTTAAAAGTTTCCATCTTTAGGAGAATGGAATATTTATTATACAATGTATCGGTCCTCAAAAGGTAAGAAATGCAATTTAGTTTTGCCCCAGCCGCCTCAAAACTAATTTGCCCCATTCTTTTCACATATATTCAATTATATGCACAGGCAAGGTGTATGAAACATACTATACAAGTTCTGTATTTGCATTACCAGTCAAAAAAAGATGTTTTTCTCATTTATTTTAAAAAAGAAAAACTTGTCTTCACATTATTATTAATACAAAATCAAGTCAATATCAATGGTAAATTGAGTTGTATATCATCATTTCTTGTATGCTTTGTTTTATCTTGGGGATTAAAGTATACTTTTTTTAACTGGTTCTCAAATTTATATCATTGTGCCAGCCTTGCCAGCTATACACTATCGTGTATGTGGTGCTTACCTGGACAATTTCGACAACTGTTTTTTTAACACTGATATATTTTACTTTTACCCTGTGGATCATAATTTGGCATCGGACACTCTACAAAGTCTCTTGTCAGATGCAAAATTCCAGTCCTTGGTTTAAATTATGTAACTTATATTGATGCATTTAAATTTATTCCATTGTTGATCAGCTTATTTGACTTTTACTAAGCATATTTAGTAATTTGTTTATTAATTTTCTTTCAGATTCATGTCATTAAGCAGTATGAACAAGTATTATGACAGTGGCCTTTCCAGAAATATTTCCTGAGCACCACTGATTCACTTTACAAAACTGCTTATTCCAGTGACAGAAGTTAGGTGCATTATTCTTATGGTTCCCATCTACCTTTTCACATGTACTTAGTACCATGCCATGTATTGCAACCATATTGGTCCATTGATATTGTACACCCAGCAATTAATTAATAGACTCAGATCGGATGTGTAATAATGTACTGACATTTCAGGGTCTGCATTGTTTGTTCTACTTGTAATTGTGAGCCAACAAGATAGACTCTAATCATTTATAACATTAATGTGATTGCATATCTGGTTTTATTCTTTTTGCAGGTAAATATGATTATACATGGTATATATGGATTTCATTCCAATTTTATCTTGAACTTGTAATCGGATCTCATTCCAGTGTATATTATGTTATACACAGATTTGCAATTTATATGCACATGAATTATACATATCACCAGTATCACATTTTTCAAGGGAATACTTTAAAGTAAATTCTTAGAGTATTACAGATATAAATAGTTCAAATGCCATAGACATTGCGTGGGGGATTAAGTGCATGCCAGCACTTAGCTTTTGGCTTAAATGAAGCATAGTTTCTGATGAGATCTCTAAAAAACCCACAATATTTGTCCCTTCTAAGGGAGCTAATTCTAATGATATTCTGATAATAGTATTCTTTTAAGTTAGTGGTCATCAAATCATTGTGTCTCTTGAGCATTACCTTGACCGTACTATCCAACAACTTAGATTTGAAATTGCCTCAAGACATCTTAAACCTTTCTTTCAAAGAGTCTTGAACTTAAAGTCAGAGTTTATTATGAAGTGCATAATAGACTTTGTATCTTTTTAAGATAGATTCACATAAATCAGAAATACAGACAGACCAATCACAGAGACCACCTATATTAATCAAGTATCGGCCTTTAGCAACCCATTCTGTTAGGTTTATGAACTAAATTGTTTAGAATAAACCTTTGTTAAGGAGTCACCTTTAATACATTTATTTCTTATGGTTTTCTGCACCAATTATGAAATTATTTTACCACAAAGACCTAAACTTCTTCCTGTGATAAAATATATTTGTATAAAATTAGGTGACCAATGTAGATGAGATTTTCCATTCTAAAAAACTATATGTATTTTTTTTAAATCTTAATTTGAAGGGGAAAAAACAACTTAGCAGTGTCTTTTGGGGCAAACACCTTGCATGCTTTACACTTCTTCCTTGCAATAAGTAAATATATATATATAAAAAAGACAACATTTTTATTCTGTTATCCTTCTTAGTAAAATAGTACCTTTATATACTTTATATCATATTTTATAATGGTAATGGGAATTATTATAGCCTTCAATTCAAATTAATCATCATCATCATCATTGTTGTTATTATTACTTCTGAAGCTGCTGTTAATTGATGAGGCCAAAATTTACTAACCCTGATTCTAAATACAAATCATTTAATCAAATTATATGAGTATTAGGAAAATAAAATGGGCATTTTTTCACAGCTCAAAAGTTACATTTCAAGATCATTCATTAAGTGGTATTTGTCTATAGATACTTTCATATTTGGTTCCAAGTTATTCTGAAAATCTTTCCCTATGAGTTTGCATTGCTGTATTTTTATATTGTTTATAAAATTAACATAGCAATAAAAAGAATCAGAAAAGAAATAGTTTGTTTGAAACAAATGCTTCAGCATTATGCCACTGAATGGTTGATGTCATAAAATAAATATTAGAACACCCCACCCCACCCCTGCCCCAGCAAACATTTTTAACTCCCGGGGTAATAAACCAGAAAAACCTATGGGATGGCATGTTGTCCAGTGCCCATCATCCACCTGTTGATTAGCACAAATTTGTTACCACTATTCCTAAACTACCTGGTGGATTGCCAAGAATGGTTTCACACACATTCATCACAAGGTCTAGTTTTCTTAAAAGAAAATGAAGCTACTCAGACATCCATTGTGGCCATGATAGTGTCCTTCTTTGTAGTTATATCTCCACCTCCTAAACAGATGGTTAGATTGTCGTGGGGTCTTCACTAAAAGAATTATTATTTCTAGTTAGTACTAAATGAAAATGATGCTGATTTGATATCCAATATGGTGGCCATTGCAGACAGCTTGAAAATCTTGCTTTGACTACCTCTTCTGATTGGAAGGTCAAGTGACCATGATGTTTTAACAAGAAGACATGATATCCAGTTGGTACTACCTGAAAATAGTGCCAATTTGACTTAACAGTATGGCAGCCAGTGTGCCATCTCGAAAATCTTGTCATTGTTATTCCTCGTGGATGGATGGTCATATCAACATGAGGCTTTGTTCATAAGTCTTCTTTTGATGTGTTGTTGGTAGTAAATGAAAATGATGCTAACCTGACATAGCTTATAGCAGCCACAGCAACCATCTTGAAAATCTTTTTAACCATACTGCCTCTAAATCAGTGATCATATCAACATGGAGTTTTCACCAAAGGACTTCTTAAAAGGTCTGGTTAGTCCTAAAAGAAAATGTTGCAGGTCTGATATCCAATATGGCCACCACTGCAGCCATCTTGAAAATGTTAACACTACTTCTAAATGGAAGATCCTGATGATGGAGTTTTCACCAAAAGACTTCTTATGATTTCTGGTCGGTCCTAAAAGAGTCCTAAAGAAATTATGTAGGTCTGAAATCTAATATGTCCACCACTGCAGCCATCTTGAAAATGTTAATCACTACTTCTAAATGGAAGATCCGATTCATTGAGTTTTCACCAAAAGGTTTCTTATGATGTCTCATTGGTTCAAAAATGTAAATTGTGCTTATCTTTCATTCATTATGGCCACCATGTTAGCCATCTTGAGAATGTTTTCAATGAGAATGCCAGAGACAGATTCAACAGTTGGAAATTTGAAAAGAAGAAATGGTCTTGATCTTTTCAGCCAGCAATGCATCAGTCCCTTTGAGGGACTTGTGTTAAAGTAAATAATGAAACCTGATTTCAAAATAAAAGAAAAAGATTTTAATCTCTGACAGTATTACATAACACAACTGATGAAAACTTCATTTTGTTATGAACTCAAACATTTGATTTTTTTTCTCTCAAAATTTTTGTTTTCTATTTTGATTGTAACATGGCAATCTGCTCCAATTAAAGATAAAGCTTCTTCATATGAAATTTATCCAGAAACATGAGAATCTATTGGCAGTACTGTTTTGAAAATACATAGACTTGCCATTATCATGATTAGAAATCTTTGTAAATATTGTTGTGCAATACTATAAAATGTGAACAGAGCGCAGTTTCTGAAAAAGAAGAAGAAATCAGATTTGATAAAATATTACTGATGGCAGCGTAAGCAAACTGTACATCGAATATTGATAGCAAAAGCTTTACTTCCTATTACTAGCAACAGAACATTTAATGTGATGTTTAGTATTTCAAAATTACTTTGGGGTAGGTTTGGAGTCAGTCAAATGATATGGACCAGCTTTTCTTGTGGCACCATCTAATTGGAAGATAGCTGTCTGATGAAGGCCATTACAACACAGTATTTAATTTGGGAAGTAAGAATTTCTGACAGCGAGTTCCTAATGTACCACTTTATTTTGAAACATTTTGATTCAGAATGTTATCAAAAGAACACATTAATTCCAAGATTTCTAAGCTCTATAGCATAGACTTATGGTACTGAAAGCGATGTGTTGCAGTAATCAGCACAGTCTGTCACTTTACCGTTCCTAAACACTGTATTTGCTCATGAAACATATTATCAAGATGAACACTTTATTTTTTTCATGAGACATGTATTATCAGAGTTTCCACTTTGCATCATTTATGATTTCAAGTCAATGGTGCAGACACTGATCTGCCAGCACAAATGTGTGATGATTGGTAAGGTAAATTCTAAAACATCAGTATATGAAGTTATATCTACCAGGTAAACACAGTACAGTGTTTTGGAACATCAGTATGTTATTGAGTTATATCTACCAGGTAAGCATAGTACAGTGTTTTGGAACATCAGTATGTTATTGAGTTATATCTACCAGGTAAGCATAGTACAGTGTTTTGGAACATCAGTATGTTATTGATTTATATGTACCAGGTAAGCATAGTACAGTGTTTTGGAACATCAATATGTTATTGATTTATATCTACCAGGTAAGCATAGTACAGTGTTTTGGAACGCCAATATGTTATTGAGTTATATCTACACAGTACAGTGTTTTGGAACATCAGTATGTTATTGAGTTATATCTACACAGTACAGTGTTTTGGAACATCAATATATTATTGAGTTATATCTACACAGTACAGTGTTTTGGAACATCAATATGTTATTGAGTTATACCTACACAGTACAGTGTTTTGGAACATCAATATGTTATTGAGTTATATCTACACAGTACAGTGTTTTGGAACATCAGTATGTTATTGAGTTATATCTACACAGTATAGTGTTTTGGATCATCAATATAAATATATATGTTATCGAGTTAAATCTACACAGGTAAACACAGCACAGTGTTTTGGAATATCAGTATGTTATTGAGTTATATCTACACTGTACAGTGTTTTGGAATAACAAAATGTTATCAGGTTATATCTGCACAGGTAAACATGGTACAGTGTTTTGGAACATCAGTATGTTACTGAGATATATGTGCAGATTTTGCTTTGCTCAAACTCAGCATACATTGAAGTTTTTCTTAAGTAATAAAATTGATACAAGTTTTGCTCAATTAGAAATGTCATTTCTTGTTGTCAGATGAATTTCTGTTTTTGTGATATTTTGTTATTGCTTTTATACATTTCCTTTTGGGGTTTTTTCTTGGAAGTGTCACATTCCATACTAATTTCATTTCAAGGTTGAAATACAGCCTGCATTTTAGAAGTTTGCAAGTCTGATCATCATGAAGAATTTTCCTGGAAAAAGACATATATTGTTTGATCATTGATGATTTCTTTCTCCTTTGCCCCGTCTGCTTCCCATGTCATGTTTCCTTGGTGATAGTTGATTATTATGTAATTGCTTAAATACACATGAATTGTATTGTTCTACTGATTATGGTTAAGGGGCATGGACCCAGATCTGCTAGCACATTATTTGACGGCAGATCTAAGTGTGGAGTTTATACTCTGACTCGACTAATAAGTGAGTATTTATTATAGGTCCATGCTTTTTCTGGCCAGTCTAAGATTGACACATCCAGTACTAAGCCCACTCCACACTTTACAGGATTGGTCTGCAGGGCTTATCATTTTAGACATACCACGTACTTTCAGTATTACCATGTGCATGTGACCTTTTACTGAGAAAAAAAAGTGAGTAGATAAGGAATCATGATATAAGTATTTTTACACAAGAAGCAAGATTCACAGAAATCTTTGAGAATTGTTTATCAGTAAAGATCCCAAGGATGCCAAAATCAGTTAGTTTTTTTTTTCATTAAATATCTCTGATAGAATGTTGCAAAAGGAATTTTTCTCAGGGTATTCTCTTGAAACAGTCTGTATAGAGAGAACGTTTACATAGCTTTCACAAATACGTGTAAATGCTTAATTTTTTTGGTTTTAGTTTTTGTTTTAAATTAACACAAAAAAAATTAAATGTAGACATAATGAATATTCACTTGTGTACCAAACACAGCCATCTATAGGCTATGTGTAACCTGTTATAATAGTGCATCATGTGACAGCAGATTGGGGTTCACACCTTTTGCACTTGTGCTATAAATATGGATGAGCTAGTTTGTCCTCATTTCATTAACGTTTATAAGTGAGCCTAATGACTCTTAAATGAGTCAAGTTAAGTGGTGAGTCCAGTTTAATCTTAAACAATTCAACAGGTACTTATATTTCAGCCAGTCATAACACTGGAATGTAGATTTTAGTCCAGAATTAAGATATTTGATTGGTCAACTGTAAGTCCAGCTTAAATCTCAAACAGACTGTTACTTATATTTCAGCCATTCAAAACACTAGAATGTTGATTTAAGTCCAGACTTAATTTCTGTTGGTGAAATCAGGACCAGTTCTGATGCAAAGTGTTTTATTGTATGTACCTCTGATGACATGAATATTAATGTTCCAGCAAAGTTCCTTGTACATTTTTCTTTTATATTGTGATTGATCAGAATTGTTTCTAATGTGATAAATTTCTATACAGTTTTTGTGTCACCTGTTCACAAATATACTATTATGTTAGATTTATACTCAGAACATGTTTGAATATTACAATGAATAAATTCTTAAATTATGATTCTCATTTCTTGTTTGTTAATTGCCCCATTCCAAGCCTTCCAAATGTCCATAGCCCATTGCCCCAACCCAAGCCTTCAGAATGTCCATAGCCCATTGCCCCATTCCAAGCCTTCAGAATGTCCATAGCCCATTGCCCCATTCAAAGCCTTCAGAATGTCCATAGCCCATTGCCCCATTCCAAGCCTTCAGAATGTCCATAGCCCATTGCCCCATTCCAAGCCTTCAGAATGTCCATAGCTCAGTGCCCCAATCCAAGCTTTCAGAATATCTATAGCCCATTGCCCATTCCAAGCCTTCAGAATGTCCATAGCCCATTGCCCCTATCCGAGTCTTCAGAATGTCCATTGCCCATTGCCCCATTCCAAGCCTTCAGAATGTCCATAGCTCCTTGCCCCATTCCAAGCTTTCAGAATGCCTATAGCCCATTGCCCAGGGTAAGAAAATTGACATGCAAGCAAATATCCTGAAGTGGATTACCTGTTGAGAAATACAACTGTCTTTTAGATAATGTCCCACCTCTGACCTTGCAAATAAGCATTTGCATGGAACATGCAGCTTTTTATGTGATGTTTGCGTATCTGAGGTAAAATGATTATAATCTTAAAATATATTGTCATTTACTTAAAATGCTTATAAAGGGAAAGGAAACAGTTGGTTTAAACAATATTTACACCAACATAGCCTAAGATATATAATATAACAAACTATTACAATTATCATTCAAGACTTAGCAACAAGAAGAAAAGCATATATTAAGTATCTACTTGGACAACTTAAGACATGTAGTAAAAATGTCAAGACAATAATAAACAATAGCTACCCACTTGTGTCTATTTATGTTTAAATTCTTGCCAAATGTGTGCAGCCTTAGCAGATAATAGTACAGAATTAATGGCTGCAATACCAGAGTGCTGCAAACTTATTTTGAATATAATTATGTACATGGTTGAAATATTTATTTTATTTTCAGCTTTGGATCATACAAGATATTGTTTGTTTTTACACACTTTGAAAACATTTTGGGATAGCAAGGTAGTATTAAGAGTAGATTAAAAGAATGCAGTCAGAGTAAGAATTTGGTCATTTTTCATTTAGTGAACTGAACAACTATTGCTGGTCAAGATAAATCAGTCAGCTGCATGAAATATTCTGTTTTCCACAGCAAAATGTATGGAACTACCTTAGCTGGTTGATAGAGCTGTGAACAGGTACCTGCCAATTGATAGTAACCCAGGTAATGAGCTGTCAGGTACCTGTTTACCATATACAAGTTTTCTATCAGTACATATGGCCCCAAAAGCCCTTGGCTTGTAAAGGCAGCACTCTTTTTTTCTTCACATTGACAATCCTATTGATCGAAACATGAATGTGATGCATGTACTTGTTCAGTGCCAAGACGAGTTCTGTCTCTTCCAGGAAATGTTTGACCTCAGTCTCTAGCTTGTAACAGAGGATGATTGTTTGATCTTGCAGCACATCTTGCAGCTTTTAATGTGCATGTGTGTTTGTGTGTGTGTGTGTGTGTGTATTGGATTTTTAACATAGCTTTAACAATTTTTCAGTCACATCACTGCATTGTCTGCAGTGTGATAATTTATAGTGATGTCTAGCACTGGGTCATCATGCCGCAGACATGTAGCATGATGTTCTACCTAGTCACATTATCCTGACACCAGGTCTACCAGTCCTAACACCAACCTCTTAATGCTGAGCACCAAGCAAGGTAGCTGCTAATGCCATTTTTATATGTCTTTGGTATGTCTGAGCCAGGGTTTGAACCTGCGACCTCTGAGGCAGTTGCACTAACCAACAGGCAACACTAGATATCACTATAAACTGTCACACTGCAAACATTATAGCGATATGACTGAAAAATTGTTAAAGGTATGTTAAAATCCAAAACAAACAAACACACACACCATTAATCAACCTACAACAAATCAGTAAGTTTTGTACACATTTAATAAAATTTTCCTTTTGATCAGGTACCCTGGTAATCGATCAGTTAAGATCAATGGGTATCCGATAAATGTTTACTAAACTTTTCACAGCTCTATTGGTTGATTGGTAAAATGACACTTTTAACACATTGGCTATTGAAAAAATTGGAACTAAGTGCCTTTTTAAAGGACATACCAAATGCAACATTATCATAACTACATAACATTACTACAGGAAATGTACGTTCACTTATTGGCAAAGGGGTAATACTTGGCGAGAATGGAGACGGTTGCAGGGAGAACAATGTAGCATTATACATGATCATTCTTGGTGTTTTAAACTTACTGAGTTTATATAGCTTTATATCTTTGAAACTGAAGTAATATGGTATGGTACTACAATTGTGAACTGCTGGTGGCTTTTGAGTACACATGCTCTCAGTGTATATAATTAGGTTGCTGATTTTCTTAAACATTTATATGTATCTACGAATGGTTTCCCAAACCAAAAAAAAATTAAATATGTAATAAGAGGTAAAGTAATTCTTCTTTAATATGGAACAAGCGTTGATAAAGGTCCGAAGTTTAGTATACACCCGCCCCGTCTTGTATAGCTAAGAGGATTAACTGGCAATATTTTTTTAAGTTAATTGACTTGTTTACTTATAGCACAATTCCGTACATAGCACGATGACATTATGTGGACCCCGATCATCAAGCTATAGCGGGATTACCTTGTACATAATGACTCCCAATTAAGTCAATAAATTCAACATGTACTGTACCAGTCTTGATTCGTTCTGCAACCTAAATCTACCCACAATCAAATAACAAAATTGCCACATTCTAATGCAGACACTGAAAGGAGATTTTCCTTTCTGTTGAAAGTTATGGCTAACTTAAAGGAAATGTGGCACCAGAAACAATATGTTATCTTCTAAGTGGTAAGACCAGCAATGATGAGGACTGCCACAAATATAATCCAGACAATGAAATCCTTAGAGATGCCAGGAAACGTGTGTGGTACTTATAAGGACAGGATGAAGGGCAGCATGTTGCTGTGAAAGGATTGATTTGATGAGATGATATGTGTATTTTAATGCTTTAGAAATGGACATTTTTTCAATAGTTGTAATTTTTGTCCATTTACGTTTAAATCCGGATTGATAACCCCTTTTGAAGTCAATATTCCTGACCAGATTTTGCAAATCTCCTGATTTCTCCCAAGCTGACCTGTCTGTATTTTTTACATATATGAAAGAATATTGTTATGGTTGTTAAATCGATCAACCTAGTCAGGTTGAACACTATACACGTTTTATGATGAATCAAGAAGAAAAGTTGGCAAGTGTATATGGAATACTGATGGATCCTCATCTCAGAATAGAAAATCTTTAAAGGTTCACATAAACATAAATGACCATTCCATGCTTCCAAAACTTTTGCCAAAGATGTCCTGCAATAGGGATAGAAACTGACCATTCATCTCCTTATTTGACAAATGTTTTTCAGAAATAAAGTCAAGTGAAAACTTATGACTTATTACCGGTGAAAATGAATACCTGGGGACGTCATTACCTTCTGATTCAGTCAAAATGACACTACAGTATACATATATTTTGGGTGCTATGTGTGTTTGAAATTTCATCGTGTTTCTTATTAAAGGGAAAACATATTCAAACAGAAAGTGTTTTTGATCATTTCGAAGTATAAATGAGATATTCACACACACATATGCAAATTTTTAATGTGCCTATCTCTATCACGCAACACACTCTCTCTCTCTCTCTCTCTCTCTCTCTCTTCTAGAAACACATATTGACAGACATGTACACATTTTATAATGTCTCCGACATCCTGAAAATTTAATAATAATAATAATAAGTATGAATTTTTATGGTTCCGCAGTCTGTTAGGTAGCTCTCTCTCTCTCTCTGTATCTGTATTTTATATATATATATATATATATGATTAGGTCAAATAATTTTAAAGGCTATGCTACATTAGTTTTTTCCTTTTTTCAAAGCCTTGCATACCAATAAGTGTTGAACCGCTGTGTTTCTTCACAGAGTACATTCAACTGATCACAGGACAGAAGAGTTTATTTTCAAAAGAATGTAACTGATAAATATTAATTACAAGAAATATGTGGGTAAGGACAGTAATATTTTGCACTGCGTGTCTGTCACAACCCTTGCTACGGTATTATTTATGAATAATACTGAAGGCAGGCGTGCAAAACTATGAGCACCCAGTCAGCTTAAAGTGACACTCTAAACACATAAAAATTTAGGACTCAAAAGATATAAAATTTTACAAACAAAAAAAAGGAAAGTCTATGTAGTAAATATATTAGGCGCAAGTTTTCAATCTCTATTAAATAATATTTCATAGTAGATATCCTGGTTGTGTCGAACTCGACTTAACGTTTTAGCTCATAATACGAAAGTCTACGATTTATTTGAGAAAGTATCGATCGTTCTTGGGTAGTTCCTGTACTCATCTGCTTCTAGTTATTTTCTTCCCATTTCTATCTTTCTTTCCCGTTCTGTCTCTGGGACAACTCCTATGATGGCATCCTGAAAGATTCATGTAGAAATAGGACATGGGACATAATCTCTTGCACCACTGCACCGTCGTAAAGCAATCGACTCACTTCTCTCGCATATTTTTGTTCAGATTCATGAGCGACCAACCCTACATAGTCCAATATACAACTTCAAATCCCTCCGAATTCTCTAGTGTTCTGCCGTATTTAATAAAGTCTACCAATGAATATTCAAGTATCGCGCTTAAATTTTAAAGTAAGCTCCCCCCCCCCACCTTTATTATTAGCCCTCTGGTCTACTTTATCTGATTCATTTACTGGCATCCTTTGAATTTAATGTGCGTGCGTCAGGTGTCTCGGGCATTAACTTAGCTAAAAAGATAGGATTCCGTCTCTTTGAAGTATTTCTGACGGTCCAAGATTGCATGACACTTATGTATTGAGATAATGAGAGAAAAAACATAAATGCCGAAAATTGTGTGCAACTAGTTTCGCATTTATGCTTCTTCAGGCAAGAAATGTTTTGAAAGAAACGGACGACGTATTTTATTTTAAAATAACAATTACGTCATTACGTAATGTCATAAATGATATGCATCGTCATAACAAGTATATATATATATATATATATATATATATATATATATATATATATATATATATATATAACACGATCTAAAAGATACACGAGTTTCTAAACCTGAATCAGTAAAATAATAAAATAGAATAGAGACAAACAGTCATACATATAATTATATTGTTATAAAGGATATACAATAAATTACTTTTTTTATAATCATACAATTTTATATAGTGCATTGGCATTAAGGTCATTAGGATACAAAGTATCTAACTTATGAATCCAGACCAAAAGATACCGACGCATTATTTCAGATGATTGTCAATTACAAAATTCGTTGAATAAATTACAAACATATTTCCAAAATAGAAATTATCCTACACAGATAATTGATTCTGCGCTGAACAAAGCCCGTAATCTTACTCAGTATGAGGCTTTAAACACAGCAGAATGTAAAATAGAGAAAAATATAATTCCTTTCACAATACAATATAATCCTTCATTACCTAGTATAGATCGTATAATTAATAAATATTATAGTCTCCTACATTTATCAAATAAAACCAGTCTGAAATCACTTTACAAAAATAAACCAATTATCGCTTATAGAAGACCGAAGAATTTGCAAGATTTTCTAATTAGAACTAAACAGATAGAAAATAAAAAAGACAATTTCGTCATCTAAATGTAACAGACACCGGTGCTCTCAACGTACAAACATAAGAGAAAGTACTTCTTTCAATAGAGCTCATACAAAAGAGGTATTTTCTCTACGTTAAAATACTAACTGCATATCAACTGATGTGATTTATTTGATAACCTGTATAAAATAAATGTAGCATGCAATATGTTGGACAAACACTTCAACAAGTTTCTAAGAGAATGAATAATCATCGCTTTCATATAAAAATTATAGCAATCCTCAGTTTTTCTCTAATATTTCAACACACCTTAAACCAAGAATCACTGTCTACTCGATTTTTTTATAATAATAATAATAATAATAATAATGAGGACTTTGTATAGCGCCTAATCTTTAGAAGCTCTAAGCGCTTTACAACATTAGACAACACCTGTAAGATAATATAAAAAACAACATATAATGATATGATTACAAAAACAAACACCATGAAGTTAGAAAACATTAAAAAAAAACCATGCTGAGAATATTTAAGGTAGGAAACATTATTAGGTCTTTAAGTTTGTGCATGCAGTCGAAATAAGTGAGTTCTGAGGGCCCTCTTGAATGTGATCACTATATCTTTGTGTCTAAGGTCAGTGGGCAATTCATTCCACCTTGCTGGCCCTGATATGCAAAAGAACGCTGTTCATATGACTTTGTTTTCATAGTGGGAGTAATGAGTATACGACTGTCAGAAGAGGAGCATAAGTATCTTGCTGGTGTTTACACATGGATGAGGTCGGATCGGTATGTTGGACTAGAGTCCGACAGTGAAACTAGAACAGAGAACAAATTTTGTGTTTGATTCTGGATCAAATGGATAGCCAGTGTAGGGTACAGAGCAGCGGGGAGGTGTGCTCTGATCGTGGTACTCTAAGTATGATCTGAGCAGCTGTGTTTTGAACTTTTTGAAGTTTCTGGAGCAGATATTGAGATGAACCAGACAGAATTGAGTTACAAAAATGCCAATAGATATTGTGCATGGCGAAGTGGAAGGCTCAGGAAAGAAACTTATTGGATTCATAAGTTAGATACTTTGTATCCTAATGGCCTTAATGGCAATGGACTATATAAAATTGTGTAATTTTTTTACATTAATATATTTTTAAAAAAATTGATATATTGTATATCCTTTCTAACAATATAATTATATGTATGACTGTTTGCCACTGTTTTATTTTATTATTTTAATGACAATTACGTAGAGAATCCTATTCCGTCTAATAGATTAAAATCAATATGAAATTTACCTGGACACAATATTATCCTATGAACAAGAGTTCTTTACAGTGTCTTTAATATCTGACGCAAAACATATTTGTCAACAATTGACCTGACTTTGTCGGAAAAGTCAGACAAAATATAATAGTCTATAGGTTGCAATTACTGGCATCAATTTATGACCTGAATATGGCCCATTTGCTATGACAGACAGTCGCGATTGTTTACTCCAGACCTGCATAAAACCAAAATTTCAAGTCCAAGGTAGGGTTTGTAACAATCGGAATAAAATCACTCTTACGTGAAGATCAGACAGCGACCGCTTAGGGGTCATGTTCTGGTGACCTTTGAATTAACCAATGGAAATCCAGCTTTCAAAACTCTGAAGGAGATTTAAATAGTTCTGCACACATTTATGCCCTTTTTCCACACTCCTCAGTTTCCGAAACGCAAAGATATCAGATTTAATCTGATTGACGAATACAATTAGTGATTATTGCAATAACACATGTCACATAACATGATATTTACGAGGTCGTATGACAGTGTAGATCTGATTTTAATCAGATTGGGATTGTAAGAATGTAATATTTTGACTTATGCCTTAGCCGGTATGAGGGATGGTATTGTTTTTTCCTTTTTGTTTCTTGAAAAAAGAGGGTAGTAAGGACATTATAGAGGGGTATACCTAATTAGAATATACCAAATTTATAATTGGAGTCATAGGATGATGGTCTGGTGAAGGTATTGCTAGTCACAAGAGATTTAAATGATATTTGATTCCCCTGTTTTACGATCTTCCATGTATGAATGGGGTGGAGGTTGTTTTTAAAATAGAAGGGTAAGGGTGTATAAGGAAATAGTAGGGTTGCTACAACGTTTACTGTATTAATAAAGTGAGACGATAGGGAAGTTATAGAGGAGAAAGAGAATTTAGCTTTTATTATAAAGGATTTAGATTATATTTTTCGGTCCCATCTTTTTCAAGTGGTTAATAAAATGTGTTTGATTAACTTACGGCATACCATCCAGTTCAGTTCAAGAGCAGACATATCCGCATGTTGCATTTTCATCCAGACAGGCTTACCACAGACCTACATGAGAAATTTACGACATTGTTTATTTCAGTTACAAGGCTGACAAGCTCATATTTCCAGTGAGAATCGATCTATACACTGTTACATTTTTAACAGACATATCATGTGACAAAAATAAAAATCTATGAACCAATTTTAAGACAATAATTTGTTCTCTATACATTTCACAGTGGCGACTTAGTGTTAAATTTGCTTTGTTACAATAAAGTATTGACCTTGACCTTGTTTAACATGCGGTGTCCGTCTTGTCGCTACAAGCCCATGAAAAGGACAAACTAGTGTTAATTCTCACTGTCCTATAATCTCTCCGAATACTAAAATTTATTTACTACATGGGTTAAATTAAAGGGCTTATGAGAATAGTAAAAGGGACGGTAGAGACATTATATAGTGTTTTACATTTTGTATGACAATTATTCACGAGAATATGATTTGTGGGGATTTGATTACACTCCAGGTCAAGGCAGCAACAAAGGAGTGTGATAGTGTGTATATGGATACATCGTGTATTTAAACACGATTATCCTTAACTTGTGATAGTTTGCATGTAAGTATAGTTGATCAAGCAAACTCAGTCTGCATCTCCTGTGCGAGGTTCCACTGACAGATGAAGGCAACAATCAGGGCCAGAAAGTAGTTTTAAAGCGATGGAAGAAAATTTTAAGTTCAATAGCATATAAAACTTGATTTCCAAAAGCCGTGCTCACGGGGTGGGTGGGTGGTGTGTAACGTAAATCCAGGGGGCCCTGCCAGAATGATCCAAATCGGGCCCCGCGTTTGCTAACGCCGATCACGTGCACGCAGAAGCCAAAACTATTTACTGAAGTCATCGTCATCTTCGAACTCGAACGATGAACAATGTCACCCTTGATAGTTCGCACCTAATGTATGCAATCCTTTGTCAAATGTAATCAATGTTCATTACTACTGGTGCGCATTTGAGAACTTACACAAACTTCAACCATGAGAAATTGGGTGATGACTGTGAATGTCTCCAAACTCGATACAGATGAAAGTTACACAGTAAAAATACAAAATCCAGCGTTATATATCATCTGTAAAATTAAATGATTCAAATATTATTCGAGTTTCCATTACTGTAAATCCAAACAAATCCATCTTAAACGATATGCTGTATGGTATTTTGTCGTGCCAAAGTAATTAAACGTATAGAAATGTGATTTATAATTTTCAATGTATATTAAGTATACATTTT
This sequence comes from Sinohyriopsis cumingii, assembly GCA_028554795.2. Classification (NCBI taxonomy): domain Eukaryota; kingdom Metazoa; phylum Mollusca; class Bivalvia; order Unionida; family Unionidae; genus Sinohyriopsis; species Sinohyriopsis cumingii. The sequence continues at coordinate 580,695 of JAPYKE020000118.1, read as the reverse complement.
TACAAAATCTTATAGGAATACAACGTTCGCTATGAAAAATTAAAGGACAAAAATACAACGGTTTGAAGAACTTTTCATTAGCTTTGAAATACCAAAAGTTGGCATCAGGCAAAAATCGCCCCTTCCCCGCCGAAAAAAGACAAAAACATTATGTGTCGGACTTATACACGGTGAAAATCGTATGGTATTTATTTATTCTAACTGCTTTAACTGAATTAGAGCTGGAATATGGTTTCTTTGCACAATGCGCATGTACACAGCATTCGTCCTGCATTTACATAAAAATCAACTATGATGTCATAGATTGTAAGAAAATAATTTTGTAGCAAGGTGTTAAGAATCAGTTGAAATCAAAACTAAACTATTTTCACAGCAACTATTTCAACAGTAGCAATTCACACCTCAGTACTGAGTTTCGTCAGATTCAAAAGCGTTCAATTCAAAAGGTCAAAGATCGGCATTCCGCGCTAATGCGTCATCGGCTATTAAAGAAGGGAATCAGTTTAATAAAACTAGTATGACTGAAATAAGACCAATAAACAATATTTATTTGTAAGAGTTTTAATTTTAATTAAACATACAACCCCCTCCCAAAAAACCCCCCAAAAAACACAGACAAATTCCATAATTTGGGTGTTCTGTCTCGGCCTCCGTATCACTGTTAATATTATTAATAGCCAAATTCTAATGACGTCATTCCAATGGCTGCGCCCTTGGGAAGCAATGTGAGTCTGCCTTACAGATCCAATGACGGAAATTCAGTTCCGGCACTGCGTCCCAGCGATGTTGAAAACTTCAGCCATATCGTTGGACATGTTATTGGGGAGAAAAAGCAGCGAAGGAGTATGTTTGCGCCCCTAGGAACTATCCCAGGACAGCTTCCCAAGAGTCGACAGGAGATCATTATTGGTTCATTTTTCGAGAGCTGTTTGTTTAAATCAGTTGCAAGTTGTGTCGTGGGTAAATATTTTGAAAATTATTGTCTTTTATGATATTTAGCCTCATTAAAAAGTAGCTACGTATTGCAGTATATTGTGAATATCCACATTCTACACATAAGACAATAATAAATTATTCAATATTGAATTAAGAGTTTTTGCAATTACATCAAACAATTTTTCAACGGTAAACATCAAATTGGAACTGTTATGATATCTGTTGTGATTCCACCATCAGAATTGAATGGTCGTATGCACACACACCCAGGCAAAAATTACGTTTTACGAGTTTTCAGAATTTTAGCATTGTTCTACAATATTGTAGGAAAATGAATATAATCTAAAACTCTTTATTGTTGTACAAAACATGGGTATAGCTTCACTTTTAACTAGGACGAAGAATGAAGGGTATAGTAAGTCACATTTGTCTGCAGTCTTTTGAGGAATATAAGTACCCTTTTCCCTAGTCCGGTAAATCAATCCCACAAATCTGTGTTGATACTGATGGACGATGTTGTGGGTCTGATATCATCTGTTCATTAAAATATGCAATTTTTCTGCATGTAAACCCGCATACACTTTAGACACATACCGGTAATTGGTAACAGCCATATCAAGTGCAAAATTCAAAATGGTCACAGGAGAAATGGTTGTGCTATTCCAGGTGGATTTTTACAAGTCACCAAAGATTAAATCTACATGTCACCAAAAGAATCTTTCAGTCAATGGTAGCTACACAGCCACAAGAAATACTGGTAAATGTATAAAATATACATCGATGTGTGCAGCCAAATTTGTATGCAGATAATTGCAGCTTTTAATGAACAGGTGATATCGGCCTACCTTTTCCCCACCCAGTATTAATTTTCATCAAATGTAACTCAGAATTTTGACCATCATTAAAACCTTTTGTATACGTTTATAAACTTACTTCAGCAAAATATATTAAGTGAAACTTGATAAATAAAATAAGATATTTTGTGGGCTCTAAAACAAAGGGGAGATAACCAATAGCCCTTTGTATTACAGACAGTGTAGTTGGCAACACATTAGAAATGCTTCTTAATAGATTAAGTTCATCCAGATTTCTTATTGCTCATGTACATACATAACTTTTCTTGTTGGTTATGTGAAAATAATTTTCTTTTACATTGGATAGAACTATAATGTTGTAACAAGTTACATGCTACTGTGAAACATTTCTGATGTTATATAGTTGAAAGAGAGTTTCTGATCAGTTTCTTCAGTGAAAATCGGCTGAAGGTATTCAGAGAAAACCTACATTGAAAAGATGAAAGAAACTTTTATGTTATATCCATTGAGGGTCAATCAGAATTGACTTGTACTTAATCTTTACTTTACTTTAATATTAATTGCTTTAAATCTGCGATGCTTATAATTCATTTTGATGCCAAATTTGTTCATTGTTTTCATTAATTTCTCCTGTAACCTGTCTGTTCATAGTAGGCCAAATTCTCAATGCATGGATTTATTTATTATATAGTGTTATGACCTGTCATGAGAGACCACCTTTCTTGAGAGACCATTATTACTTGGCAGAAGGGGTGGTCTTTCAAGACAGGTTGTACTGTACTTGATGTGGCAATGCATTTTGATGAAAACCACACATTCATCACATAAGTAGGTCACTCAGGGTTCTCACTAGGATTTGAAATGTTGGAGTTATTGTCCCCAGGCTTAAAAATTATAGTCCCAATAATGAAACCTTTGATTCCTTGTAATCGTACAGCTCATTAAGCAGGTATTGCTGTGTCTGTGATATAAATCTCATCAGCTATGATATTTAGTAGTAGAATAAAATAATTGAAATTTATGGCAATTCAGAACAACAATTATTGTTTGATTTTGTATGCAGCTAAAAGGAATTGAGAAAGAGCTTCATTATAAAAAAAAACTTCACTAATTTAATTAGCTTAATTTCATTTCTGATAAATAAATTTGCTTCAACACTGAAAGAAGTGACATATGAACATATTCCATTTACATTTTATTTCTTTTTTAAGCAACACAACAAACTACATCCACTTTTTCTTAAACAAATTTCTCCATTGCAGGTTTAGTGCCAAAAGTTCATGGTCTTTGTCCATCACCCTCATCAATTTCATCAATGTTTCTTTTATTAAATGTCCTTCTGGTGTGGTAGTTTTCTTGTTCTTACCCAGGTGTGCCTGAAAGGCAAATACATGATTCTTTGAGGACTTGTGCATCTGGAATGTTGAGCTTTTGAAGTACTGGGTTCATCTGGTTATGATAAAACATTTCCTTCTACAGTCATGATACCATGTGCATTCAGATATGTTCACATTTTTTCTTGTTTTATGGCCATTGGGAATGTGTAATTCCATGATTCATTCCACAAATCTCTTAGACCTTAAGGATTTTCTTCTCTTTTCCAGAACTAGAATCAGTATATTTCTTGGCCGGTCTTCCAAGAATGACGTTTATCTGCAGCCTTGAGCTTGGCATCAAATATAGTCAAGATGTAATTGGAAAATCATATAGGAAGGGCAATAAATTTGTTAGCTAATTGATAGTTCTTTCTGTTTGTATTATATTTTTGTTTGTTCATAAAATGCATTCATATATTGTTTTAAAAACTAGTTACACATATGCAGGATCAGCCCTAAAGGTAGTGACTTGTGCCCCAGCACTGGGCATTATGAATGGTGGTGGTGGGTATCAAATGCAAAGTTTGCCATTTCCCCTTGGGTTGGTCCTGTACATGTGTACATTGTATTAAAGAATATCCTTCTCACATTTGTGCAGTCTTGTTATATTTTTGCCCAATGATTAGGATTTGGTGTGGGGACATTCTTTGGAATCTTCACTGCCAGTATAGACCCAATGTCTACATACACTACAACAGAACCGCCATCTACAAAGGCTGTGCTGAAAGAAATGAAGATACGCATGCTGTCCTATGGGAAGAACTTTGCTGTGTTAGGAGCTATGTTTGCTGGGACAGAGTGTCTGCTTGAAACAGTAATAAAGTCTTCTTTTTAATCATATTTTTTCATTATTGAGAAAAATTAAATGTAGCATTGAGTATTTGACAGCCAGCTTGATTTTCACAGCTTAATGGTTTGATATCCAAATTCTAAGATTAAACAAATAATGAAAGAATTTGTTTAATATTTTGCATCTACATGTTTGGGGGTAGAAATTTTTTGAAAATCCATGATTGTCTCTAGCCAACCAACTTTGAAAATCAAGTTATCCAGTAGAAAATCTAGTTGGCAAGTAGATTTGTCTGGTTGCACAGTAAACTGGTAAATGACTGTGGTTGCCCAACCAATTTATTTAAACAAAATAATTTGACAGCTTACCGGTATATACAATTGAGAATCATTCTCATTCATCAATACACCATTCTGTCTTCTTTATCAACAAGAAAACATAATGATTGGTGCAAATTATCTCTTGTTGTCAATAGAGGATCTTCAATATTTTATTAACAGTATCCTTTACAATACATAATCCTTTAACAGTATCATAAATGAGTGCTACTTATTTAGTTGGTTACTGCAAAAAAGCATTGGTCATGCATGTATTAAAAATAAGTTTGGAAGCTTTTTGATTTTTTTTTATCCAGTAAAGATTATATTTCAATACATGCTAAAGTGAAGTCCACAAACCATTGTTGAATCAGTCTTATTGGTTCATTATAGTAATACAACAATAAACTATACAAAACTTGTCCTTTTCAATTATAAATGTCAGTCATTGTCTCAGTGAATTTGATTCTTATTTAATATCTTAATATCTTTTTAAGTGCTTGCATTGTTTTTACCTGGATATGTCTTCATTATAAAGTTCTTGGCTTCATGCCTTAAACAATATGATCAACAATTAATCTTTACTAAAACATCACAGTATAACTCACATTTTAAGATGCCATTCAATGTTTTCTTATAAAATTAACATTTTATTAGGAATCTAGTTTATGGTACTCCACTCGATTGTTATCTTTATTTTTTGAGTATGAATAACAAGTGATTTCATAGATGATGGAGATAATTTCATTTTCCTTTTGACAGCGTCTTGTCCCTGTTGGTAGCCTTACTATTTTAATTTTGTCCATCAGATCTTTGTCTTTGATCTGGTGTCAACTGAAATAACCAGGCCAAAGCTTTATGCATATTTAATTGCATGTATCATGCAAGTGACAGGTTATACTCATGTGGTTCTTGTCACAGTGGATACTGTAATAAAAATATGAATGAATTATTTATTAAGAGGTATTGATTGATAATTATATAATGTAGTGCCCATGTGCATCAGGTTGATCAGTTATCATGTAACTCAACAATACAGCTTACAATCATCCCATATTTTTTTTCTGTCTCCAAAAGCTACAAATAAAAACTTGTCAATACAGCTTACAATCATCCCATATTTTTTTCTGTCTCCAAAAGCTACAAATAAAAACTTGTCACATACAATCTTGCAAGCTGACACAATGTTGTGTCATCTGCCAGTCTCTGTCTCTCTCTCCCACACACACATATTCACTAGAAGCAAGTATTTTCAAAAATACAGGTTGCACTTAACCTTTTGAAAAAAGGGGCTTCTACACTTTTACATCAAGTATTGAAATTATGTTCATATTTTATCCTGTAGTGTATTTATCATCAGTTATAGTTGGTTCATTTCAAAACTTGCCATGCCCTTTAGTTACAGTCAGCCAGTAGAAACAACTGTTGTATGCTCCATACAAAAATACCCATTCTTCAACAGACCAGTAAGAATGTACTGCTAGATCAGAGGGCATCAGAAGACCAAATCGAAGATCAAAGAAACCACTGTTATTTTGGTATTTTGATACAAGGAAAAGATTTATTTCTTTAAGGATTCACTCAGAGTTGTTATTCTAGTATTTACTCTGGTTAATTAATAGACAATGAACATTTGACACATATGGATTAGTATGGTCTGGTACTGATAATAATTACCAAAACAATAATGGATTATATGGAGATAATTGGTGTATGACACTGTTTGTAAGTAAATGCCTCCTGGATCAGTATATCTTTTATATGTTAAATTTAATTTTCAGCATTGTTGGTGTGTGTGTGATTTGGATATTTAACATAGCTTTAACAATTTTTCAGTGATATCGCTATGATGTATGCAGTGTGGCAGTTTATAGTGATGTCTAGAACTGGGGCATCATGCCACAGACCTGTAGCTTGATGTCCTACCCAGTCACATTATCCTGAAACCAGGACGATCAGTCCTAACACTAACCTCTTAATGCTGAGCGCCAAGCGAGGCAGCTATTAGTACAATTTTTTTAAAGTATTTGGTATGAATAGGCAGGGGATCAAACCCCCAACCTCCTGTATCCTCGGCAGATGCTCTAAATACTATGCCAATAGAGAAGTCAGCATTGATGGGTTTAGTAATACACTGTACATGTATTTCTAAGAATCAAACTTTCATCCAGGATAAATAGGATCTGTCTTCTTTAAATGTATTTTTATCTTTGGTTTCAGTATAGAGGAAAAAGTGAACTGAAAAATGGACCAATAGCGGGTGGAATTGTGGGAGGGCTTATTGGATTCAGAGGTAAGGGCCCAGTTTTTACACATGTTTGAATAGCACTTGAATTCTGGTGGCAACCTTGAAAAGCACTTGAGTTCTGGTGGCTACCTTGAAAAGCACTTGAGTTCTGGTGGCTACCTTGAAAAGCTCTTGAGTTCTGGTGGCTACCTTGAAAAGCACTTGAGTTCTGGTGGCTACCTTGAAAAGCACTTGAGTTATGGTGGCTACCTTGAAAAGCACTTGAGTTCTGGTGGCTACCTTGAAAAGTTCTTGATTCTGAGTTTAGATTCTTCAAAATGTACAGTAGTGCTGGGTGAGTGAATGTTTAAGGATTTTTTATTTCCTGGTTGAGTACAAATGTTTTTACTTGCTGGATTGGGTGAGTGACTAGAGATTTTATTTGATGGGTGAGTACAAATGTTTTTACTTCCTGGACTGGGTGAGTGACTAGAGATTTTATTTCATGGGTGAGTACAAATGCTTTTTACTTGCTAGACTGGGTGAGTGACTAGAGATTTTATTTGATGGGTGAGTACAAATGTTTGTTACTTGCTGGACTGGGTGAATGACTAGAGATTTTATTTGATGGGTGAGTACAAATGTTTTTTACTTGCTGGACTGGATGAGTGACTAGAGATTTTATTTCATGGGTGAGTACAAATGTTTTTACTTGATGGACTGGGTGAGTGAATGTTTAAAGATTTTATTTTCTTGGGTGAGCTCAGATATTTACTACTTGCTTGACTGAATGTTTAGTTTATTTCATCGGTAAATGCAAATGTTTAGTACTTGTTTGACTGGGTGAGTGACTAGAGATTGTATTTCAGGGGTGAGTACAAATCTTTAGGCTTTGCCTGACTGGGTGTTTAGATAGTTTATTACATGGGTGAGCACAAATGTTTAGGCCTTGCCTGACAGGGTGAGTGAATGTTTCAAGATTTTATTTCATGGGTGAGCACAAATATTTCGCCTTATTTGTATGGATGGGTGGTTTTAGAGAGTTTATTACACAGGTGAGTACAAATGTTTAGGCCTTGCTTGACTGGGTGAGTGAATGTTTAAAGATTTTATTTCATGGGTGAGTAAAGATGTTTGGAACTTTTTGACTGAATGTTTGTAGAGTTTATCTCATGGGTGAGTACAAATGTATAGTACTTGCTTGACTGGACAAGTACAAGTTTAGAGATATTGTTTCAAGAGTGAGTGAATGTTTCTAGATTTTATTTCATTAGGCGAGTACAAATATTTAGGCCTTGCTTGACTAGGAGGGTGTTTAGAAAGTTTATTTCATGGGTGAGTGACTGTTTCAAGATTTTATTTCATGGGTGAGTACAAATGTTTAGTACTTGATTGTCTGAGCGAATAAATTTTTAAAGTTTTCAGAAACAGAAAAAAGAGATATTACAATGTTTAAAACGTGGCAGAAATTGTTAACTCCAAATAATAAAAAGATCTTTCAGTATTGTATGATTTTAAATTTACATATCACCAAAATTGCATACACAATAAAAAGAAAAAATGTAGAAGCATTACATGAAATGAGTTTATCAGGATTTTGATTTCATTGTTACTTTTGTTTTACAATATTTTCAAGTTGTATAACTTGCATTTTCAGCATAGACTGTCATGCACATAAATATAATTGTTTAACTCGAGAAAACCAAGTCCTTATTGAACTTGAGAAAACCACACCCTTATGTAACTTCAGGTAACCAAGCCATTGTTTAACTCCAGAAAATGATGTCCTTATTTGACTTGAGAAAACCACACCCTTATGTAACTTGAGGTAACCAAGCCATTGTTTAACTCCAGAAAATGAAGTCCTTATTTGACTTTAGAAAATGAAGTCCTTATTTGACTTGAGAAAATGAAGTCCTTATTTGACTTGAGAAAATGGAGTCCTTATTTGACTTGAGAAAATCATCTTATTGAGCAGTTGTTACTCATCTCAATATTGCATGCTTGATTTGATCCCAGATTAGGTTTTTTTCCTTTTTCTTTAAGTTTTCATGAAAAATACGGTCAAAAGCTATGTTAGTTAAACCTGTTCTCAATTTCATCAGTGTGTATCTATAGAAGTATTTGTAGAATCTAAACTAGCAACGTTATAACAATGGGATTGATCCTGTCCATGTACATGTATTTTAATGCTAATGTTGTTTTATGATAGATTCAGTTTTAACCAATCAGATGAGGAGGTATATTTATGAGCAGGGCTAAGAGGGTGTGTAGGGCCATTCATAGTCAGGGTTGGTTCATTGTTTGTTTGGTATTACAAGGCTTTAAACATATTATTGGCTATAATACAGAGGAAAAAAGAGCTGAGTGCCTTTTCAAGGTATACACCAAGGCAGCTAACCCAGGCGAACCTTTGTGCATATTGAACCTGTAACCATTGTATTAAAGGTCCAATTCTCGACCATCCCAGTTAGCATGGATTTTGTAACAGGAAAGAATAACTGAGTAAATGTGGACTTGCAGCTATAGTGCAGATTTTTTGTTAATGTCTCATTTTTCCTCCATTTCAGCTGGTTTGAAGGCAGGACTGGCTGGTGCAGCAGGATTTGCACTTTTCTCTCTAGCTATAGACTATTACTTCAGATTTTAAACTTGTAAATATTGTAAAATATCCCACTGAACATAAATAATTGTAAAATATATTGTACATATTTGTATGAATACAACTTATTCATTTGATTTTGTATTTTTCTTTCAACTTATTTATTTTCCATCCCAACCCCTATAATGATACTTCTCTGCAAAAATCTTTTTGAGCAACAAATATGCATTTAATATGAAGTGCCTTGAGGCTTGCTTAAAATGACTCCCTTTACAAGTACTGCTCCTTTTTGTACTTTGAACAAGCCAGATCTTCTTTGTATGTGTTCTTTGTCAGTATGCTATAGTTTTCATCAATTTTAGACAAGTGCCTCTTAATCAGATATTTCAATCCGAGTCATACAACAATCTTTTTACATTGTTTGTGCATCCATTTATACACTAAAACTATCATAATTGTATAGTCGTTTGATATTTTGTTTGAATGCAGTCTGGTATGTTTACAGTGGATCTTGCACATTACCATCCATTCTGGTATGTCTACAGTGGATCTTGCACATTACCATCCAGTCTGGTATGTTTACAATGGATCTTTATGTTACCATCCAGTCTGGTATGTTTACAGTGGATCTTGCACATTACCATCCAGTCTGGTATGTTTACAGTGGATCTTGCACATTACCATCCAGTCTAGTATGTTTACAGTGGATCTTTATGTTACCATCCAGTCTGGTATGTTTACAGTGGATCTTGCACATTACCATCCAGTCTGGTATGTCTACAGTGGATCTTGCACATTACCATCCAGTCTGGTATGTCTTCAGTGGATCTTGCACATTACCATCCAGTCTGGTATGTTTACAGTGGATCTTTATGTTACCATCCAGTCTGATATGTTTACAGTAGATCTTGCACATTACCATCCAGTCTGGTGTGTCTACAGTGGATCTTACACATTACCATCCAGTCTGGTATGTCTACAGTGGATCTTGCACATTACCATCCAGTCTGGTATGTCTACAGTGGATCTTGCACATTACCATCCAGTCTGGTATGTTTACAGTGGATCTTTATGTTACCATCCAGTCTGGTATGTTTACAGTGGATCTTTATGTTACCATCCAGCCTGGTATGTTTACAGTGGATCTTGCACATTACCATCCAGTCTGGTATGTCTACAGTGGATCTTGCACATTACCATCCAGTCTGGTATGTTTACAGTGGATCTTTATGTTACCATCCAGTCTGGCATGTTTACAGTTGACCTTGTATGTTACCATATATTCTGGTATGTCAACAGGTGGACTTGTATGTTACCATCCAGCCTGGTATGTTAACAGGTGGACTTGTATGTTACCATCCAGTCTGGTATGTCTACAGTTGGATTTGTATGTTACCATCCAGTCTGGTATGTCAATAGTTGGATTTGTATGTTACCATCCAGTCTGGTATGTCTACAGTTGGATTTGTATGTTACCATCCATTCTGGTATGTTTACAGTTGGATTTGTATGTTACCATCCAGTCTGGTATGTCAACAGTTGGAGTTGTATGTTACCATCCAGTCTGGTATGTCTACAGTTGGACTTGTATGTTACCATCCATTCTGGTATGTTTACAGTTGATCTTGTATGTTACCATCCAGACTGGCATGTGTATAGTTGGATTTGTATGTTACCAGCCAGTGTGGTATATCTACAGCTAATCTTGTATGTTATCATCCAGTCTGGTATGTTTACAGTTGCATACATGGCAACCATTATGTTTTTGGCATAATCACTACACATTTTTTCACCAAATTACATCATCAGATAAATGTGAATGTTGGAAATGTTGGGTCCTAATACTTACATCTTATTGCTGAACACAAAGCAAGGCAGCTGTTAGTACCATTTTTATAAGACTTTAGAACGACTCAACCAGGGTTCAAACCCATGAACTGCTCCAAGGCAGATGCTCTGACCATTAGGCCAACAGAGCGGTGTAGTTTTAAGTAAGAAATAATAATAATAAAAAATCATTAAAAGTACAAGACAAATGCTAATACTTTATTTGTAACAGGTAACTCATTTTATTGAAAGACTATTCTTTACGGTGCTATTAAGAAAACACATTTTTTCTCATTTATGCAGGCTCATCAGTTGAATGGAGGTTGGATAAAGTTAAACAGTATGTGGATCTAAATGAGCAAGGCATCTCAAAAAGGTGTTACTGAGTTTAGTTTGAGTTCAGCAGAGAAAAAGACAAAATATCAGATCCGTACACAATGACTTAAACTTGAATAATTACTGTATTGCACATATGTTTGATCCTGTGAATGCAGCAAATGCAGGTAGTAAGAATTTTGTAATGAAACCTTAATAAGACATAATGCTTTAAAGTCGTGCAACTTACAAGATATAAAACCACGGAGAAAACAGGTACAAAATATCTGCTATTGAGCAAAGTGGTTTTGAAAGAGCAAAGAAAAATTCAAGAGTTGCAAAAGCACAGTGATAAGAATGTTTAAACAAATTTTATACTTTATCTAATGTCATGCAAGGATTGCAGACAATAAAAGGAAGATCAGAATAAATACCAAACAGTCAGCATTACTTGCAACCAATTTAACAAAGCATAAGCTCATATGTAGATGTTTTATCAACAGACAGGGAGGGAAAAATATAGGAAAACGTTGCATTCATAGTTAGAACATTTACGTAAAGACTTAACAAAATCAAAAAAAATGATCAAGAGATTAGAATGATAATGTCCAGTACATGTAGTAATAACTTTCATAATAAGACTATTGCAAATACTCAGTGAAATTGAAGCAAAAAAGATAGATGACAACAAAAACAAAAGTGAATGATAACATGATCAGATCTATGGAAAGGACTTGATTTGTCTATTATGGATTGTAATGATACTAGCTGTCACCTCTCAGAAGTTAATAAAAACTTGTATGTTGTCTTCGAGATAGTACTGCTAGTCTGTATCAACATTTGCCTTATTTGCACATAATAGCTCCTTTTCTAGACATATGGCTTCATTTTATATTATTCTGTGTTGTTTTGTTATTTGTTATATATATAGATTCATATTTTGCTGGATAGTTTTGTTTGTGCTAAAAATGTAAATATTCTTTCTATACTTATCACTGTGTGTGCGTGCGTGTGTGGTCTATTATCATCTGAGGAAGACCTTGCTGTAAGTCAAAACATGGGGACTATATATATATATATATATATATATATATATATATATATATATATATATATATATATATATATATATAATGCATAATTCATTGCAACTAGTAAAGTGGGGGGGGGGATAGGCATGGGTTTCATGTCATGCACCATCCCAACTATCTGCACATGAAGTGGATCTTGCTGAATATGAAGAAGATACAGTGCTCAGATTCTGGGATATACAAGGATTTGTATTGTATTAAATAGCACGGATAGCAGTGGATGTTAAAGACATAACTGCTCACATGCAAGAAACATTTTAAACCATCACAACATTTTATTGCAGGTACTGTTATAGTATTAAACCTGAACAAAATTTCTGTGTAGAAATACTTTAAGTTATGTCATATTTTGATGATACTGTTGGGGGTTCTTTTTCATATTGATTGATGTAATGGTTAAATGATGAGATGCTAATAATGCAGTTGTTAATATTTTGGGATGAATGCTGGACAAAGGTAACCACTAATTAAAGAAGGGAGTCTTTTGAAGCTGAATTATTGTAGCACCTCTTTCACTTACAAAGACTTACAGTTGTAAGCGTCCATAAGAAACAAAATAGAGCATGGTAGCATGAATGATAAATTGGTAACTTTAAGATCAGAAATGAAGAAAATAATGGTGATGAAACTATTATGTTTGCAGTATAAGTAAATAGGTTTAACATTTGATTTCATAATAGTAACAGACCATTGTCCGTGGTATCCTTTCGTTCTTCCTCAGGATTTGAGATTTAACATTACATTGGCAAAAGCTTCATAAGTTATGGAAGGTGGTAACCAAAACTTCAAGATGAAAATATTTATCATCAGGATGAAACATTTACTTCATATTTTGTGGCACAATTACCTCAGTTTGATAGGAACTTGAATGGAATTAATTGCCTCTATAACTACATTAATAAAGGCAGAGTTTTTATATGGCAGCTAATGCAACTTTATCAAACGCAATACTTGCTTTTACATCGAATTAGTTCAAGCATGATCCTGTGTAAGAAAAGAAAAAAAAATCAAAACAGAACTTTATTTTGTAAACAACATCTAAATTGTAACAATTTTTGTATACTAATCATCATTATATTTAGCTTGAGTTGAAAAGTACACAGTATAAATTGACTAACGTTTAACAAGGAATTCACCCGTAGATAAACATATAGCATAACAAAGAACCTCACAAAATGCACATTTATCTTGCTCCAGCTGACCTGGGTTTCCTATTTTGGTCAAGTGGTCAAAAGAGCTCGCCTTTACCGATCACCGTCATCTCACTCCTCTCTCCATGGGTTCGTCTTGTGCTTGGCCAATATCGTTATTTGTAAAAGCATGACATAACTTCCCGTGAGTTGGTGGTTCTTACCCGGGTTCTTCCTCCGCCACTTATATTTGCCGCCATGTATTGCCTTATCTTGTGCTGGAAAATGAGAACAAAATACATCAGTTGACCTCAATCAATACGAGATAAATCCATAAAAGTTGTTTTAGATTTTTTGTGGTATTAGAGCATTCCTTAAATTCATACACAAGTATTCATATCTCGATATGATATGGAATTGTGTTACACAATGGCAAGATGAACATGTATGATGATGTTAACCCTAGTATCCAGTCAATAATGTGGAATGTTCCCGAACCAGTTTTCTCTGTGTATGGTCGAGAAATAATTTCGTGTAGTCGGCTTCTCCCGGCTGGCTGAAGGATACCCCGAGAATCTCCTAACCCTGCAGACCCGATGGCGGTCAATGTATTCACCGCACACCACCACAAACTACGCGTGGAAGTCTGTGTAAAACGACGAGTTAAGGGTAACATGATCCTCGACCCTCAGATATTACACCTATTTGAAAGAAGATCCAGAATACAGCCGACAAATATCCTGGATCTGATCAAGTGTTGATACGCGTATCAGCGATATCGCCGTTCGCCAGTATAAGGATACTTTTCAGCCCAAATAACATCCACATGGGAATGCTGAAAACCACAATTGGCAGAACGTGAGAACAAAACAATGGATAAAATATCAACAGCGTAACATGGCGTTTCAAAACTGAGGAGAAACGTAAGAAAATTTGCCAGAAATTCCTTAAGAATTCGAAACGCGAAAGGCAGGACAAAACGGAAATAATTTCAAAAAATGGCAACTTTTCTGTTTCAGAAAGTGCAAAGAGCATTGCTCGAAAACCAAACCAACCGAAAAGAACGAGGAGTAGAAATGCTAAAGCAATTTGAATGCATTGACAGGGGAATTACATTGACTATTGAATTTCATGTATCTTTATTTCTGTTCCTTAATTTGATTTTCTTGCTTTTTGCAATGATGAACTTTAACATTTTAAACAGGGTGGATGGATCGGGACTACTGCCATGTAAATTTTTATGTATATAAATGACGCTTTATTATATATATATTTTTTTATTTCAGTTGAGTGTCACTCAGTATAGATGTAGCTCCCCCTTAAATCGTTCATAATGATTCACTGATTATAATTCATGATTTATTTTGCTTATAAGTTTATAAGAAAGGCAGTGTATTTGTGTTTGTTTTGTGTGAGGCTCCACTTCGACGTGTAACTATTGTGTGTGTGTGTGTGTAAAGTTTTGAAAGTTCTGTAAAGACTGGTTATGGCATGTTAAACATATTATCTCTGTCTGGGTAGATGATCTGAAATGTTAGATTGAGATGTCAGATACATGGATTTAGTTCCCTTTGAACATTTATACAGTACTATAAAACTAGACAAGAATGCTGAACTGAAAACAAATTGTAAAATACTTGTAGCAGTAACTTAAGTACTTATGCTGGAGTGCTATGGTGTTAGAGTTAACGATCGGCGAATAAGTAAATAAAGACGCTGAACTTATTTATGTTTATATAGTGTTCTTTTACTTATAATAATTTAATTTCCGCTTTAAATCAGATCATTGTGGGAAACGATCGATACGCCATGTAGATTCCAGGTTACGTATTTTTTCGACATCTGAAAAAATGTTATGTTGAGAGTTAGGAACACAAACTGCCAGTTTTTCTTGAGATGTCACTAATAAATGTCATAGTTTGAACAGGGATGGACCAGTTCATGCATTACCTTAATTCTTTACAAATGGATGAAAGAAACATTTATTTGTTCACTATTTCTTTTCTTTCCGATAATACAACAGCTTTAAATTTAAATATACTTCACTACTGTGTTATAACCGCCCCATAATTACGGTCATTGTACACAATACTGCCACACGAAAATTTTGTAAGCAAAGGCAAAATAAGCATTATTAGCTTATTTTCATACATGACGACAATATTAATGTACAGTTTTGGTGAGAACATCACACATGATCACAAGAAAATAATAAAAAATTTGTACCAATTTTCTTATATGTTTTAAGCTGGCGTTCTACAGTTTCGTATTTTGCATGAGGTTAGATTTTTCAAAAAAATAATTTCCAGGTTTTCCTCACTATTTC
Organism: Sinohyriopsis cumingii; assembly: GCA_028554795.2. Classification (NCBI taxonomy): domain Eukaryota; kingdom Metazoa; phylum Mollusca; class Bivalvia; order Unionida; family Unionidae; genus Sinohyriopsis; species Sinohyriopsis cumingii. Next base: position 564,943 of record JAPYKE020000118.1, on the reverse strand, counting down.
TCCTGGCTGTTTTAAAACGCCATGTCTATCTTAGATACTGTTAAAAGAACTTTTAATTCCCTTTATATTGTTGTATGATTGATGGGTATAATTTGGGTTATACGGTACGCAGCTTGGCCTTACTTAAGATGTGCACCAATTAAAAAAAAAGGTCGGCTTCGTCATTTTCACTTTTTGGACATCAAAGGTAAATTGTAAAAATATGAGTTCAAAAGCTGGTTTTGTCTGGTCTGTGAATTTTTTTCCCCCTATTTTAATCACTGATAAAGATAGTTTAGGCTAATTCAGGCTGTTGAATACACGGGAGAAGCCATTATTGTTTGCTGTGTGCTTAGATCATGTACAATTTCCACAAGTACAATATCCTAAAAAATGTCAGCCACATTACATGAATGTAACTTAGATCTATGGCAACATTCTCTACATTGTGCATGTTGCAAATGGAAACAACGTTACACCTCCCACTCTCAGAGGTATATACTATCTATAGGGCTCCCCCAAATGTGGCCCGTATATATCTGGCATGACAGAAGTTACCTGTGACGAATCCGATTGTTGTCCAATGGCAACGCACAAAGTACAATAACGTTCCCATAATTCCTTGGGTAGAATCACGTCGTCGCATTGGAATCAGTATCTCCCAAATTCATCTATCTTTTGACCGAATATGGGTTGCTTCGGAGGTTGTTCGAGGAGTTTTCGAAAATCGGTTAGTATCAAAATATGTTTTAAACATAACTGTTTGTATTACTATCGCGTTTGATTGGTGGACACAAAAGATGCTGAAATTTATTCGTAAAAATTCAGACGATATAATAACGTCATACGATTATCCGTGAGTGATGACGTGATTAACATTAGAGTTGTAACAAAAATATGCTTATGGTTGCATTATCTTAAAAGTCATTAAGTAGAAAATTAAAGCTAGAATTATGATTTACAATAAACAAAATGAAGTGAATCCAAACCAATGCAAGGGCCCGAGGGCAAAGGACGACTCATTCTTAAAAGGGGTCGGGGAAGGGATGAGGTTGTTTGGAGTAGGATTGATGGTACAACAGTCGTATCTTATAGTATATATTGGTTAGAAGAGAAATGAAAATATTTTGAAATTTGATACCTATGTTTTAAATGAAATAGTGTGTCATATAACTCTTGTAGACTACCAAATAAACAAAGAAATGTCTTTCACATTATAAAATAATATATCCGATTTATACTGACGTTGTCATTTACATTATGGAAGAAATGTAATAATTATATGACATCTAAAATCAATCATTAATTTTTAAAGATATGTTTAAAAGAAAGGTACGCTATATGAAACAAGTTATAAATATACTGTACATTACAGCTAGAAAATCATTCTAAGATAGTAGCAGGGGAGATAGAATATAAAAAATGTTTCATAAAGTATTTGTGGTAGATATGGGAGGGATAGAATTTCATGCTATCACACACACACACCGTTTACACCCTTTGTAAACATATATTCTTAACTTTATCACTTGACCTATCTCGGCAAACTTTGCAGATGGGCTTCATTTCAATTTATTAGATTTCTTGTACATTCGACATAACATACTGATTTTGTAAAATACTATGTACAGCTTACCGGGTATCGTACACTTCACAACTTACAAATCAAATAAGATATTTTATTGAAGACAACGAAGGTTATATATTCATCCACAGCACTTTCAGAAGCTGGTTTTGTCTAGTCTGTGACAAGCCCTTTTCCTTTTAATAATAGTATAATGTCGCAGATATGTAGCATGATGTCCCACCCAGTCACATTATCCTGACACCAGGCCGACCATTCCTAATACTAACCTCTTAATGCTGAGCGCTTAGCGAGGTAGCTGTTTGTACCATTTTTTTCATATGTAAGTGTTTGGTATGACTCTGCTGGAGGTCTAACCCACGACCTCCCGCATCCGGGGCGGACGCTCTAACCACTGAAGAAACGGAGGTTTTAATAATAATAATAATAATAATTATATATATATATATATATATATATATATATATATATATATATATATATATATATATATATTGCAAGATTTCCGAGGGAGAAAAACGATATTGCAGGTGGCGATATCACTTTGGAACTACGTACTACGTACTTTATATATATATATAGGAAGTTTATCATCCCTTATGTATAGTATTTAGACCGGTATTTCTATATTAAGGGCTATTTAATTCTTTCTTCTCTTCCCCCCCCCCCCCAAACAATGCAAATTAGATTTTAAGTATTAAGTGTTTATAATCAGCTTTCCACCTCACTGTTTCAAATTGTCAATGATTGATCTTACATATTTGTTATGCCTGTTACACTCAAAGACAATCGCTACTTTTTAAAGAAAAAAATAACTCCTCTTAATTACTTACAATCGTGATTGACGGCTGCATAACAAAAACTCTAAAATCAAAATAAAAAAATCAAACATAAAATAAAAGAATATTAGTAGGGTAAAAGCGATTAAAGCTGTCATCAGAGTCACAATCATGTGTGCATACGAGGGGAAAATCAGAAATTAATTAGTGTCGATTGAAAGCCGAAATTAAGTGATAGTCAAAATTTGGTGTCGAGTCTTTTACCGAAATAGACTGCAAGCTTGCCAGCATACAAATCACATATGGTTTAAGAAATAAACAAAACTTGAACCAAAAATCTTCGAATTAAACACAAAATTATGAAAATGTATGGTTTAATGATGTTACGCTGTGAAGTTTCCTGGACCGATCTGTCGTATTTGTACAGTACGCCTTCCTCACAAATTTATGTAAAATAACCTTTGCTCTAAAATTATTGTAAACATATCACAACTTATTTTTATTAGTACTGTTATGCATCCTTCAGTTGCACTAAAACACAGCGCTAAAGAAATATTTCCTTATATCTACTCAAACAATGTAGAGATGTTATATAACAACGTTGATATGATATGAATTAATTTATGTAACATATTTTAAGATCAGCAAGACACTTTATAACGTTAACTATAGTTTGAGATATATGTACTCAACAAATATTAGTTTTATACATACAAAAGAGTAATACGATTGCCAGGAGTATTAACTATTTGTTGGACTGATTGACATTGATTTAATTCGGTTTCGTGAATCAAGACAGAATAGGAAAGCATGAATGTGATGGCATGAAATAAAGGCGATTAAGCTCTCTGCATTTATTAATATCTTTACATATTTAGAAGTTTATATGGTGCATATAACATCGTAATAATATTTATGGATAAAGCTTTTAATGTTAAAATGTTTTGACAACGTTCTTTGATCATGGTATATTTGCAGTGTGGTGAGTTTAGAGCCAGACTGTGCAGAAGGCTCAATAAGAGAAAGGTTGTTCCTCAAGGAACAAATGACGTTGGTGAGTACACTGTAGTATTATTTTGTAGTATGGTGAAAATTATAGCAGGGTTTTATGAAAATACTGATTTGATGTCTAACAGTGTTCTTGAAAACTCAAGACTTGCATACAATTATTTCTATGTATATCCCATAAACTCTTCCCATTTTTATATAAGTAACGTCAAATGAATGCTTGACTCATAATAACTACTCAGTGGTCCAAGTTACAATTAAATTAACAATTCATACTTGGTTAGTGATATTCTTAGAGCAGTCGCCCTGTGTTGATCCTCAGAATCATAGTATAGCAACAAGACACGGCATCAACACGTTCTAACTGCAAGAATTATTCAGCACAGGTGTTATTCAGAACCACGAAACGCGACGAACAAACATGGCAAAGTTGTTGTACAAGTCTCAGGACGTACATAAATTCACATTCCCTTGCAAGTGTACTTGGATGTCATATATGATTCATTAGCATAAGAAGAAGAAGAAAAAAAAACGAGTTGTCAAACGTAGACAGCTGATGGAAAATTACTGCTTTCATGTACTAGAGAAAGATTCTGGAAACAGCATCACGCACATCAAAAGTTTATGTCCTTTAAGTACACACACAAATGTTTACAAATGTCGACAATAATTTCTTCTCAATGGGGACTTAAAAATATTCCCTATTCAAATATATGAGAGTATCTGTGTGTGTGCTTGCGCGATCATAGCAGCTAGTATGCTTTAATGTAATTTGCCTCTAAAGTTTAGACGTGATCAAACATAGCTAGCAATCTTCTATGCACTTCCGTAAAAGGTCTGTGCAGTTTCTCAAACCCAAACCATCCGTCATCATTTACATATCAACATTACAAAACCTAAATATTCTATAAACCATCTGGTTCATATACAATTGTATTTTTTAACAAGGATTCTCAGTTGGGAGAATCAGGAAAATAACATGTCCTCAACCTTTAAATCCTGTGCAAAAATCGGAAAATCTAAAGCTGAACCTCAGAACAAACATGAACATTCACACATTTCAATGGTTCATAAATAATTATGCTATGTACGAAAACAATTTATTTACATTTGACATTTTTGGATATTACACTTCTTAAGGCAGTAAGGTAGATTTTCCAGATCCAACAGAAGACATACATTTTTTCTGCATGCTTTATTAATGTGTGTGTGTGTGTGTGTGTGTGTGTGATTTGGATTTTTAATGTAGCTTGAACAATTTTTTAGTCATATGACTACGATGTCTGCAGTGTGGCAGGTTATAGTGATGTCTAGCACTGGGGCATCATGCTGCAGACATGTAGCATCATGTCCCACCCGGTCACACTAAATTGACACCAGGCCTACCAGTTCTAACACTAATATCGAGGCAGCTGTTAGTACATTTTTATAAGTTTTTGTCATGACTCGGCCGGGGTTAGAACCAGCGATCTCCCGAATGCGAGGCGGACGTTCTACCCACTAGGCCATCGGAGCGGTATGCAAACATTTCTTAGTAATGGTAATGTGGAATATGACAGTAATCCATGAAATCAAATGCTAGTAATATGGATAATCGGTGTCCAAATAATTGTAACTAAAGCTTAGTATGTAATTGGAGTTCTGCTTCTGGCCCTGACCCCTAGCTCTATATTCCCCTGCTGCCTAAATAAACCTTTCTCTATCTGAATTTGTATCTTAAAGTTGTGCTCTTTTTGATAGCAGTTTTTTTTGTTGTTTTCACATGTAGAGAAGAACAGGTTGTAAACAGGGTATTAATAATTCTTTGATTGAGGTCAGATAATCGAGTGATGGACTGTTGTTTGAATTATCATGTTTGTACTTAATGTGGATTGAAACATACAGTTTTAGGTAGACTGATATTTGTGTTAAGCTGATCTGGGCATAATACAGGGTCACAAAATAAGGTATAATACTTTTTTTTTCTTTTCTGAACAGCTGCATCTGCGAAATTACAGGCAGCAGATAATCAACCCACAGTGACTTCTACCTCTTTAGCATCTGAGGGTGGCCCGGAGAGAGATGACAACAGGACCCCAGATGCCCTCAATCGTGAGTAATTAAATGGTTCATATGTTCAGCAGCCACCAAACTAAAAAAGAAAATGAGGAGAAAGGCAAACGTGGTTCCAATGACTGATGATTGCTTAATACATAATTAATTTTTTTTATTTAATATTGGGTTGAAGTAATCGTAATATGTAGGTTTATGATAGAGACAATCTTTTAATATAATTTACCTACTTGATACTTTTAAGGTTCAGTTTAAACAAATATTTATTATACATTTTCATATCTTATTAAATTTCATGTCCTATACATTATTAAATTAAGGAAACATTTCTCCAGATCTTGAATTGTGAAACTTATGTAAAAATGAAAAGACTGGCGCCAACATTATTTTTGTGCGTTGCAGAAGTGGTTGACGAATTTGTGGGGTACGAGATAAAGAAAATAAAAGCGCTGAGTGCGATCGAAAACGACGTGATCGCAGATGAGCTGATGGCTCGAGGAGCCACTATCGATGAGATTGGTAAGTGAAACATATCTTCATATAAAACCAATAGGTTTTGTTACAGGTGTAATTGAGTTTATTTAAAGTCCTATTCAAAGATAATACTCCTACACAACAGACTGATACAAAATAATTCTTGACAGTTCATCCTAATTCATCATTTTTAACTGACATATGATTTTATCATTTTATTCTCACATTAAATAACTGGAACCGGATTTACACGATATATAAAAACATTCCTGAGGAATTACCTCTAACGATTACATGTTGCTTCAATAAAAGTATCCATAATTACTAGATTCCAGCACGATCAAGTTTGATAGATTATAATGAGTTTCTTATATCGGTAGATGCGGCAGCTCGTAAAGAGAAGAAAGAAGGAATGGCCACAGTTGATATTTAAGCATCTGTTGCCCCCTCCTCCCCTCCAAAACAATTAAAGGTTAGTGCATTAATCTTCACTAGACTGACTTTGAATTTGATTTTAAAGATTTTATATTGGCAGATAATGAAACATTTGCATTGCTGTAGCAACGATGGAACTATTTGTATTGGCAGATATTGGCTGGGGATCGAACCCACGTCCTCCTGATCCGATGCGAACGCTCTAACCAATAGGGCCACCGGAGCGGTTAGCTGTTGGGTGTGTACACTTCGCAATATCTGAAACAGTGAACTTAGCATTTCGGCAAGAGTCCAAGTAAAGCCCACCTAAAGATGGCCAAAATTCTATGGAAAACTTGTTTTTTGCATTTTAAAAAGTCTCAGCTAGAGACATGAAAATGAAAATCGTTAGTTTTAACTTGCATGATTTTAGCACCATTAGTATATTTTTTTTATTGTATACTGATGTAAATGACATCTAGAGTCTGGTGTCTGTGTATGTTTAAAAGATTCTTGAGTTAAGAAGTTTAAGGTATTTTTTGGCTAAATCAGAACGGTATGATTTAATACAAATTAACACAAGGAGATAACGAGATACTGCTGTTAATGGTCCCTTGTTCTGCTGTCCTCGAACAGCTCTGAATAATTTGTATATATTTCTTCTGAATTTTTTCTTGTTATTATGTCACAGGAGAATTTACATTAAGATCTGAAATGTTATCGAAAACGTCATCGTGATTTCCTTTTGAAAATGTCTTCTACGTCCGTGGAAACAATATCTAAGGGAGATAAGCACAAACAGAGCAAACAAGAATAAAGGGATTTAAGCACAGTAGGGTATAATTTACATTAATTTGAGTTTCCTTCCATGATAAAAAAAATTGCTATGAAAGGCCAGTGGAATAGTTCTTATACGACCAGCAAGTTTGTTGCTGATTTTGGTTACACACACTATCTCAATTAAGCCTGGGACGATTGAAATGAAATGAAATTATAAATGGGCAACAACTGAACATTTTACTCCCAAAATCAAATGCTTGAACAAAGACAAGAATTACAAACATAAAAAGTCGAAAAATTCCAGTACATATTTTAGTGATAGGCCATTGCATCATGAAAACTCCGCAATTATTTAAAAACATTATTATTTTAAAGAAAAATGTGTTAGTAGCCTTTGAAGTGGCGCAAATTCTTTAGCAAATTTATTCCCTCGATTGCATACATTTCGTCATCTTCTAAATTGTAATATTCTTTCCATAGTTTTTAATGTCTCCGCATATTGGCGGTTTCTTTCTAATTGACCATATCTCATTTTGCATGATATTGAATGAAAATTATTAAATAATAGAATTTTCTTTCTTTTTCAGGTTTTTATTCATCACTATCAAGGACTATCAAACGTTTGAAATGCTTATTAATTTTAAGGTATTGTTGTGAAAATTAGTTGTAACTTGTTTATTTTGATTGTCTGATTAAAAACTGTTTGATGTTTAATGATCTTATTATTTAATGTTTTTGCTTTTTCATCTTAGAAAGCTCAAGTTTCATAATAATAATAATAATAATAATAATGAGGACTTTGTATGGCGCCTAATCTTTAGAAGCTCTAAGCGCTTAACAACATTAGACAACACCTATAACATAAAAAACATATAATGATATTATTACAAAAAAAAACATGAAATTAAAAAACATAAACAACATGCTGAAAATATTTAAGATAGGGGACATTATTAGGTCTTTAAGTTTGTTCTTGCAGTGGAAATAAGTGAGTTTTAAGAGCACTCTTGAATGGGATTACTGTGTCTTTGTGTCTAAGTTCAGTGGGCAATTTATTCCACGTTGTTGGGCCCTGGTATGCTAAAGAACGTTGTCCATATGACTTCGTTTTCATAGTAGGAATAATGAGTATACGATTGTCAGAAGAGGAGCGTAAGTATCTTGCTGGTGTATACACATGGGTGAGGTCGGATAGGTATGTTGAACTGGCGGCCGTGAGTGAAACGTAGCCCAGAGAACACATTTTGTGCTTGATTGTTGATCGAATGGATAGCCAGTGTAGGGTATAGATCAGAGGGGAGGTATGTTCTGATCGTGGTGCTCTAAGTATGAGCAGCTGTGTTTTGAACTTTTTTGAAGTTTCTGAAGTAGATATTGAGATGAACCAGACAGAATTGAGCTGAAAGATATTTGCGAATGAAGCTGATGCGTCTCAGCTCAAGATATGCAGGTTTTCATATGTTCATGACATGTTGGTGCATTGTGAGAGTACTGTCCAGGTTTCGTACCGAATGTGTGAATTTAATGTTGGTGTTACAGATATTTATTGTTTGAGGAAAAGGATATAACTGAGAAAGTCTTTGTGTTATGATCATAATGACCTCAGTTTTATCATCATTCATCTGCAGCTTGTTACATGTCATTCATGATTTCACATCAGAAATGCACCTGTCTGCACCTTGGATGGCAGCATCAACTTCATTTGGGTGGCTAGATTTGTATATTTGGGTGTCGTCAGCGTACAGTTGGTGAGACACTGGATGATGACCTATGACATTTGAGAGAGGCTGAGTGCATAGAATGAAGAGAACAGGTCCAAGAACAGACCCCTGTGGAACACCACAGCATAGATTAACTGGGCTGGAGTGTATTCCATGAATGGTTACAAAAGACTAAAACAGAATTACATATTTTTATGTAATTTAAGAAAATATATAAATTCCTAAACTGGTATTTCATTATAAAGTTGTTAAGTAAAGGAAGACGGAGTATATAGGGCATGTAAAGGAGGCGAAAATACAAATTATTTGTAGGATAACAATTCTTGTTGCAGCATTAAATATCTTTGGATAAAAGATATTTTCAAATTTCGCTTTGAGTTGTGTTGAAAAACATTCACGAGCAATTAATTCTGGATAAATTTAAGTTTGTACTTACTGAATTGGTCTCCCATTTTCTGTTTGTTTACATCACGTATTCACGATCTGAATTAAGAAGAAAAGGGAAATCCATTTCCCATCTCCACCTACAAGGCTACAGTTTTGAATTATCAACTTTGAATCTTCGAAATTAAAGTTTCGACTTTTTTCTTCTGTTTTGTTTATAAAAAAACCCAAATAATTATCGTAGTAGCCATCAGTTCATGTGGGAAGTTGATGATTGTTCAAGTCAATGGACAATATAGGATGAGAGCCAGTTTTAATTAAAAAATGGTGACCCCTCATACAACATTGATTTGTCGAAACTTCATTTTATACCAAATTTATAGAAAGAATATTCAAATTACTTTGTTAGCTTTGAACTAGAGTTCCAGTCATCTAAGAGTGGATTATTTGGAGTCAGTTTGTGCTTATTTTTTAATAAACATTGATATCTACGGCTTTGATGAAGTTGAAATATTCTGGATTAAAAATATTGTTTCAGTTCAGTGAAATAAAAGGGAATCCTAACCAGCTTCCTAAAATTATTTAAATCCTGAAACCAATGTATCATGGGTAAATTCTAAAAGTATGCTAGGCTCTCTCTCTCTCTCTCTCTCTCTCTCTCTCTCTCTCTCTCTCTCTCTTGTGGCAAAGACCAGTCGTGCAAAGGGGATATGATAAAGACCATCAAAATTTAGCGAACAAATAGACTCTTGTCCTTATATTTATATCTATGTTTTAAGCTGGGATTAATCCCATCTATTTCACTAATTTAGTATACAGTGATGTTGAGCAATGCAATAATTTTAACAGACACAGGAATTTAACCTTGTAATTTCATTTAAATTGTTCACTCTGGTTAGGTTTTGTCAACTTGGGGTGTTGACAAAACTTGGGGTGTTGAACTTGGGGTGTTGAAACTCAATATTTGCTTTTTAATTAGAATATTGTATGTTTCGATATTTAATACATGACAAGGTAGTTTTTTATAATGTCAATCGACTGTGTATGGCGCAATGACCATTATTAATTATACATTTAAAGAATTTCATTGGTCTTAGCTTTTTAAAAGTTCTTTTATCAACACCAGCATTGACTGCCAACATTCTCAAAATGTTAAAACAGAAAAAATAACAAAAATGTAAAAGAAGAACTGACGAGAACAAAACAAAACGCTTGTTTGGAAACTAGAGAAAAGAAAGAGAACCTACAAATAAATTTATGGAACCAAAGATATAAAATTTTGAACATTTCTGGATATAGTCTATACAAACATTTTATTTTACAAACAATAATTCAAACATATGTTGAAAATGCTTGGTTCTCCAACAGCTGACTTTCTTTAATACATGGGTAAATTTAACGAAGACTGGAATAGATCTATCTATCTATCTGTTATCTATCTATCTATCTATCTATCAACAGGGCAAAATGTCATTCAAACAGGGCCATACGTTGGTTTTTGCTTTTGTATGTTTTGTTTCTTTCATTTGCACTGTTAGCCTAATCAATGTTGGGTTTTTGAACATTTCAATTAACTTTCTTGTATTATTTTTAACTTTTAAAGAGGATTACTCTTGTAGTAGGATCTCAACTGAGTTGAATCGCAAAAGGAACCAACATTGAACACCTATGTTATATTCGAATGGTTTCTTTTCAATCGAACGAAGCTATATATGTGTCAATTTATACTTACTTAACGTTTAATTCTTTCCAGAAGTTCGTGGATGTTGGGATGGCTGGGGGGGGGGGGGATTTTGTCGCCGTCACATGCCAATTTGACTGATTTTACAATTTGATTAATACATACAAATACATCATTGACACTTCGTTGTGACGTGACGGGTTATTATGCTGCCACTGTGGTAGGTGCGTTATGGTTGGTGTTAAATAATTATAGAAGTCCCACCCTGGCTAGAGTTTGGATGGAAGTTAAATTAGTGAAAGATAGATGTAAAGCTCCGACCGCCCAGTCAGCAATGCCAACGGTTAAATGATGGAATATACAAAAACGTGCAATTGTACGAATAACAATTTAATGAGAATTCAATAGTCAAATGATTAAAATTTCCCAAATACTCTCCTTCCGCTCGACCCTCTGATAAGCCTATTACATCATTTGATTAGTAGTGTGAGATAACTTTCCACCTGTCCTTGTATTGTATTCATCCGTGTAGTCTTCCCTCTTATTCCTCCAATTCCTTCTTTTTTTCCTCTCGACTTTCTCCAAATTCCTTCTGCACCTCCTCTTTTCTTTACTCCTACTCATTATCCACTTTCTCCTCCTCAACTCATTTTCCTCCTCCTCCTCGACTCTCTCCACCGACTAGAATTGTCGACTCCGACTGTACTGCTAGTCTCACTTCCGTCTCCTCTCTCAGAGACCCGGGACTCAACTGAACGGGAAGCTTTGTCCCCCGAAAAGCTCCCCGTGAAAATATAAGGACGGTACAATATTTTTCTTAGCCCTCTCATCTCACAATACAGCAGCATACCACCATATAACGGCTAATTAATTTCTACGGTCACATATTCATTCACATTGAAATCCTCATACGTTCTTATATTGTAAAATAACGTCGTAATAAAAGCACGGTATCAATTACTTGTCATACATACATCAATAAATTGCGTCACAACAGTATATTTTCCTAATCCCACTATACTAAACAATATCACAGCAATCACACGCATGTCCTTACATTACAGCTCCTACAAAGTACACAAATATTCAAATATCCATGCTCTGATATATCCATATATCCATATTAAATATTCTTACACACCTCAAACATTTTCGAAATTCACAATTCAACCATGTGTAAAATCTAACATATCACATGAATAAATGCATTAGTTTACTTCGAAGTAAGGGGCACCGAGTGGCCGAGTGGTCTAAAGCGCTCATTGTTCAGGATCACTGCCATCTCACCTCTGTCTGCGTGGGTTCGAGTCCAAGGCTCGGCTAGCGTGGGTACGTGGGAAAGCCTGCCAGTAGCTTCTCGTGGGTTGGTGGTTCTTCACTAGGTTTTCCAAGGTTCTTCCTCCACCAGTTATACTGTCCGCCATGTATAGCCTATCTTGTGCTGAAAAATGGCGTTAAATCCTAGAACAACAACAACTTCGAAGTAACAAAATAGCGAATGACATAATTAATTCTGACCACAAGCTAACAAGCTACACAATTCTCTACATAATGCTCAAGCTCATATCTCAATACGCATGTAAATCAAACATTACAAAGGAATGTTACGTACGAAACGATCCTAGTAATTACTCATACATACTAGACATGATTGCAATTACAATGCCATATTATTCTGCAAAAATTGAGCAAATAACTTACTGACCTTTACGAAGCTTTGTCTTTCCTTAGAATCTTCTCTCTTTGTTTTACCGCCAAATTATGAGTGGCTTTCTCGGAGTAACCATATATTGCTCAGCAATCTTCCTAGGCGAGACTAAATTTTCGCTTGCTAGTTAGAAGTTATAAATCGGATCGAGAGTGTTATCACATCATTTTTCTAAACTCCGATTGGATGTCGCTTTGCCCTGATCCAATCAAACCTAGCGGACAACGTCCTTCTCGCTGCCTGTCCACGTTGGGACGGATTTAGAACACGCCCCCGTTCCCTTGCGGGTTCCTCTGATCTAAGGACTAAGCAGTAACACATTGGTGTGAGGTGTCTCGATCTAACGCCTGTGCCGATCTCAGATCCTGGGTCTTCCCTATGGTCACGGTAGCCTTGCGTAAGAGATTACCCTGCGGCAATGTTTAGACATCAGGCCATGGCCTGTAATAATACCTTAATTTATCCACAACGTACGAACTGGGGCTGAGCAATCGTGACATTCGTTGACACACCATTCCAGCCAGAGCCACGATACTTATTCTTTCTGATCATCACCGCTATATTACAATTTCAAAATCATAATTCTTTATCAGCGACAATAAGAAATGAGTATAATTGCATGAATGGCAGGAGTTTGCACCATCTGTAGAAGAACTGATTGGTGTGATATCTATGCTTCAGACACAAGAATATTAGCTCCGATATGTTTTTGTCGAGTCAGAGAAAAATTAAATATCTGTGACAGTGACTAGAGAAATCCATGGTCATGCTAGACTGGCTGGATTATTTTATGAAAAAGCTATCAAGTCCGAAACTTAATGTGTTTAAAAGAGGGTTCGAAGATGTACAAGAGACCCCGAACCAAACAAAAACGGTACACAAAGAGTATACAAAACAGGAAACAAATTAGAGTCATGCAAGGGTTCTGATGCTCTGATGAAACATGTTGCTATTTGATGCACTGTTAAACATATTGCTATCTAATGCACTGTTAAAACATATTGCTATGTGATACTATGTTAAAACATATTGCTATCTAATGCACTGTTAAAACATTACTATGTGAGCTCTGTTAAAACATATTACTATCTGATGCTCTTTTTAAACATATTGCTATGTGATACTATATTAAGACATGTTGCTATGTGATACTATATTAAGACATGTTGCTATGTGACACTGTTAAAATATATTGTTATGTGATACTATGTTAAAACATTGCTAAGTGGTACTCTGTTAAAACATATTGCAATGTGAGCTCTGTTAAAACATATTGCTTACTGATGCTCTTTTTAAATATATTACTATGTGGTAATATGTTAAATCATATGGATATGTGATACTATGTTAAAACATTGCTAAGTGATACTCTGTTAAAACATATTGCAATGTGAGCTCTGTTAAAACATATCGCTATCTGATGCTCTTTTTAAATATATTACTATGTGATAATATGTTAAAACATATGGATATGTGATACTATGCTAAAGCATATTGCTATCTGATGCACTTTTTAAATATATTGCTATGTGATAATATGTTAAAACATATTGATATGTGATACTATGCTAAAGCATATTGCTATGGGACGTCTGTAATTAGCAGGACTGTATTTGTGTGATCTTCGCTGGGGATACATGAGTTATCCTTTGAATAGCAACAACCAAAAAATAATTTGCATGTAAACAAACATCTAAGTTGTCATATTTGACTTCATCCCAATTAGAAATTAACCCCAGCCAAGTCAATATCTTTCAATACATTGACTAATTCCTTATTCCTTTTTGCATTGTAAGTCACTGAATACCATTTTATATTATTATATCACTTTAAAATCGTTTCTTCGGAACTCTTTGTTTATGTAAGTCAGAACTTCGTGTTTCTTTTGATGCTGCACGGTAAGCCGTTTCTGAGACTACTGCCAAACTTAGTGTGCAAATATATTTTCCATGTTGTTACAATCTTGGGAAACACAACACTTACAAAAGTATAATAACCGTCCTTTTTTATATATTTTATATCAGTTTATATTGAAATTAAGGATTTTTCTCGTTAAGGATTTTTCTCGTTCACAATCATACACCTTCGTAATTGTGTTTTAGAATAGTTTTCATAACCATCTTGTATTTGACGCGATTTTATTTTATTTTAATGGGCTAAAGTTTTAAAGAAGGATTTTTATAATTACTTTGGCTGATTTGATAATGAAACCGGAACGTATGTACAACTCACATTAATCTATTTTTATGCAATAACGTTCGTCTTAACATTGATTGCATTTAACATTAAGCAGCGGGCATTGATAATAGCTGGATCTAATATTAAGTAACGGGCACTCAGCACAATAGCATTTGACATTAGTTAACGGTTACTTCGTTTAACAGCAGACCAGTGATATAGAATATCTGCCTATGTGGCTTCAGTAAGTGTGTGTTTATTTACTGCATCTTGAAAGATCACATTAGCCCTGGAATAATCTCTGTTTGGTTCATTAAAGCTGCATCGTACTGTTCCCTCGGGATATTGCACACTATTAATTCTAAATTTGCATGCTCAACCATCATATTATTTGTTCCTTTGTCACCAATTCTGGCTGCACTGTGATTTGCTATAAGCACATCTCCTGGCAATTCTTTTGTTGTGATACTCGATGTTGGATTTATTTCACTGACTTTATATTTTCTATTAACTTTGACCTGTTCAAAATACAACATACATCTTCTCTGTATAGCCAGCAACTAGTTTGTTTTAATATTGTTTGCTTCTGTCATAGTCAATTCAGATTTGGTCATCCGTAAGCTAATATAATTAGTGTTAAATTTGCCTTCATCTATTCCATTTGCTCTAATAATAAATTACTCAGGTGGGTTTATATATGAAAGTATGGAGTGTTTGTCATCACAAACTACATTATTTATATTTCGACATACAGTATATCAAAAGTAAAAGAGAATAAATTCAAAGACTCGATCAATTGCCGCCGTAACACGTTGTCCTTGTACAGTTTTGCGTTACTTCTAAACGCACATGTAGAGTCAGCAGCAGGAAGCAAGTTCTCGCCTGTTTCGATCTGGTCTTAGAACCATTTATATTGCCATTATCTGTAAACCATAACATATTTTTTCTGAAGAGTTTTCATAATCATTTGAATATCATAATAGTCCCTTTAAGATACTTGCTAGTGGGATGTATAAGGCAGTGTGTTCTATAACATTAGCAGCAATCAAATATCAAGCATTATGGAAACATACTTCATGCGTTGTTGATTAATGATGATGCAGTATTCGCAGCAGAATTTGCTGTGAGATCTATATCTGTTTATAATCTACTCTGATGCTCAATCAAGTCCCTGGTGTTGCAGTAACACACACACAGATATATATATATATATATATATATATATATATATATATATATATATATATATATATATATATATATATATATATATATATATATATATAGAATACAAATCATATTGCGAATAACAGACGTTTCAAGTGCACTGGATCCAGCAAGGGATCATGTGTGTCAGAGATTGATTAAGATAAATGCAAGAAACTGACAACGAACAGTGCAGTACTAGTATCTGACTAGTGTTACGTGTTTAGGTTCTAATAAACAGTAACAAAAAAAGAGTGGAAAAACAAGCTTTGAACAAATTTAACAAAAAATATTTCCCCTGAAAAAAACACTGTAAAATGAAAAAAATCAGAACTTACGGTTTTAAGAATCAAATCCAAAAATAATCAAAGAATAATCCACGAATTAAATTTTAGAAGTCCTATTAATGAAATGTTCTAATGAATTCAAGTTCGAGTACCGACGAAATATTCAAAATGAAGTCGATAACGTTCACCGTAGCCTTCATATTACGGATGTGTCTATAGTTCTTTGTTGATTCACAAACGACATTCCCGTGTTTGAATTTCCGAATACAATTTACAGAAATGTCTTTGTCCAAGAATTCTGTATGAGCACTCATTAAGTTCTAGGAAAAAGAATGAATCTTTTAGAAAACAAAATAGTTTGAATAAAAATTAAAATATAACAACAAACTGGTCACAAAAAAACGAATACCTTAAGTCCCAGTGTTTTCAGGCCCGGCTGACTAATTTCTCTTTATACTTAGGATCTACAGTAACTTGAGACGCAAAACAGATTCCCGGATGATGGTCAACTCTCCAGAATTTCGAGAACAGCGTAGAAGTATTTACGTCTAATGTGACGTAGTCCCAGTCAGCCTCGATTTCACTATTATCATTCACACATTAAGAATGGATTAACATAAAAGAGTTGTTTACTTGATTCTCAGTAAGGTCAGGAACTAGGTATGCATAAGATACAAAGTTCGGTGTTTACAACTAAGTCAGGTCAAAATAATTTCTGAAAAATATAAAATTCCTAGTAAACAAAATTACATTACTTTGACATGTAATGAAATTAAAAATAAAATATTTTAAAACTTACAAACAATTATATTAAATCAAATATACATAAAGCTAGCCTGAGCGCTTTCGGATCTTAATGGGTCTTTTTCAAAGGTAAATACAAAACATAGACAAGACAAACAAATGAAACACAAAAACCGTTGTGTTTGCAAAACTTTACATAGCTGTTTCTACAGGAATCAAACCTTTAAATTTATTATGTTTCAACTAGTGTATTTCAACTTGTTGCGGATGCTGAAAATTATTTTTTATCCCTAGAAATCGATGGGCCATAACGACATCTGTTGTTTTATGTAAATTTATGTAAGCGCAAAGCATATCCCGGATATTTTACGGCTATAGTAGTAATTATAGGTTACTAAGCAAATTTAGAGAATTATTTAAAAGAAAATGTGTCGGCTGCAAAAGATAATTTTATTTGTGCATAGCTGTCTTTTTTTAGTTTTCTTGGTTTATAAATCTTTATCCAACATTTGTATATGCTAACAATTCTTATTCATAGTATTACTATGACGCAGAAATTATTCAACATACTCAATTTTCATGATTAATCGTCTGATTCATCTTCCAAGACATACAAATAGGCTTAATATATAACATAGTATAACTTTTTCATTCAACTTATATATACCAAATTTCTTCAAAGTATCAAATATGTCAAGTGTGCCCAATCATGTCTTTTTTCACATCTTGTACTTCAATATTTTCATTTTAATAGTTTTATTTCTGGTGTTAATTCTACCGATTGCTTCCTCAGTTTCTTAACATCACTGGTTTTTTATTCTCGAAGATTTTTCTTTCGTCTCTAATTTGCATTTTATTCCTACTATTACCTCAGAACAATGATTTTATACTATTGTTTTAACAGTATCACTTTTAGGGGCATTTAGTATTCCGGGGTTGAAACCCGCAACTTCCCGCATCTCCATCCACGGCCACCATAGACGTAGTCGGACGATACAAGCAGACAGACACACACACAGACACACACACACAGACAGACACACACACCCATATATATTGTAGAGATGCAAGTTACTGTTGATATATGAAGAGCACATTAACTTGGCCCGGAGAACAATTAATTAGGTTTACGGGGACATGATATGTGCTTGCTAAATCGCTATACTGCACTGATTTCTAAATACTGTGTCGGGAGAGGAAGTGACCCTTAATTAAGCCTTCGTTTATTTAACCGTCAGACCGACTAGGAAAGGAAAGGTTAACTTCGATTTTATATCGTAACAGTCAGATTTGAAATTGACGAGAATCAGTTATTTGGAAATCTAGAAATGAAGCTGACCACAATTTCGGTGCCTAGTCATAAAAGGTGGTAGATATATTTAATGCTGACTGATTACGCCAAATAATGGGCATGGTTCCCACACGAAATGTCTTGGTTTTTAAAATAGCCCTCTTCGAAATATCTAGTCTTTATATATTTTTCCTGAAACATTGAAAATATAATATATATATAAAAACTAAGAGACAAAAGTAGGGCCAGGATGTAGGTCCAAAGTTCACTTAGAGAAATTCATAAGTTGTACACAGATCAAATCGGTTACAAAAAGTATAATAAAGAATGTGGTAAACATCAGTTAGACCAAGTTTTTCATTGAGGAATTCCAATATCCTAGACGAAGCACAAAATAAACTTTTATTGATAAAAATCTTTTTATTTAATCCTCACTCATAGAGGAATATTATCTGTGTATCATTTCTTTACAAAATAAAAACATCAATGTCCCTAATCAGGTACACGGTGAACTTGATTTTGGATAAGGGCAAGTCCAAAATACAAGTATGCATAACCTGTAATCATGGGGAAAATAACATTAAAGTACAATTTAAATATTCATAACTATTGCCAAGTAGTCACCTCCAAAATCAGATATATGCATCAAAAATATTTGAAAATCCGAGGATTAGAGTCCATTTAATTATTTACATTTATATGTCGAGTCTTCTGTAATTATTACGTAAACAGACCGCTTCGATGGCCTAGTGGTTAGAGCGCCGCCTCGGATGCGGGAGGTCGTGGGTTAGACCCCCGGCCGAGTCATACCAAAGACTTACAAAAATGGTACTAACAGCTGCCTCGCTTGGCGCTCAGCATTAATAGGTTAGTGTTAGGACTGGTTGGCCTGGTGTCAGAATAATGTGACTGGGTGGGACATGATGCTACATGTCTGCGGCATGATGCCCCATTGCTAGACATCACTATAAACTGCCACACTGCAGACATCGTAGCGATATGACTGAACAATTGTTAAAGCTATGTTAAAAATCCAAATCACACACACACACACACACACACACACACAGCAGCAGCAGGGAAGTTCTACAGACCAGACTGTCCAGACAAAATAAACCTTCCTACGCAAACTTTCTCCGTAGAAGCCTCAGAAAGCTAAAATAAGCCTTCCTACGAGAATTAATTTGCGTAAATTCACTCCCGACTACAATTTTTTGTGTGCAAATTTGTGATTTTCAAGTAACAATTTTAGGGGGGGGTAGTAAAATTTTTGAAGTTTGTGAAATGGAATTTGGCTGCCCTTTCATGAGTAAATTTGATCGAGACCAATTCGATACCTACTACGCGGATCGTGAAGATTAATCGTGATGAAACCGTGCGGTGTTGCCTGGGCGCGGCTGAAGAAATTTTTGAATTTGTTTATGTCCATGTCGCCGTTGCACCAGGTCTGATGAATATTTCTTAGCGTGTGAGTATCGACGCCATTGAAAACCGACAAAATGTTACAATTGTCCCTAATTACCTTTGGAATTTGCGTATATCGCTGCGTCACGTAAATCACATCGGTGTTCTTGTGTCGGCCACGCGAGAATATCCTAGCCGGATTAGTTTGCTTATCCAGCATAACATCATCGAAAACAACAAGATTATTAACATCGCCATCTAAATTTTCCACGGATGGAGTTTCATTGATGTCTGTGATGAATTCGATTGTGCCTTCGTCGGTATTGTCGCTAAATTCCTTTAGCACTTGATAACATCGCTGATCATCAACGGATGGCGCAACCAAATACAACTTATCCCATTTTAACCATCGCATTATCAAATTTAACAACAACTGCGTCTTTCCAGAACCAGACGGGCCAATAATTATCATCCTAATCGAATTTGGTAACACCGCGTTGTGTTTCACCTGCTCGCGTTTCTTCGTGGCTGAAAAATCAATTACATTCATGTTACTAGAATACATGGATCTATATTGTGTTAAGTGTCGCACGCGCACAGCTACGATAAATCCAACCGAAATCGTCACACGCAATAACAGGAACGCAATTGCAGAGGAATGCGAAGTTTGTAAGACACGCAAATTCAAATTTGTAAAAAAAAAAATAGAAGAACCGGAGGAGACATTACCGCCTCCATGAAAAATCTACCTGGGTTGCCCTGGGCAAAATATCCCGGAGAAAAGCATCTACCAGGATACAATTACTGCGGACCCGGCACGAGGCTTGATATAAGACTCAATGATAATAATCAACCAAATCCCGGTGAAGATCCAGTAAACGCCATCGATAACGCGTGTTACTATCACGATCTTGCGTATCGCAGCGGAGATTTACAACAAAGGCATCTCGCTGATATTAGGCTAATTCATGCAATAGACGCGATTCCTGACAAAAATTTCAAAGAAAAATTGGCAACTTGGTTGATAAAAGGCGCAATGAAAGGTAAATTAGTATTCGGCGCTGGTAAATAATAATGGAGCAAATATATTATTCTCCGCGAGGTTTTTGGCGAGGAAAATCAGCAATAGCCAAACTCGCCAAGGCAGCAAAAGTAAAACAATCCACCGCTGAATCGTGGCTATCGAAACAGGCAGTCTGGCAAATTTATCTTCCTCCACCTAAGAAAATATCATATGCGAGTTTCTCTGTCAGCGTCCCTAATGAAGTCCATCAGGCTGATTTAATGTTTCTTCCTTACGATACCGTCGACGGAGTCACATACAAGTATGTGTTGACGGTTGTTGATATCGCTAGCAGATACAAGGAAGCCGAGCCGTTATCGAATAAAACAGCAACGGAGATCGCTAAGGCGTTTAGCGAAATTTATTCACGATCTCCATTAACATGGCCGAAGCTTCTCCAGGTTGATCCAGGTCGAGAATTTCTCGGCGCGGTTACTTCATTGATGAAAAAGAATAATGTTAAAATCCGTCGCGGTATTGTAGGTGTTCATCACAATCAGGCTATCGTCGAAAGATTCAATAAAACTCTTGCAGAACGATTATTCGGATATCAGTACGCGCGTGAATTCATCCAAGATAATCGATCTCATGATTGGGTATCGAGGTTGCCTCACGTGATTAACGCACTAAATAACGAGACAACGAGAACAATAGCAATGAAGCCTGCAATTGCGATTACAAAAATGAAAATACCCCTAAAGCGAGATTCTACTATTCCGCCTGTATTAGGTAGCGTCACTGTCCGGTACTTATATAAGGAAGGCGAGGCCGAAGGAGGAAGAAAAAGAGCAACCGATCCAAATTGGAGCGTAACAACACACAAAATATCAGCCGTAACAAGATCGTCAGGAAGACCGGCAATTTATTTCCTAGATTCACTAGCGCCACAACGCGGATTTACCAAGGAGGAATTACAAATAATACCGAAAGATACTCAACTACCGCCAGTGTCATTAATGTGAAACCGAATTCTACCTAACTGAGATAATTTTCTTACTCTTGACACGGCTAAATATACCAAATTTGACCAGGAAATTCTATCATCGACGATCCAAACTTGGCCATCCACGGTTAATCCCTGTGATGAATGTATCGTTGTTGCATATCCTAGTTTCCATGGCGATCTTTCTGCGTTTATCGCGTCATTAACAAGATTAATATCAACAAGAATAATATCATTCAGTACCAAGATCTTTTCCTCTCCGCAGGGTAAAGTAACACTAATATTTTGTTTCCTGGTATCAGCGGGTCTGTAACACAACGGCACCTGTAATGTTGGAAATTTCTCACAATGAAGCTTGAATAACATTTCCTGAATAACATCACGAACAATTTTCCTACTAGCAACGATCAAATGATCGGGACGCCATAAATTTAGAAAAATATCCATCGGAGTCTCGTCGATTATTCTTCTCATCACATCGCATTGAAACTTATTCGGTTGTAATCGAATTAATTTCTTAAATTCAGTCAATAAAATATCATCGGATCTATAATCAGCGTTGATTTCCTCATAATAGTCAACAAAGTTCCTGAGCCATTCGTGAGGAGATTCACCATCAATCGGATCAGGCTGGCCATGATCTCCGCACATTACCACGGCTGTATTTTTCTCCTCCAGCCAGGTCAGGAAAGATTTTAATACAACTAAATTTACTGTGCAAATTTCATCAAATATTATAATTCTGTTGATATATTTATTTCCCATACGAGCCGAATCCCATAATCCACCGCTGTATTTGAAATAACTGTGATAAGTACAGGAATCAACGTTGCGTTTCCTTATTTCTCGCGCTAATCTGTGAGTTGGAGTCAGCACTATCATATCAGATTTCGCAAATAAGTTTATCGCTCGCGTTGTTTTACCACTACCGCCAGGACCATTTAGGTAAACGAATTTACTACGTGAAATCGGGTCAAATGCGGATGCAGCCGTCGATATTTCCTCAAATTTATCTCGATGAAATTTATCGCAATCTTCGACATCGGCGTCCTCACAGTAATCTAGAATATCCTCGTTTTTTATCCTCCAAGTGCCCCAAGAGCCATCGGAGATTAAATTTTCTAGCCTATACTGATATTTCTTATCGATATAAAACGAGTCCGTTGCGACCCTTACCGCGATATCAGAAAATTTATTTATCATCGACAGTAAATTTATACTAACATAAGCGAGCATCGATGATCTCAAATGCGTATACTGCGCTGATTCTCCATCGAGATAGCTAATTACGGTACCTAATTTTTCTCCATCAATGATAATATTCTCTCTGTTGCAGAATATTCCTCGCGACACTGTATCGGCAATAATAAAGTCCATTTCGGCATCATTGATAAAAAATCTAGCGTGTCGGTGTTTATGATCAACGGATCCTCCTTGAGTAAATTTGCCAATTATTTTTCTTCCAATATCCTTCGCGTTTTCACAATCCGTCGGCAACCACACTTCAGTTTGTTTTCTATATGATATAATTGCCTCGCTTACCGTCAACGATATTAACATTGACGAATCCAGCATATACCTCAACAACACTATAGGGACCCAACGACGCTGCGATAAATGCCGACCAAACCAAATATAACAAATTTTATGTAAATTTTCAGCAAACTCGAATGAAGTTACATAAGCGAATCCGGTCATGACAAAATCAGGTAACGGTCCGTTAATTGCCACTCTAGTCATCTCGCTGGTGGGATGGCCAAATTTAGCAAAATAATTCGCACAATCGCCATATCCAAGGAAACTTCCAGGATAGCACGCGCTCATATCAACGGAGATCATATCTTCGAAGTAATATTTGGTATTCCACAATCCGCCATGGCCGTATTCGATACAGCTAAGTTGAATATCAGCGAGGTATTCGTTTCTCGTAGGTTTCCACGAATTTCTTTCTCTGGCAGCGTGAGCAGCAACAGACGGAACAGTAAAACAATTTGTCAGTAACTGATCAGGATTTGACGAATATTTCACCGCGATATTTTTCATAGATTCATGTAATTTTTCATCTCGATAAATATCCCCTCGAGGCAAGATAAACTGATCATACCTTTCTTCGCTCGAGAATAACCAAACTGATATTGGATCAGACGCGGCTAATATTTTGATATATCGGAACATGGCATCAGCGCCTTCCACGGGATAAAATTTAACAGCACGATTTCGCGGGAATATCATTACCGACTGCGACCACGCATGTGAATTATGATCAACAATCTCGATTGGTACTCCTCGAGATTTATATGGCGAAGAATATAATATTTCTCCCGATAGCGTTTTCACCGTGATAGGAAATTTAAGTTTTTTGCTCAACACAGCAACATCGTCAATCGATGCGCCATCAACAACTGTCTTCGCCCATGAATTAATTTTATCCAGCCTCAACTGGGTCAGGCCAGATCCACGACGAGCGTTTTTCATGTGCTCGATAACACGCTCAGCCACGCAATTTATCATCGGTGATTCTTTCATCGCAGGTAGATTTTTCATGTCAGGATTATTATTTAGCCGATAAATTCCATAGACAACAGCGCTAGAAGGATACGCCATAGCATAATAAGGACCGTCAATTCCCAATAACAATCCTGGCTTCGAATTTTTATCAAGAACGACGTTTTTCTTACCGCCACGCACGGGATCTCGTTTATCGCGAATAATCCAAGTGTCGTCAGGCATTTGTGCGATGAATTTTATTCCAAAGATAAATCGCTCCTCGGAATGCGAGTTTTTTATATGCTCGATTATCTTCTTGGCCCGTTCCAGATTCATCGTAGCATCAACAGAGTTAGTTTTCCATGTCGACCAAACATGAATCGCTCCATCATCGAGGAATTCTCTCTTGGCACGATCGACCTCAGGAATGATATATTCTGCCTCATCAAGATCAAATGTATCCATTATTATATTTTAGACAAATATTTAAATTATAATATGCAGTGCAAATGGATACCAATCGGATCAACAAAATCATGTGACAAATCCTGCAGAGGCGATTATTGTGGCGCTCACATATATGCAATTCGACGTGGCAGCAAGGGACCACAGCGGTGTTTAGTTTGTCAAGTTGGCACTCGAGGAAAAACTCGATTGTGTTTGTCCTGTGGAGGGAAAAATTATCGGGAATTGCTCAGATATTACAAAAAGAAATCTTCCTCGGTGATAACCTGCGAAGAGGATTATATTAATCGATTCAAGGCAAATTATGATTTAGACAGATAATTATTATATAATGGAAATGAAATCAACGATTCCTGCAATGAAAATCACACACGAGTTTAGATCTCATCCTACGATCAAGGGATACGAGTCATCATCAGATGGTATTGTCAGAAACATCAAAACAAAGAAAAATGTTGGTAATATTTGCAATTCTGGTTATTTGATATGTAACTTCAGTAATAGTGGGAGAAGAGGTATAAATTATCTTTCTCACAGATTTATATTCGAGTGTTTCCATGGACTCATCAAGAATAATTTGGTCATTGACCATATCGACGGAGATAAACTTAATAACAAATTATCTAACCTTCGAGCGATAACTCCGAGTGAAAATTGTATATATGGCAATACCGGCAAACATCCGAAATATGCCAAGGCCGTCAAATCGATAAATCAGGAAACGTGCGAGGAGATGATATTCGAATCAATGAGCGCCGCTGCAAAATATTATAATATTAATCCAGCATCGGTGCAACGAGTGGCAAAGGGAATAACTAGCGCAGCATTTTCCTACAAATTTGACGAGTGGATCGAATTTTCTTATATACCAATAATACTCGATTCGGAAAGCGACGAAGAATAATTGAATATTACAGAATTATATAATGGACGAACAAACCATAAGCAATATTATCGAAGCTATCGATGACCTGAGAAAGAAAAAAATAAATCTTCCATCAGAGTTGGACACGAGTAAAATCAGATCCGAATTCAAGACGATTGTTCAGGGGAAACTTGAATACAAATACACGCTGCCGTCAGAGTACAAATTAATAAAGAAAATCCAAATTGCCATGTATCAATCACTTGCGACAGTCAGCGATGATCGCGTCGAGGATTTTGTTAAATTATCGACGCTAGTGGAGAAAGCTAGATTGATTTTATCAGAAGCGTACGAGTCAAAAAAAATTACAAGTTCACGCATCAGACAACTGAAAAAGCTTGTCGATGAGAGCAAGGCCAAGGAAATCGCAGACTCTTGAATTTTCCTGAATATTTTCCGCAAACAACAAAAAAAACAAAAATTAAAAAAATATATTAATTTTGAAAATTTTCCTGGATTTTATTTATTTTTTTGGCCCGTTTTTCCCTGGTGTACAGATTTACGATTTCACCAGGAGATTGATACTTATCGTTTCTCCGCGTATATCAAGCAAATTTCCTTTCTGATCCGTTAGTTTGAAATTTATCTTCGACAACAATCGATTATGACATCTTAGGTAAAACGGATTCACTGGCTCCTTTATTATCAAAAAACCAGGAGAGGCGCTAGGTGAAAACGAATACAAGATAAATCCCTGCTGCGCTTGATTTGACTCTGACGAATCAACATTGTAGCTGCCTTCGACAACATCCGCGTGAAGATAAATCGCGATAACTTCCGTTATATTAACGATACCTGGCGAGATATGCCGCCCCTGCCCGGCGGGATCATTATCGTGTTTGAGAATCGATTCTGATTGTATTTTTTTAGTCCACGCGGCATGTAACTTCGGAAATAAATCATCGATGGTATCAGTGACGGATTTTCTCATTTTATCAACATCATAATCGGGAAATTTGAAATTTGGTAGCGTTTCCTTGGTTAATCCAAATACTCTCATGAATTTTTGTTTTTCTCCTGAATTTTTGATCAACTCGAATTTGCTAATAGGAAGAACATAATCGGCAATTGATATATCGTCGACTATCGCCTTAATGAACATACCATGATAATATTCAACATCATTCGCGAGTTGATTTAAAATCTTCACGCGTTTGATAATTTCGCTACATGAGCCTGATTTATTTAAGATGCATTCATGAAAAGATTCCCGCAATAAATTTAATTGTATTGTATGTTCTTGAATAAATTCGTCGAGTGTTCTTCTTACCAAGATACCGTCTATGGGGGCTATTATCTTAATGTTGGTAGCGTCGAAGATTTTCACACCAGGGGGAATTTTAGGAAGAGGCAACCACGAGAGAATTCTTTCGTTAATAAAAGTAAAAGCGAATATTACCAGGTTAATTTTGTGGTTATTCATGAGGTTGATGGCGCTATCGATCAGAGGTTTGTGTTTGATATCTCCATACCATCCTTCGTCGGTGGTAAAATCTTCTTTTTTTGGTTCCGGTAGTTCTGGAGGAGCTTCCTCGTACCAACCTGGAATAATAAAATCTGATTTTTTTGGTTTTGCTAGAGGTGCGATTTCAGGCCAACCTAATATGGTCCTAATCGATGATTGGTAAATATCTACCATGTAAGGTGATTTCACTTCTATCATCGATGACAGTGTTGGTTCATGCGCAGATATCCTTATTCCCGGAGTAGCATCGCCGGTTATATTTGATATTCTGGTGGTAAATTCCTTATCCAGCTGATCAATTTCGTAACTGCCTGTTGGTATGCCAACGACGATCCAATCTGGCGTTCCATCGGGTTTGTTTTTGTTGGCAAAAACAAGCGAATTATTTGATAATAATCTGCCAAATGACGTCGATCTAACATTAGGCCAGCTATTGTAGACACGCAATTGTGTTAACGCAATTTCTTTGACGCTAATTGGTGTTGGAAAATTAATGCTAAATTCAGGTTTGGTGGAGCTTAACGATATTAGTGTTGTTGTCGGCGGTGTCGTGTTTGTCACGATCTGGGCTAGCTCGGACATTATTAATATTCATTTGTTCAATCTCCGAGTAAATACCGATCATTACCGAAAATTCTGGATCGGAGATAACGCCATCGTTGAGACTTTCAGAAAGTAGCGATGATAATTTCGAATACGCGTCATTGACCTGGGATAATTTGTTTTTATACAAAGACAATTTCTCACTCATGCACGAGGAGATTTTTTTCGCTACGATATTGAGAACACCTGCGATTGTTGTTGTTGACGAGATTATATCGTTGCTACGATCGGCGCGATTGTTGTTACCGCGGATAAAATTATTCCAGCACCAGCGACTATCGCGGATACCGTATACACAGCGACATCAATGATAACTAATCTACGCTG
The DNA here is from genome assembly GCA_028554795.2 of Sinohyriopsis cumingii. Taxonomy (NCBI): domain Eukaryota; kingdom Metazoa; phylum Mollusca; class Bivalvia; order Unionida; family Unionidae; genus Sinohyriopsis; species Sinohyriopsis cumingii. The sequence goes on along the minus strand of JAPYKE020000118.1, from coordinate 536,990 downwards.
GTATTTTTTTATTTTTGTTTGATACTCGTCTAGTAGTTTTTTTAGTGAATCCTGCCATGATCGCGCTTGATTATAACGGTAATCCGATGCGGTCATTTATTAGTTATTTATCTAGTCAATTTCTTTGTAAAATCAGAGTTTTTCCGTTTTCAAATAGTGGGGGGTTTTATCTCGATAACTACAGTTTCCTCTTCCTCGGCAACTGCGACCGGCTCGGGTCGACCAATTACGGCCCAACCCGATAAATATTCGAAAATTACAAAATAATACACTGGTCCCATGGTAGTTCTGCCTTCTGGTTCTAGTGTGAAATTTACGATGTTATTTTCATCTATGGAAATAACGAAAAATCCAGGATAGTATTCATAAATTTCATGATTATCGGCCGTCACGTTAAATTTTATTGACTTCGAAATAATATATACTCGATATACATCCTGAATTGGCGCGGTAAAGTTAAAAGAATCATTATCAGGTGTCCAGGTAATATTTTGTGTCCTCAGCACAAATGATACATTGCAGGAAAGATCTTTTGATTCTACCTGATTTGGTATCGAAATACGCATCAACGCAGGAATATCCAACGATGATATTTCTAAGTTAATATCACTAATTTTTGTAGTTGCGTCGAGAAGTTTCGCGTTGATATTTTGAATTTCTCCGTCGTACACTGATGTATCGACTTTTTTATTCGCTAATTCTCGTACCACGTTAATTTCCTCGGATATTTTAGTAACATCTTCGCTGATTTTTTTTGTTTTCTCGTGGAGATCATCGTGTGATGTTTTATCGACTTTTTCGTTTACGATTTGGCGTACCGCGTTAATATCATCGTTGATGGATTTTGTTTTCTCGTCGTGTGATGTTTTATCGATTTTTTCGTTTACGATTTGGCGTACCGCGTTAATATCATCGTTAATTTTAGTAATATCCTCGTCGATTTTTCTTGTTTTCTCGCTGAGATCGTTATGTGATGTTCTATCGGTTTTTTGAAATATTAGTGCACGTGCCGATTCAATATCTTTGTTGATTTGGGCGATATCTTCGTCGATTTTTCTTGTTTTCTCGCTGAGATCGTTATGTGATGTTCTATCGGTTTTTTGAAATATTAGTGCACGTGCCGATTCAATATCTTTGTTGATTTGGGCGATATCTTCGTTTATTTTCTTTGTTTTCTCGGTAAGATCGCTGTGTGATGTTCTATCGATTTTCTGACCCATCGCGGTATTTATTTTGGTAATTTCCTCGTTGATGGATTTTACTTTCTCGCTGAGATCGTTATGTGATGTTCTATCGGCTTTTTGAAATATTAATGCACGTGCCGATTCAATCTCTCTGTTGATTTGGGCGATATCTTCGTTGATTTTCTTTGTTTTCTCGTTGAGATCGCTGTGTGTAGTTGAGGAGGTTTCGATGAATTTTTTTATATCCTCATCGAGTTTTTTATTGAGATTTTTTGATGTATCGTCTAGTTTTTTAAGATCGTTAGTTAGCTTGGTAAATCTTTTTGTCAATCTGTCCTGAAGATCGTCGTGTAATGCTTTATCAGCCTTCAGAAGCAACGTTGCTGATAACTCCTTGTCGGATTTTTCCACATCCGCGATATTGGCCTTTAGAAGCATCGCCGCTGATAGCTCTTTGTCGGATTTTTCCACATCCGCGATATTGGCCTTTAGTGGTAATACCGCGATAATATCGGTAATATCAGCAATAGATTTTAATACCATCTCCGATTGGCGAGTAAACTGACTGATATGATCGCGGTATTCGTCTCGCTTGATTATATCAGTTATTTTGACGTTGCTGGTTTGTAATCGCCCTTCGGTATTTTGAAAAACAGCAACTTCACCAGGATCCACCTCTGACAGCGATAGAAGATTGTTAATATCGCTCTTGGTTGCGAACTTTGATAGATCGACGTCAGTCACTTCTGCCTTTTCCTTCCTGTAGATAAATCTACCGTAAATATCAACCATGATATTTATCTACGGCGTATTCAAATACAATTTTGTGATACGGACCGGATGATTTTGAAATTGCATCGAGGACGTTAATTGATTCAGGGCCGCATATTGGTGGATCCGCTAATGTCTGCGTTGGAAGTGTCGAATACCAAACCGGAAGTTTCAGCGAAGACACATAGTTGATAAATTCATTTGGCGGTGCTAATCCGTACGAATCAAAATAAACGACTTCGCGAGGATTAATCGCGTAGGCAACCCAGTGTGTGCCAGGGCCGGTATTTTTATCGAGATTTATTATTCCTGTCTCGGTAGGGTTTGGTTTTTCTGGTAGTTGATCTCGCATAAATACGCCTCTGAAAAATTTTATTTTTTTTTTCTTTGCTTCGCTAAGTAAATCTAAATTTGAATAGGCCGTGCTAATCTTAGGCCGGATCCGTATGGGGGGCGTCTTAGATAAAGGCCGTTCCCCTTTTTTTTACTGTATCTCCCTCCGGTAACTTTTCGCATTACTGTGGAGCCTAATTCAGAACCTATACCTGTGAGCGCGCCTAATCCTAGTGTCTTTCCAATCATCGGAAGAGCCATTTTCGCTAGCCCCAATAGAGCAGCAGGGAAAATACCGCCTGTTTTGACCATATCTCTGATGGCGCCTATGGAAAGGCTCACATGAACGCCAGAATTTGCTGATTTGGCCTTGGTAAATCGTTCACGTTGACCTCTAGTTAGCGACAGTTTGTTAGGCCCACCGTGAATCTGATCGTTTTTCAGTGTTAATTTCATACCACATCGCTTTGATATCGCTGTTTGGAGTTTTTTCATCTGACCTGGGGTCAGAGTTACACTGACGTGTTCGTATGGCATATTAATAATCGCTTAATCTAAATTTGGAATTTGTCACATGTTCTCGACTGGAGCGTCGATGACTCTCATTCTGCCGCTGATTCCCTCCAAGATCATTGTTCTATCACCGAGAATCACCGCGATGGCTCTTGCATTTCCAGCTGTGTTAATTCTGGCTTTGAAATGGATATCGACAACGGATTGTTTTACCAAGTCGAGATGCTCCAGGGAAAAGTAATAGATAGGATAAAATTTATTAAAATCCAGCTGTGATATTTGCAATCCGGTATCGATATTTTGATCGCGGCCCATGAAACTTAGCAATCGATGATACGCGCGGGCCGTCGAATAGTTGTCAAAATCGATGGCGATTTCCTCTGATGGTTCTTGCTGCCCGTTTATCCTTAGTGAGACGTTTGTTGCCGCGAATTGATCGAATATCATATGACTGTGATTTTGATCGTATCTGTTTGCGTTTTGAAGAGCAACGAAGATATGCCTAGGTGCCGAAGCGCCCTGTTGTGACGCAATTCGCCAGGTAAATATTCCGTTGATATTAACATCACAAGAGTCGGTCATCGTTGTCAACCAGGACATGACGGATTTTCCACCTTGATTCATGAATGATAATAATTTTTCTTCCTCGAGTATCGATGGAGTTATCGCTGGCATCCACAAGGTAAATTTAGTTAGGATTACCTTGCCTGCATCACCAGGATCTCGCCAGATGGCTTTGTCATTGCCAGTAGCGTCCCGAACGAAAATTATCGTGTGTTTTGCTCCGTAGATAACTTTCCTGAAATGTCTGCAAAATCCAAAAATGTGAGATAGCGGAATTGCACAGGAAAATCTTCGCTCATTTCCCTTTAACATAGCCCTTCTCGTGGCAAATCCAAGATTGAAATTGAGATTGGGGGATATCATCGTTGAAAGAACATCGGCGGCGGCAGCGCCAGCGGCATTTCTCGGCCTACCGATATCATACGGTAAATGTTCAGGGTCATTGGAGTTATCTTTGGCGAACATCATACTAGGGCCAGCTGACCTGGTAAAATCATCCGAGTATCTCGCTAGGCCTATTATCGTCGTTGCTATATCAATATTGTCCGTTATTGATTCGATCTCTCTTCCGTCGATCATGTAAGTGGCGCTCTTGAATAATGCCATGATGCCGTTGTTGACAAACCCAACAGCAAAATCATCGGCATAGTTGGTATCATCGACTTTCACAATTCTCCCAACAACCTCAATATATGCCTCGGATGGAAGAAAATATCTTGTTGTATCGTGAACTTGAATTTCCAAGCGATTATTTGTATTTGGTTCAACCGCATCGTATGAGAAATACTGGAAATCTCGCACGGATGTGTCTCTGCCTACAGGCTCGTCCATGTCGAACACTTCATTTGACACTTGTGCGAACATTTATTATTAAGAATATCATCTAAAACGAAGACCGCTACCTGAAATAAAACTTGTATTAGCAACTTCATTTGCGAGATTTGTCTTAGCAACTTCCTTTGCGAGATCATTTATTTTTTTATTTGCTGCGTCGTTTATGGCTTTACTGACTTCGGGCGGCATTTCTCTGGTGCTAGGTAATTTGACGGGTTGTTTTTTGCGCATTAAATTTAATATTTTACTTTTGACAGTATTGAAGCCTTTACTGGCCAAATTACCGATACCAGAAATGGCAGTTTCGCCGATTTTTCCTATTGCTTTTGACGCGAATTGCTTGATCGTGGGTCCGATTTTAGGTATTACTCGCGTAACGAGACTTCCAATGATATCGCCGAATCCATTACCGTGAATATATTTGTATACGGGCAATCGGGAGTTTACTATGCGGACCTGTTTGGGTCTGCGCTGATGTTTATGAACAATCATGTTATTTCAATTGTGTTGTTTTAATCGATGAGTTCATCGACAAGTTCCTTGTAAATGTGAGAATTAATGATGCCACCGCGGAATAACCGCTGACAAATATCTGAAGCCTCGTTGATTACTTCGCGAGAGTTATTTCCGGCTCGTTTTCCTCCGATTAATACCTCGAGGCGAGACACATCGTTGACAACACTGTCAGGGCAAACGGTATATCCGCTTCCTGTTTTTGGTTCTGATTCATCTGACGATAGAACTGGCGAATCAGACGACCTTGGTGAATATATTTCTGGTGGAGTATCGCGTCTACCAAGTGGCCAAGCCTCATCTTTCGGAATACTCCGTTTTCCTGGGGGTGAAAGTTCCTGTGGTTTCCAGTTTGTCGATGTTGGTTCTGGAGGTGGGGAGAGCCAGAAGGGGCGTTCTGCAGGACTCCCCCTTGGATATATTGTAGGAGAAAGGGAGGGATGGTGAAGATCAAAAGAGGGGGAAGAAGAACTATCACTCTTAGGTAATTGTTCTGAAGGGAGGTAAAAGGAAGGGGGGGGGGGATTATGGGGATTAACGTGTCACTCGCCAATGTAGGTGACAAAATTGTACTTCTCTTCATTGCTTTATATTTATTAACATCCGATAAAAATTTTATAAAATTTTCATCATAATATTTTATTGGTTTTCCTAAACTACCAAAATAAATTATCGCCAGCCAATCAATTTCTTTGACTTTATCGGCAATATCCTTATTCAAAAAAGATCTTTTATTTTCCGGAGAATTATCCGCAGCCATCTGAATTCTTGAACCATCGTTACTGAGTAAATGCAACAAATTCTTGTTCAAATAATTATCAGCTGATATTTTAGGATCAATTATAAACGAACCATTGTCCGCAGATGGTTTATATTCGCTTGGTTGAGTTACTGGTTCCTGATCACTCTGATCTTTTTTCTTTTTTGATTTTCTCTCTTTTTTCTGAGGTGGAATTTTTTCTTTTGGTCTAGCTCCTAATTCCTGTGGTTGAATATCTTCTTCCTGTGGTTGAATATCCTCTTCCTGTGGTATTACCTTTTTTCCTCGTGTTTTAGTTTTTTCTTTCTTTTCCTGTTCTTTTCTTTCTTTCTCTTGCTGTTTTCTTTCTTCCGCCATTTGTTTATTATAATTATATCTATCGTTTGCTGCTTCTAAAAATCTTCTAAAAAATGGATCCCTTTCACTCGCCTGTGTTTTTTCCGCATAAACTTTATATAACATACTATACCAACTATTACGAGTTTTATATTTTCCCTTTCCTATTTCAGTCAAATATTCATTTCGAGTACTAAATATATCTTCCGCAAATTGACCAATTCGATCTATGGAATATAGTGTCGAGAGCGGTCGTGATATTATTTCCCATCCCTCATCGGTGAAATTTTCTCTTAAATTCTCGATACTAAACTTCCCTTTTTTTACTCCCGGTTTTCCCTTACTACCTGTTTTATAAGTAATTGTAGATCGTCGCCCTTGTGCTGCTGCTATTGCTAATCGATTGGGTAATGTTCGTGATTGTTCCTCAATACCTTTCAACATAGGAAAAATTCCCTTTTTCCTGGTATCTGGATCTTTTTCGTCACCAAATACAACTTGCTCGATTGTTCCGGTAACTGACTTCAACCATTTCAATGATTCCTCGGCAATTCCATGTTGCACATCTTCGTAACCACGAACATTTCTCTTAAATAATTGTTTTGTCGGGATAAGCTTCTTTAATGCCGCTAATTGCTCTCGCGCTAATCTGGCAGAATGAGGCTCTCCAACTGTACTAGCTTTCGGACTCATATTATTTTCAAGTATATTGTTTTAATGCGAGGTAAAATTGGGATCGGGCAGCCAAATTCCATTTCACAAACTTCAAAAATTTTACTACCCCCCCCCTAAAATTGTTACTTGAAAATCACAAATTTGCACACAAAAAATTGTAGTCGGGAGTGAATTTACGCAAATTAATTCTCGTAGGAAGGCTTATTTTAGCTTTCTGAGGCTTCTACGGAGAAAGTTTGCGTAGGAAGGTTTATTTTGTCTGGACAGTCTGGTCTGTAGAACTTCCCTGCTGCTCACACACACACACACACACACACACTACGTAAACACTATATCATAAACGCTGCGTGTTGGTGCTACATTTACTGAACATACTCAGGCTTAAAACGAAATCCTTCTGGTAGTTAATCGTTAGAGATGAGCGCCTTTTACTTCCAATGCACATATGTAAAAAAAAAAGAAAAAAAAACTCACGAGTTGTACTTTTAGCAATTAACGCCTCGCCATAAAAACGACAATGGGCATCATCACATCAATAATTGAATATATCTCACAAACTGCCCGAGGCAAACTTAGAACCTCAAAGTCTGCGAATCCCTGATACATACAAATATTGCGATTACAAATTAAGCTAAATTATAAATAGTTAATCATTTTTTTGTCAAATCTAGCTTCAAATGGTAAACATTTTTATTATCACGTCTTCTACGTGAGAAAATGCGAGACCGACCTTGATATTGACTACAAGATGGAAATGACACATACAAAAAGATGAACGAAACTATAGCAGGTATACTTAAGAATAATGCACTATATGTAAACGCTAAAAAAGGTGCTGATATATGCATTGTGGCAGTGTACAACACGTGCAGAATATGTAGCAATACAACCTGAACACACCTTATCGGTAAATTAGCTCGCAAAGAATTTCTGTCTTTGACCAATGACATCGACGTTCAGATCAATGTTTTGTATCTTGCATGTACAAGAAAAATCGTCTATATTCTCTCATGACCGCAAACATTCCACTTTTTGTAGTTGGCGTTTATCTTCCTGTCGATGATAATCTTCATTTTTACCAAGAATGTACTGACATTGCTGTGTCCCTGTTTGAATAATATGCTTCCGTTGGTGAGGTAATACTCATGGGAGATATTAATGCCAGAAAAAAAAACAACGTTAAACTCTTATAATTGAAATTTCAATTATTCGTTATGTTGTTTTGTTTGCATCATTAAAAAATAGAAATCTTAATTGAGCGTAGTAATACATGTTTGGGGTTTTTCTGTTACGTAGCTATATATAGCACTTGGGATTGTCCTGCTTGATCGTAATAAGGTCATCATAATACCAGCCCTTCAACCAATGGAAGCCAAATTTATTCAATTTTGTTATAAACAATGTACGAATGCTGTTTTTCTTTAATGTTTACTTCGTGTCTGCCTTCACTGGCCGTGTTTATCTTATGCTGTACACGTGACTCTATTTATAGAAGTGGAAAAGTAGTTCTCTTTACAGTTCATACAGAAATTAACGCAATTCATTTTGATCACGTGGTGACATTCTGACCAATGGAAATGTTACTTTCCTGTACCAGCTACTGCCATTGCAATTATGAGGTAATATATATTTAAAATTGTACAATATTAACAGCTATGAGGAGAATCAAACTTAGTTTATTATAATTAAGTATTGTAACGGAAATAACAAATTTCTATGTTTATAATATAATAGGAAAAATACAAGAATCATTAATGTTACCTGGTTGATATTATATGATTTTTAGAAGTAAAGGTCTAGGAGAGTCTAACCTATTTGTGTAATGTATAATTTAAATACTGAATGATAAAATATACCATGCTTTAAGAATTAATCAACATAAGATGGCATAATTAATAAATGAAGAATATATATTTGTATGCCAGGAAACGTTATTCCGGTAGAGATACGCCCAAAAAATCGAGTAACCTGGCATCAAAATTAACTGTAGTGATATGAATAATAACGAATACTTGTCATTATCAAGGAATGAATTGGCATTATGATGTGCTAAAATATATAAGGCAAAATAATAAATGCTCATTTTTGTTTAATGGTTTAGATAACAAACACATACATAAAATATCTTATGATCATTGTTCCAGAAAAAACAATAAACACTATTTTGCAAATATTTATAATTAATGTACATCTCAGCTATATTCTTTTATAGCCTTTGATGAAACAACTCTAAATACACAACAGAAAGTGCTTTTATCTGTTCTGGAATCCATCGTAATTCCAACGACAATTTTCATAAAAAACAACAATTATGCCATATTTATGCTGATCGTAATTGTATAATGACGTTAATTACCAATATTTTGTACATGTTACCATCCATGTATACTTAAAGTAGAAGTTTTATTAATTGTATTTGCTTCAAACATACCCAATCTATGATTTTGGGATTTTATTTTAAGTAATGTAAAGCGATTTTTCACAAACGAATTGATATGGATCAGTGAATGATTGGTTTCCTTGTTTGCTCTAGCATCAGCATTTCATCCAATTCTCGTGGAACGGCCTTATTGTCGACCCCTTATTAGTGGGAAGCAGAAATAGCAGTCTCGTTACTGGAGGTGCTATCAGAAACAATCATATTTGTAAAGGATTTAGTTACGATTTTTAATTTACAGATATTGGCTAAACCTTTGTATAGACTTTTATCATACTTGGCACGAATCAATATGATGCCATGAAAATTTATTCTATGACATGTCTGCTAGGTCATGTAAACCTACGATCAAAGTTGCAGTCATAGTAACCGTGCCTTAAAGTTGTCGTCAAAGTTTTTCGTTTGCTAATATTTCTAAAACCTTTTGATAGATCGTCATCATACTTGGCATTAACCATTATGAAGTCAACAAGTTATACCTACCACACGCTCACTTGCCCATATGACCGTGAAACTTTGTGTTAAGGTTCCCATTAAAAAGTTTATATTTGGCTTATATTTCGTACAACCCTTGACACTTTTCTTCAAAAATGGGACGATTCTTTATGAAGCTAAGACATTCATTCTACTTACTACATGCTCGTTCGCTCATACGATTTTGGTGTCAAGGCAACCCAATATTGATTTTTTTATATAGTTAGATAAATCAATTTAAAGATAAGATAATTTTACATGCGACGTGCTCGGTTAGCGTTTCTACCTTGGGGTCCATGGCACACAATTTACAATTTTATATTTTAAACTGATGAGACTTAATAAACTGAACGCTGAACATAATTTTCTGCAGAGAGATTTGTTACATTTTTACTATCCTTTTTGTGCTTTGTCTTGAGACATCAACAGATCGTTTATTTTTGGTGTTAGAAATTCCGGGTTTATTGGAACAAATGTTGCTATTTAAAGGAGATGTCTGTTTAAGCAAACTAAAACTAGCCTGATTATACAAAAGGTGTGATACGCAGAAACTGGAGAGTTATAAAGAAACACTTATTGATTACCATGTGCACCTACAATATATTGTTTATTTTTCCGATACTTTGTGATCCCGACCTTACCATATACCTGAATATCATACTTGGAATTACTTGCAGTGTATGCTTAACCTGTTAATTAAAATAAATTTGTTTCCTAAAATATAGCATATACAAGTTATACATACATACTGTTTTATTTTGTTTCTTTACGACAAAAAAAATATTTATTCTTACACTGCAGTATTTTCTTGAGCATTTGTATCAACTCATGGAACACTTATTTCTGAAAATATTTCTTATAAGTGTTTCATAAAATCTAAAATAAATACATCTGCGATAAAAAAATGAGTAAATGGAATAAATTAAAGTATTAATATGAATTAAAACGTAAAGAGTATGACAAATAAATGTTAAGATCAGGATGAGCAAAACTCGTCACGTTATTGACCTCTTATATCAATTTATATTTGTTTTCGTGCCTATGGAGAGTCGAGTCAAAATCATCGACGATGTAATGTTATTCGAAGTGCATTTTCTGTTGCCTTCAGTATCGAACTCAAACCAATTTTGCCAATTAAAATTCCTCTGACTGCTCTAAGTGAAATAAAACAAGTGCCCTTTTATGCAAGCAATATTTGTTATTTTTATCCTTTATTTATTGTCTCCCCTTTCTTACCTCACTTCCCCCCCCCACACACACACACAAACACAATGTGGCCCAGATTGGCCGAGTGGTCTAAAGCGCGCATCGTTACGGATCATTGTCATCTCACCTTTGTCTGCGTGGGTTCGAGTCTCGGATTCGGATAATGTGGGTATGCGAGAAAGCTTGCCAGTAGCTTCTCGTGGGTCTGTGGTTCTTTCCGGGGTTTTCCCGGGTTCTTCCTCCACCATTTATACTGGCCTATCTTTTGCTGAAAACGGCGTTAAACCCTACAAGAACAACAACAACAACAATCCCACCGTTCTTTATAGGTTTTGCTTATCAACACCCAACGTTCCACATTTCTTATTGGTACTGAGTGAAATCAGTATTACTAAAACCGAATTGTTTTTGCAGACAGTCTATTATGTCAACGATTACAAACCCCAATACCATCTCTTAAATATACCCATGTGACCTTTCATAACCATTTTGAACTAATTGATTTGACGTCCAATAATCAGGTATCAACGAAATCTTTGCTAGACAAATTGATGTATTCCACTCACACCTCAGTTGAGAATTGGGCAAAATATCATTGCGTCTCAAGGCAATTACCACTTGCTGCGCAGTACACAAATTATAAATAATTTCAAAACAAACTGACAGCTTAGTCACCAAAATGTCCACAACCATCGTTACTGGCGGCGAAATATTCATATTTTAGATTCAATTTATTTGATATTGCCCCCAGAAGTAATTTATTATTCGGTCTAAGAGGACACAAACAAATACTTGCAAGAACGAATTGCATATTATCTTTAATAACCTACTGGATGCCAGAGGTGTCATCGGCCTTTTTAACAAATGCGATGAGACAAGCTTGAAAATTTAACAAAACCCTTGAAAACCGTGTCAAGTAATTTTGACAAGAGTACAAAATCTCATTCGAACGCAAATAACTTGCTGTATTACTAGTGTAACGAAAAAGACAATACTATTTGGCATAAGACCGTTACTGTCATGAAAAGTTAAAAATATACTGTATATTTTGGTTTTTAAACTTTATAATATTACTACATTTGTATCGCAGATATCAGTATATCTATATTTCCTTATATTTATAGCACCCGAAGAGGATATAAAAAAATCGATCAATTAGTTTTAAAAACGTGTCAGGTTCATATTCATTGTCATCATTCACAAAAGAAATTATTGATAAAAGCGCCACACCCTTGTTGAAACCATCTGTACATGAAAATTCAATTTTATATGATACAAATGATTAACCAAAATAAAATCAATAAATAATATTCATTCTTTGAGCAGCAGGCTGCCGCATCAGTAGGAAGATTCCAGTTCTTTTACCTCAGACGTACTGAGTTCAATTCTCGATGGTGTAAGCTTTAAAGTTTAGTGGCAGCCTGTGCAGTATTCATGATTTTCTTTGGGTACTACAGTTTCGTCCATCACCAAGGTAACTTAGTGCCACCTAGCAGTTAATTAATACAATGAATCAGGGTAAAACGAAATTAAGCTAATGGAATGAAATGTCTTCCAACTGATAGACGTGATAACATATTCTGATTATGAATTTTTCCTTCATTAGTGCCACTTGATTTCTGAAATGGAACGTACACGAAAGGAAATATAATTTATTCACCGTTTGGACGCTGCCTATCCGGAATTATTGTAATATTATATATATATATATATAGATATATATAGATATGTATATATATATATATAGCTATATATAGCTATATATATAGATATATATAGATAGCTATATATATAGATATATATATAGATATATATATATATATATATATATATATATATATATATATATATATATATATATATATATATATATACATACATACATATATATATATATATATATATATATATATATATATATATATATATATATATATATATATATATATATATATATATATATATATATATATATATATATATATATATATATATATATATATATATATATAGTGCAGAATCGAACTTTGAATTGCAGTAAACGTTAAAGTTGAATGCATTGAGCATTAAAATTTTATGGCATTTAAGCCAGAAAAGTCTTTGTGAAGGGTTACTTCGAGCTTTCTTTGTTCATCTCCCCCATGTCAGTGTATACGTCAAAGGGGCAGAATTCCAACTTTGACCGGGGTATCTTAACACGGTCCTTAGAAATTCACAGATTCCGAGCTGTCTCAAACTGGTGAAAGGAATTATTTCTTTGTGAAACTTTAGGGACCGCTAAATTAAGGCGTACAATTGAAAACAACCAGACTTTAAAGTGACGACATTAGTCGAAATTCTTTGGTGTTGTTGTTGTGAGGCTTAACGCCATTTTTCAGCACACGATAGGCTATACATGGCGGCTAGTATTAATGGTGGAGGAAGAACCCGGGAAAACCCCGAAAAGAACCACCGACCCACGAGAACCTACTGGCAAGCTTTCTCACATGCCCACATTGGCTGAATCCGAGACTTGAACCGCCGCAGACAGATGTGAGATGGCAGTGGTCCAAAATTCTTTAGTCTGAAAATTTCTTGGAAGAGGAAACTTAGTCGACGCCGTGTAAGCATAAAGATTATATTGCTTTCCTCGCGAAACAAGAAAGGGACCAGGTGGTCATCTGGTAAAAGGTAATACATGTTTAGAAACAAGATGGCCGCTATCGATTAACCGGCTTGAAGCAGCTGTTCCGTTTTTTAGCGCCGTTTTCATGATATTTGTGCTTGTTGCCTGTTTTCATCTTCGTTATTGCGTTCATTATGTATTGGCTGTTAAAAACAATTCGACCGTTAATTTAGATAACTTAAATCAAATCCCTATTAACTTTTGTGGCAACTATCCAAGAAAGAGCTCTGCGCATTGCATTATTGAATGCCCAGTCAGTAGGACCACCGGAAAAGCGTACAGAAATAGTTAATTTTATCAACGACCAGAATGTTGACATATTTTTCTTGACAGAAACATGGCTAAAAATATCAGGCGATGAGATCAAGTGTGCGGATCTAACACCCACTGGTTACTCCATCAAGTCGTTTCCCCGTAATTCGCGCGGAGGTGGAATTGCTGTCATCACAAAGAACTCCATGATAAGACGTCTTAACTACACCACAACATTCAGTTTCGACCACACATCGTTTGAACTAGTCCAAACGACACTCACACTGGAGCAGAGGTCAGTCCATTTTTTTCTGCCTATACCGCCCACCTCCTAGTACAGAAAACAAGCTGGCTGACTCTCTCTTTTTGGAGCAGTTTCCGAATCTCCTGGACTATGGAAATTCGATAGGTGGAAACCTGATTATTCTTGGAGATTTCAACTTTCTCTTTGACTGTCCCGGAAACTCAAATACATCAAAACTCACAGATTCCATTAATGTTTTCAACCTCAAACAGTCAGTTCACCAACCCACCCATAAACATGGTCACATTTTAGATTGGATTCTTCATAGACCTGATGATAACATTCTACAGTCCTCCCTGGCATCCCATGACCTTGCATCAGATCACTTCTGCATTATATGCCATCTTGACGTATCAGACCCTAACACTCCACCTTTATCTGCTACCAAGAGAAACCTCCGTATGATAAATAGAACCAAACTAATGCACGACATCCAAGCTAACCTAACATCTTGCTTACCTCCTACCGCAGTACAACTCGATAACTATCTGAGTTCATTACTTGACAAACATGCCCCAGCTACCAAGTGCAGAGTATCAATTCAAAAGTGTCATCCATGGTATAGCAGCTTCGCACTGCTAAAAGAGACCGCCGTAAAGCTGAGAGGCTCTGTCTTTCCACCAGACTCACTATTCAAAAGCAAATCTATGAAGTCGCTAAGAAGAATGTCACAAATATAGTCCATGCAGCGAAATCAGCCCACTACACTACTAAGATCATGGAAAGTTTCAGCTGCAAAGAACTCGTCGAGATTATAACAAGCTAATGTCAAGGAACAAATCAACACCACTTCCAACTACCTTCTCTCCAGTCGACCTTCCGGACATGTTTGAAAATTTCTTCCATGACAAAGTACAAACCATTAGAGTTAAGCTTGACACCACAATTCCACTTGACTCATCGTCACCATACAGTTGGGATACAGAATTTGAGCGGCAACCATTAACAGCATTTGAACCTGTCTCTATTGATTTCGTACGTACAATCGTGATGAAGAGTGCACCAAAGTCATGTCAACTTGATCCAATTCCAACATCACTGCTGCTTGAGTGCTTATATCCAGTATTGCCTTCACTAACTGTTGTTATCAATACCTCTCTCTCATCCGGGGAATTCCCATCATTTTTCAGAACTGCCATTGTAAAGCCTCTGCTGAAGAAAACAACACTAGACCATAATGATTTAAAGAACTACCGCCCAGTTTCTAATATCCCATTCATATAAAAAATCTTAGAAAAGGTTGTTCTATTCCAGCTTGTATCTCATCTGAATTCAAAGTCTTTTTAGCAATGTAAAATCTGCATATCGCCCTTGCCACAGTACTGAAACTACTCTTCTAAAAGTAGTTAATGACATTCTCTCTGCGTTGGATAGCGGAAAGATTACAGTCCTCACTCTCCTTGATTTGTCTGCAGCATTTGACACAATAGACCGTGATATATTACTTCACCGTCTCCAGCATGTATTTGGCATTCATGATACAGCCTTACTGTGGTTCAAGTCCTACTTGGTCAACAGGACACAAATTGTATCTGCAAATGGAATACACTCCAGCCCAGTTGATCTATGTTGTGGTGTTCCACAGAGGTCTGTTCTTGGACCTGTTCTCTTCATTCTGTGCACTCAATCGCTCTCAAGTGTCATAGATCATCATCCAGTGTCTCACCAATTGTACGCTGATGACACCCAAATATACAAATCTAGCCACCCAAATGAAGTTGATGCTGCCATCCAAGGTGTAGAGAGGTGCATTTCTGATGTGAAATCATGGAGGACATGAAACAAGCTGCAGATGAATGATGATAAAACTGAGGCCACTCTGATCACAACACAAAGACTTTCTCATTCACATCCTTTACCTCAAACAATAAATATCAGCAACGCCAACATTAAATTTGACACAATCAGTACGAAACCTAGGTGTTACTCTGGACAGTACTCTCACATTGCACCAACATGTCATGATCATATGCAAGGCTGCATATCTTCAGCTGAGACGCATCAGCTCAGTTCGCAAATATCTTTCAGTTGATGCCACTAAAACACTTGTGTGTTCATTAGTACTTTCAAGACTGGACTATTGTAACTCAATTCTGTCTGGTTCATCTCAGTATCTACTACAGAAACTTCCAAAAGTTCAAAACACAGCGGCTCGGATCATACTTAGAGTACCACGATCAGAGCACACCTCCTCGCTGCTCTGTACCCTACGCTGACTGACTATCCATTCGATCCAGAATCAAACACAAAATTTGTTCTCTGTGCTACGTTTCACTGTCTGACTCTAGTCCAACATACCTATCTGACCTCACCCATGTGTACACACCAGCAAGATACTTACGCTCCTCTTCTGACAATCGATACTCATTATTCCCACTATAAAAACAAAGTCTTTTTCATACCAGATCCCAGCAACGTGGAATGAATTTCCCACTGAACTTAGACACAAAGACACAGTGATCACATTCAAGAGGGCTCTCAAAACTCACTTATTTCGACTGCATAAACAAACTTAAAGACCTAATAATGTTTCCTACCTGAAATATTCTCAGCATGTTTTTTTTATAATGTTTTTCTAATTTCATTGTGTTTATTTTTGTAATAATGTTATTATATGTTGTTTTTTTATCTTATATGTGTTGTCTAATGTTTTAAAGCGCTTAGCGCTTCTAAAGATTAGGCGCTATACAAAGTCCTCATTATTATTATTATTATTATTATTATTATTAGTACTAGGACGCAAAATTTCTGAAAGGGAACAGCAATAACGTACGCAATTTTAGTTTCCCTTGTATTCTATTATTTGATGGTTTGTTTATGCAAATGTGTTTGCTATGACTAGGTTTCCGTGTTATGTGTCGTTTATTCAATTTATGGAAAGGTATTGATGCTACAGATGTTATCAGTTTATTGTATTGAATTCATGGAGATGTGTTGATGCTAGAGTTGTCATGCAATTTATTTTATTCAGTTTCATAGGGTTATGTGAAGTAACTTCCTTTGTTTTTAGGACGTTACAGGTTATCATGAGTTAACGATAATTACCTAATTATATTTGATTTTGCAATGTTTGAATAATCTTGTAGGTTATGGATTGCTGTGAGTTACAATTTGTGAATTTCATACAATAGTAATCGAAGATGTAGTAGCATACGTAAAGTGACACTATAATATTCGATAGACGCTCACGTGGTAATTTAAGACTTGCCGCTGGAAAGCGAGAGCAATGTCCTACCGTACTAAGTCAGAATTACGTAGTGTGTGGAGCCTACATGATCTGAATAACGTAAGTGAAATGTATGTACCTCTAGAGAGTGGGGTATATAGAATGATGAGGTATTTTTTCCTTTAAGGAACAGCTTTCTGAGAGAAAGACGGGACAGTCTGAAGACAGAAGTCCGGGGGAAAGATCAGAATAAAAGGAACATGAAGTCCGTGAAGGGGCAAAGCATAGAGCTTATGAAGGATGAAATAGGAAACGTTGATATATGGTCCAGAAAGGATGGTGATGCAAGTCGGTCGTGCACCTAAAAACAGATTAAAACATCTCTAGTTGGGAGCTAAGCGATCCCGGCGCCTTATCTGCCCTAGAAATGAAAGTGCTTGCCTGTATCACCAGAAGGCCTCAGAGATTATAAGACATGTATATATATATATTTCATAAAGGATCATTTTCTAGCGAACTTTGAGTGCCATTAGACAAAGTTCAACATTTAGTATATGTAACTTCGCCTTCTTAGTAAGAGGGGTGGTTATTGGGTTTGGCTGGCGTTATCCAGAGGATGACCTCCTTCGATATTATAGCCCGGCGGGAGTGAAAGAAGAATGGAATTTCAACAGAGAACCGAGCGAGAATACTGGGAAGAAATAAATACGAGCCCCATTTTGACAAGAAAATAACAAATTTAACAAATTTAATCAGAACAAACTAAAACGGCAATTCCGCTTCAAGTTAGATTATCTGAGTGGAATTTAACTGGTGTGTCCAATTAGGATTTATTACATCATCGTAACGTGAGGTGAAGAGAGCGCAATGTCAACGATCGATTGCATCATCTTCATTCACTTTGACCGTGTATCAACGAATCCTAGTTCATTCTACCTAAACTCTAGGTTCCGCCCCTTCATGGACTTCCTGGTCCTTTATTCTGACCTCGCCCTTCTTTCTTTCTTTTCCCCGTACTCCTGTCATCGGACTTTCTCGTCTTCCTCTCAGAAAACTGTTCCTTAATGAACAAATTTACCCCATAAGTATGCATACCCACTATTGACAGGTATATGCAATTCGATTCAAATTATTCAGAGCATGCTGCTATTCACACACCGCGTAAATTCTGACTTAGTATGGTAGGACATTGACCTCATTTTCCAGTGGCAAGTCTTAATTTACCACGTGAATGTCTACCACATATTACCGTATTATTTTACATATGCTACAATATCTTCAATTAATATTGCATGAAATTCAAAAGAAATGTAACTCATGGCATTCCTTAACTACAAGATTATCCAAGCATTACAAAATCAGATATAATTAGGTAATTATCGTTAACTCACAATGATCTGTATCGTCCTAACAACAAAGATAGTTATTTCATATAACCATATGAAATCCTACACATGTGAACATTGAACTAATAACTGTAAAATTAAAAGGTAAATTGCATAACAATTCTAGGAACAACACTTTCCATGAAATTGATTAAAATAAATGGCATAATAACTATAGCATCAACACTTACCACGAAATTGAATAAAATAAATTGCATAACATCGCTAGCATCAACACATTCCCATGAATCGAATAAACGGTGCATAATATTGAAACCTAGTTATAGCAAACACAATGGCATAGAACAAACAACTAAAATATAGAATATTACGTGAAACTAAATTTGCGTATCTTGGCGCTGTTTCTTTCAGGACTTGTGCGTTCTAGCACTAAACTTGCCTTTCTTTTTACACGACGACCACCTGGAGGAAAGCACTAACCACTTTTATGCTTTCCACGGAGTCAACTAAGCTTCCTCTTCCAAGAAATGTTCAGACTAAACAATTTCGACATGGGTCATCACTCTAAAGTCATATTGCTCTAAAGTGTACGCCCTAATTTATTCTACCCAATCGTAGCCGGTGGTCCCTAATCTTTGCCAAAGAAATAATTCCTTTCATCAGATTTAGACAGCTCAGAATATGTGTACGAGAGTGTGTGACAATTTCCCTTTGAAAATATGACAAGTGGACATATGTTCCTACCAAGGTGTTAGGGTTTGTATCTCAAATGTTTACTTTCTAAGGACCGTGTTAAGATACCCCGGTTAATTTTAATGGGTCGGAATGCTGTTCCTTTGAAGTTTACACTGACATGGGGGAGATGAACAAAGAAAGGTCGAAGTGACACCTTCGTAAAGAATTTTCTGGCTTAACTGCGATAAGACTTTAATTGCTCAATGCATTCAACTTTAAAAGTTTCTGTAATTCAAAATTCGACACTTGACAGTATATATATATATATATATATATATATATATATATATATATATATATATATATATATATATATATATATATATATACTTTCCTATTTGCTAAAGGGTTAATACCGTTGAAAAGATCATCACCATATTCTGCGATGCTATTAAACTTATCTTCGTATTCCTAGGCAATAGAAAAGCATAATAATTTATATTGTCGCGATGTAAATATAGTGTGATACTCCACGTGGTCTTTTATATACGTGCTGCTGCATTTGGAGTTTTGGCACACGTCGCAGTAGTTCACTGACAACTGCCTCACTATTCCGGTGCTAGTGAGACCGCAAAGAACAAGCATTCTCCATCTTAACCAAACTGCTGAATCTTTGCATTTCTCCCATAATTCATCCCAACCATTAGTTTGGATCTCTGCTTCACATGATTTCTGCTACATACTCTTATTACGCGATTTAACTTAACGAGAGACACAGATTGTACTAGTTTCCGGTCTCAATCTTTGACAGTTTTGGGGAAAAAATACACATAAATGTGTTTCGTTATAATAGTGGAATAAAAGCTAATAATATGGCGTCAGGAGTTTGGACACAACTGCTTTAAAATTTGATTCAATAAATTAAGATCCTTTTTAATTAGTCATTCTCAGTTGTTATAAATGTATTACTGTTGTGTATTTTAATTATTCAACTAAATACGTATCAAAAATTTCAACGGAATGAGCGTAATTCCATTACGAATAGGGCAGTATGCTGCATAAAACGTACAATATCCATCTTAAAAATATTTACCGACCAGTGTTACTTTTATCTTTCATTCACGAACAAGGTGTCGGAAACTAGTTGAATAGTTCAAGGTATGTGTTACCATATCAGCTCGCCTTAGCAGCTTGTAGCAGTTCCGATGAACTGCTCACACTGTGGACCATTAAACTGACCTTTTTCCAGATGCCTTTCGAAACACTCACTTTAACCAATTATGTTTTAAATACTCGGGGATGGCTGTTTTATTTTTTATATTGTCTCTGACAACATCAATATTTGCCAGTTTTTTAGTATCTGAGACATTTTGGTAAATCAGTTTTTGATAGCGTTTGCAAGACATTGCCAAACTTCATAATGCCACATACTAATCACGGCCAGCCGGAAACTTTAATGGGTCTGTGCTAGAAAGGGTTTTGGTGGTAATGCTGTGGATCTGAACGTTGCCTCATAAAGTAAGCGATGACAATGATTTCAGTGTGTTTCTGGCACACCGCGTGGTGTGTAAGCCCCGCCACCTATGGACGACGAAGAAGAACATCATATCTGCGTCATCGTGAATTACCTTTAGTATTTGGGTGAAGTGCTGAGAAACGTACAACATGTCAGCATTCTTTTGCTATACGGGGCTGAAGACGTGAATGGTAATCTAGCATTATAATCACCATCGACGATTACTTTTTTTACGGCGGTTTAGGTCACCAGTGCTGGGTCCTCTTGATGTTGGAGATAAACGTCATGGGGTTCTCAGTGATGACAAATGTTTCAACACTGTGTTCTAGGCCGTGGCATCTGTCATCATCATGGCCTTCTTTATATCGGCGTCGTTGTAGATTTCACTGTTAACCTAAACAACTCTGCCGCTGCAACAACAATTAACCAAACCCACTTTCCCCCTCGACGTTTGGGCCAGCCTGGAGAAGACTTGAGACTAACTTTATTGTGTCTCCATGGCCGCTTGGACCAGGCGATCTAACTGCACTTGCGAATTAAACTGAGAATAGTGCTTGATTGAGGCATAGGCTTAAGATTTCCAGCTTGCTTCATGCATCCCCTTCTCCAGCCTCACCCCTCGCGCGCGCAAAAATACTATTTTAGGTCTCTGGTCGACGATCAATAACACCGGATTTTGAAGTTGTAAACTTTGTGCACTAGGCACTTTGATAACTCAAACACTGTAAATCCACTGTAAATTGGAGTGAAATTTTCCTGTTAGTCATACTAAATGTGACTAAGTCATCATCAATAATTGTCCTTCTTGTCAATAATATATCATTTGTGGTATTGAAAAATAATGCCATCTACTCGTGTTTAAACTTTTTGAAATGATAATGGAAACGTAATAGAACCTCCAAATACGGTTTTAAAACGCAACCACCATAATTGTCATCTGGTTATTTTGAACAAATTTTCTTCTACTCCTCTAATTTGTTCGTCACTTAATTCTCTAAAGTTATTTACCGGCATGTACTGAGACCATCTCCAGTAATACACATTGTTAAGCAGGAGGTAGATAATAAATTACCTTGGCATTGGTATTGACCTTATGTACTCACTGTCATTCGGCATCTTATCATCTGTCCTTAATTTCTCGACATTGTCACACACCATTAATGTCTATATTTGCCATTTAGTAATCGTGGATATCTGCAGGTGTATTCGGGTTTAAATGTTACACGGAATTTTGAACATACTGATGATCACCAATTGATTTGCATGAATCATTCGTGTATGAGCAAAACTTCTCTATTTGTCTCAAAAACTGCTTTGTCATGTTTTCCACAGCCTCTTTTATTTTGCTATGATATAAGCCTTTCCTCCGATATTTTGATTTCATGTCTCTAAAATGTTTCGTTATATAATGGAACTTTTTATCGCTTTACTTTGTTTGTCTTGTGTACAGAGAAAAAGCAAGCATTTGTTACAGCTATATTTCTCTCCGTGATGTCTAACTTCGAATCCTTGCAATGTTATTCTCCATGTTTCTAGTTATTATGATCACCATATGAAATATGTTTAACACGTCAACATGTATCTGTCTTCCTATCTCGGTTATTCTAATCTTTTTTTTAATGTAAGACGGCTCAGCTGTATTATATACATTTACAGACATATCAAGTTCACGTTAATTTTTTTCATGTCCTCTATTTTCACAGGACATCTATTATATCAGCAACTGTATATATCCAACTTATGATTTGATGGTCTCTGTGAATTTATTTTGGGAGTATTTCAAACTTATGCCACATGTTAGAAAAAAAATTAATTATTCACAATTTTTTGCTAATGAACGTTTTTAAAAAAAAATACAAAAAAAAATTCCTTTGAGTTGTTGGTTTGCATCTATTTACAAAGTT
The DNA here is from genome assembly GCA_028554795.2 of Sinohyriopsis cumingii. Classification (NCBI taxonomy): domain Eukaryota; kingdom Metazoa; phylum Mollusca; class Bivalvia; order Unionida; family Unionidae; genus Sinohyriopsis; species Sinohyriopsis cumingii. The sequence continues at coordinate 514,562 of JAPYKE020000118.1, read as the reverse complement.
AATTATTTCAATCCTGTGAAACATCCGTCTGCACATTCATTTGTGTCTGTCCAAAGTTGATATGTAAAATGATCATTAAAAGTTCACTGACATCTTCAAAGATATACGGTTTGCAGCGCATGCCCTGTAATTTAAAATGTTATCAATTCTTACATTGTACAGCGATTTAATGTCGTATTCCCTTGACTCAAGCCACTATGGTTCATACATGAACGACAAACTGAATTTCGTGTTTAGGCAAGAACCGATCTGTAGACCTTCGTTCTCATATCAGACTATACAATGTACCTTTCTTACTAGTAATGCAATGTTCCTGTATAGTAGCATACAAGCAGACAATATCTGCTGTTTGTTACATGCAAAGTACGATGTTTCACTTCGATCGATCAAATTGTAGATTAAGACACATTTCCACATATTCAGCGCACATGTCAAAGGCATGGAATGTGTGTTTATCTTTATGTTTCTTAGTTCAAGCTCCGATGCCGCCGTTACGTGCAAAACGTTGTATATGCACAATCACCTGAATAATACTGAATCTTGAAAGATATTGGTCCTAAACATCTTTGGATGCCCTTGAAACTAAATAATATGGATGATCTATTGCCTTATAAACCATATAATTTCTCCCTCAAACCGAGAAATATGGCCATTTTTTCACATGAGTACGAATTAATCCTATGTTCATCTGCAATATTCTGGGTCATTCGATTGATTTCACTCGAAAGTGGAACACAAGATTTGATAACGTCATCGTTGTAAACAGAAGAAGCCAACAACACTATATGTCGGATACGGTAGGTGAGCTGTATGTGCTATTATTTTAGGTTAATATTATTGTAGGTTACTTATTCCAAATACAAATAAATTGTATATGAAATGAAGGAAAAAGATCAAGCGTATTGTTTATGACATTTGTACAATAGTTAAAAAGCGGGTCTACCTCTTTTCATTCATTCTCGAATCAATTTGTCCGCCATGTGCGAATGTTGTTGTTATTAGATTAGTCACTAGCGGAATTTGTCGATTATACAGCGTCATTACTTTTGAAGTACTTTCGTAAACAAACGGAATTACGAGCGACTTCGGCGACTGGATTAAGATGTGGCACCTCTTAATTCTAAATTGAATATTTGAACGTCTTTTAAACCTAGCATCTTGATTATTTCAAAGAAAGGTTAGTGTCAGATAACTTTTTTTAACGGATCATTTCCACCCTTTCCGACTTTTAGTTAGATTGGAAGACTGGTGAAATGTATGAAAAATGGCGGCGTTGGGGCTAAAATATTGGCATGATTTTTAATTCCATTTCTGCAATCATTCGTTCCATTCTACTTTTAATGCCTTATTAGTTTTCCTATTCGTATTTAGTTTGTAATTTTATTTTAAAATGTTTGTGAAAATAGTTGTATAGTCGCTGTAAACTCCATTGTGACACAACACTGTCTTTTTAATACATATTACTCTTTGTTTATTAGTTATCAGACAGTGGAGAGGTCTGAAATGTATTAAATGATAATCGCACACAGTAAGTTGGTGTTTTGTTGGTGGGGCATTTATCGATTTTGTTTTTGGTATTAGCCGTATATCTTAGTCTGTTTGTACTAATGATTTAGTGATGATAGGTCATTTTATTGGCCTATCACTTTTGTTCTTAGTAAATGATTACATTTATGATAATTTAATAGAGTAAAGTGGCGAAAACCCTACTGTAAGTAACGGCGATACTTTAGCAATGTACAACTGAGCTATAATTATCTCTTCCTATTGCAAAATAGAGAGATGAGTCTTGAAGCTGAGATTGTCTCACTTTATTTTGACAGAGAAAGATACTATTTAAATGTACAATAGCAGACAACAATAAACATCATTTGACAGAATAATGGAATTAGCTCATTTAAAATTTATTTAATAAAGAACAGCACAAATCATTTGCAATCGTATATGTAATGTAAGGAATAGTAGATATAGAAAATTAACCTTAAAATGTATTCATTGAGACTGATCTTTCATTTTTTTTTATAATTGTGTGATCAATTTTCAGACAATGAAATACACGTCAATCAGTGACAAAACTTGTCACTTACCAAGACACTTTGAACTTTGTTTTATGCAAATATTTACAAAACAAAAGTAGTTCTGAGAACAAAAGAAAATGGCATTATTTATATCAAAAATATATAAGACTTCATCCAAGGTGTAGGACACAATATCACTGTGCTGTTATATTTCATGCGTACTTTATGTACAGGGTATCAATGTTTGAGCAAGATTATTCTATTTCATATTTCAAACTTAATTAACGGAACCAAAAGGAATTGTCAAGATAACAAATAAGACATGATTGAAGTGAATTAGAAGAAATAAAGAACACACTTAAAGCTTAGTCAATGTACGTGGGGGATATTTTGTAAAGATGATGTCACGTTAGCGTTCATTATCATTTGTCTCCCTGTGGTTTTATGGTTCCATTACTAGTACAAAGAATATATGCATTATAAGGATATTTCATTTGTGCTTGTTAATAGTTATCTTTACAAACTACCTATTATATATGTTTAGAATGTCACCATTTTAGTTAATCCCCATATATGAATATAATATATGTTGGGAAGCTAGGTCTTTTCTTCAATCCGAATTATAAAACACTTACATCAATGTAAACCATCACTATAATACACGCACATGACGAAAATTGGTAAGAAACCTCACCATTTTAATAATAATAATAATAATAATAATAATAATAATAATAACTAAAGCAGATACAATCTCAGACCACCGCAGTTCCCATTTTTTTTATTGCATGTTCCATCCATGTCGCTATGTTTCCCAGCGACAGGACATCACACATAATCTGTCTTATATATGTTGTATCGTAATCCTATGACTGCATGTATAGAGTTTGGTCAAACATATTTGAAAATCCCATTGTAATTTAAATTTGTGCTTATCTTATATCCGACACTCTGCTAGGGACCCTAAGGTATGTGCCAGTGACCACCATCTCTTGCAGATAGTAACCCCAATGGAAACTTTACTACCCAGTTCCATACATTTTCAGACAACTTCTTAGGAGGAGATTTGGTAACGGACAGACGGACAGACAGAGTGTGTTAGAATATTCCTGCTAAAACAATGTGATAATATTGCTACTGTGTTAAATCATATTGACAGCCACTGTATTCTGAATAAATTCTGAAAATTGTCTAGGGGATAGTGAACTCTGTACCTTATTGTTTCTATGAAAACGATTTTATTAAAACCCTAAAACCTGATTGCTGACTTAGAATATATTTCTCATTCTTGTTGGAATTAAAAGTAGCAATTGTCTTTGTTCTCCAAGAAACTGGGTAAAATTTACTTTGTTGTACAATTGTAACCATAAATTCAGCATTTCCAATAATTAATATTTTCTATAACACAATGCTAAACTTTTCGTTTCGAACGTAATCGTACTGCTATTTAATAAAGCATGCAAACATAAATTAAGGCAAACTTAAATTATTGTCAATATAGTTTTGAATTCGTCAAGTGCCGTAATATTAGTTCCACCTTACTTCTTGACTTTTAAAGTGTCCTACACATGGCTCTAAAATAATATACAGTTTCCTCCACTGGCATGTTAGAGTGATAAAGACGGAGATCTACAATTCTAACTTTTTGTAGCTAATTTTAAAAGGATAATGGAGTAGGAAAAAATGTGAATATGTTTGTTGAATTACTATTGGTAGAAGAGCGTGTAAATTTCAGGATATGACAATTTGCTGCATGGTTTTGGAATTAAATTACAAATTTCCTACAGTAATACATACTTTTATAATACAGTATTACATACTTTTGTTTTATTATTTTAAAATTAGTCTTAAAAATCTGAATTTAAACAGTTACATTTTTATTAAAAACACAATACTATATCGTGAAATGAGTGTTTTTTCTCCGGAAATTGTGTAGTCTCGAAGACATGTAAGTATTCTTGCCGCTTCAGGCTGTGGGTTTTCAAGCTTTGACAAAGCAGTCAATGAACATTCATCCCAGACTACATATTCCATAATGCCCTTGATATGGCCAATTTATAACTTAGAGATCGTCTGCCTGGCACGTTGTATTTTAGCTTTGGCTTTTCGAAATAATACTGTTTTCAGAATGCTATCGATATCACGTGTCAATCTGATATTTTATGGAAGTAGTACTCCAAGATGATGAAAAGCCACATGCCGAAGAAACAAATTCAGCTAATTTTGCTACTTTTATATTCGTGACAAACGTGACCATTTTTCCCGGATTGAATTTTAAGAACCAATTTATTAGATCAATTTTTATGAGCTGTTTAACTTCAAGACTAAATGAGGATGAATATTGTAAAGCGGAATCACCTCCAAAGAGACAGGTGAGAAAACTTGTGCCATCAGAGACGTCGTTTACATAGATTTGAAACAAGAAAGGCTCAATAACAGATCTTTGTAGTAAGACAGTATTCATACTCTTGTCTCTTAAATATGTATCGTTCCAATACTTAGATAGCTTTCACACAATTTCGGTATAATATCTGGAACAGATATTCGTTCATTTAAAACAGACGTTCCCGTTAACAAACCCATCCAGATTTATTGAAAATTCAAAACATCCAATACAACAATGTTGAGATTGTTCCATTCACTTACATAAACTTTGAGACAGTTCCATAAGTTCAACAACAGTGGTGTGAGCGCAAAGGATTGATACTTGTAATAAAGATGATAATTATTCATAGAAATTTGTTGCGACACAGCCAAGAAGATATATGTGTATAATTTGAAATTTCGTGTAAACCACATGTTTTTAGGAATGAGAAGAACATACAGCAGTTTCTGTCTATCTAGAAATTTAATTTCTTAGGAGGATAGATTAAGAAGAATAATTAGTGGTGCTCCTGTTGTTTGTCCAAGCCTACAATCACTGTATGACTTACGTCATAAGGTTCCTTAGCTTTATTTACAGGAACAGATGTAATTTCTTTCTAAGAAATTGTAATTCATTCAGTGTATCATTGCTTCCTTATTGCAAATATGGGAGGGAAACATTACTATCATTAATAGCTCGTATATGTTCATTTACTAAGCTAGCCTATTCATTTTAGTTGTAAATTTTAATAAAAAAAATTATTACTTGTAATTTTTTAATGCTGGAAAGGATTTTGAAGAATTTGTGTCTTTCAAAAAGAGACCGTGTAATTTTCCAAAATGGTTTTGGATATTTTTTCTCAGAATTGAAAACATGCGCATCATAATTATCCATACATTGCTATTTTGGCATCCTGTTATGATAGCCAAAGTTCAAATCGCTCAGACAATAGTTAAATAGTTTATCGGAAATTATACCATGATGCCGTCTGTATTGCAGCTTCTGCATTTTGTAAACGAATCTTTAATACAATCGTGTTTTAAACTATACATATGGATGAGAGAATTTAAATGTGTTGTTACAGCATAAATTGATAAATCGTCAGCTATACTTCGAAGGATTTTTATTCCAGATGATTCTAGCATAAAAAACGAAGCAAAGAAATTTCTTTTTCCTTTAATACCCCCACACAAAATGACTAAGAGGAGTACCAATAAGACAAATGGAATATTTTTGATGTGTGGCAATACAGCAACTGCATATAATTGCTTAAAAACATATTTCGAAACTTATTTATCACGTTTATTTGCAGGCCTTTCCCACTGAACAACACAGAACGATTATCGAATGTCCCAGTGGGCATTCTGTACTGTATTATAGGGTTATCTATAATCATTACGAATTTTATTATGTTGATACTGCTCTCCATTGGGGTGATTGCCATTAAGACAAGATATCGACAAATCAGATATAAAATTCTAAATGTACAACACTGTATTACTGACATCGAGCCCTAAGGACGAGAAGAGAATGATAGATAGAAATAGATTTTAAAAAAAGCTATAGACGAGAAGATGTGTACAAAGTTTTCGTGAGTGTTATAATTGGCTGGTTAATTTGGCATACAACTGGGAAGGTGTATTGACTTTAAAGTCGAAACATAGACTTGATACAGTGTTAAAACCGCATACTAAATATCTTCAATACATATTGAATAAATATTGAGTTATATTTCGAGATAAAATCATAATGTAAACTCTGGAAGAATGGATATTACAGCCCTTTGTCTAGAACAACGAGCACACAGGATGATTTTGAACAAATTACATGTAAGAAGATAATCAGATCAGTTACGTAGCAGATGAAGCAAAGAATCTCTCTCTCTCTCACTATATATATATATATATATCTGTGCGTGTGTGTAACGTGTAATTATTAGATATACATTATTTGTAAGGCAATTTAAATAATTACAGCAAAGTTGTGTTACAGCTATTATTCAACTTTGAAAATAATCTAAATTTAAAACACCAGTGCTTTTAATTAATATGAATTTTAAACATTCAAAAGCATTTGACAATGAAAATTTAATTCCGCTCAACATGTTCGATATACGAATTCAGTACAAAATAGTACAGTATTACCGATGTCACATTATCAACTTTGTTTCAGTGTTAGCGTCTACATTATACAACATTATATTAATGTAATCAGCTGGAATCAGCCAATCAAAAATGGGAATACAATTTGAAATGCCCGGAAACAACACGATTAATAAAACATTAATGGATATTAAAGCACAATAAAGTATAATTTGCATAATTAGTTATGTTAATAAACATCATTAACTTATATGATAATGTATTACGTATATTATGTTTCCTGTATTATATACTTAGCATAATTGAGGAAGTTTTATGGTAAGGTATTTATAAATCTAAACAAAAGGATAACAAAATGCCGTACATTCTTTTTAGACATACAAGAGGTCGAGCTTGAAAATTAAATTCTCGAATGGTATATATTCAGTGAAACTCTTTTACTTGTTTGTTCCAATTAAAAATTAGAAATAGCTGTTCTGTATTAATTATGATATGATAAATGTCAGAGGATGAAACTAGGATGTCTAATTCTGAATTTACATGAAATATCTCGCATTCGTCGACTTATCTGAATGAAATATTCCCATCACGTGTCCAAAGGAATTGCTTCTGTGCTTTTTTGTATGATTGACGCACATATTCCGGCACCGATTTTAATGCCATGCTTATATTAAAGATCACCATGCAGCACGTAATCAGCTGGAATCAGCCAATCAAAAATAGGAATTCGGAAGTGTTATTGTGGTATTCTTTTTGAGATTTTAAACAGACGATCTGACCTAACTACCTATTATAAAATTAAAGTTTTAAAAGACATAAAAATAGTTTCTATCATTTGAGAGTCATATGGAGCGAAATGTCAAAATTATTAAACAGGTTTTCTAACTAGTTTCTGAGAATGGGCAGAAATTAAGATTTTGTTCACATGACGAAAAGCACGAATTTGTGTCAACAAGGTTTGAGGTAATTTTATTGATTATGTCTGAAATTCACATGGGCACTATTATTTTTCAAGTAAGCATATACGGCAGTGTAGTCACGATATGGCGCAATTATTACAAGAATTAAAATCAGGCTCCATTCATCTTAAATTAGAGTAATATACAAAAATACTTCGCCGTTAAATTATTACAGTAATTATTCAAACATTTGCCCTATCGGCCGTAGACAAGTCATATTACAGCCGGGTGTTAGCTCGTATAAATACGAATTATGTAACACGGGACAACGTTTGTTTAATAAATAATATTGCTTGTAAACTTTACCAGGAACGCAACACAACAGTTCCATTTAGGTCACACCTGTAATGTGAAGTCAGCGTGAAAAACACTTATTCGTTTACAATTTATAATAAGCAGAATTACTTATATTATTTGCTTGAGCAAGAAGAAACGTATTTTGAGCAATACGTAATGTATCGGGTTACATTCCCATTCAAGATTCAAACAAGAACATTGTTCTGTCTTAAATTGTTATTTAATAAGTTATATTTTTCTATTTTGACGTCATGTGCAACGTTTCATTCTTTAACGTATATATAGGTTTGCAAAAGCTTGAAATTATTCAAATAGTTTCATAAATTTAATAATAAATTTATTCACATTTGAGATCATGTTTATCGCATAGATTTTTTTAATGGAAGTAGTTTAGAGAGAAAGAAGAAGAAATAACATCGTTTATTCTGAATCAGACACTGTACATTTCATTTGGTGTACGTAATAAAAAACAACACTAGCAGTTGTATAACCAGTGACATTTGAAAGTAGATCCTTTTGCCTATTATAATTCAAAGAGCAACTGTCCTTTCAAATCATTAGAATGTTTGACATGCGTCATATTTCAATTCTGGACCTCCGATGAAAAGTCATGTGTGATGTCACATAGTTAGCTAGAGTTATGTTAGGTGAGACAGAGACATCGTTTTCTACGAGAACGTTTACAAGGTTTCCACCTATAGTGTGATAATTCCACTACTATAGACGCATAATTGTATACGACAGAAAAGGTCCCATTTCTACTTGTTGGATATGCATGTTAAGGGACGATTATTGGATGCAGAAACTGTACAAAATCTAGACTGAAGATGATGATGAGTCTAGTAATTCAAGATTTAATATATTTGTGACCGGATATTTGCATTACTTGATTTAAAAAAAACCACAAAAAACGATGCTTTGTTTGGATGTCGTTCGATATTTGGAAGACACTGATTTTTCCAAATTCTTCTCTGAACACAGTCGAGTTTATTTGCTCCTATAAGTTCACATTTAAACCAAATTTTCATAGGTTTGGTACCTGTTATACCCCTCCAAACCCTCTATCCGTTGACCAAAACTTTTAATTATATTTTTAACTTGCCCCATGTGTGGTAAATTGGCCATATTCTGAAATACGGAGCCTTTTTCACCAAATTCAATCCCGGCAATCGATTTGATAAAGTTCTTCCTAAATGATAATAGTAAAAGCAAACAAAAATTGTTTTGGAAAACAGGGTATGGAAAATTAACACGGTCGCAGCCAATCAGAGAATAAAGGGCACGAATTTAATGAATCTATTTAGACCAATCAGAATTTAATGGATCTATTTAGACCAATCAGATTCACATAAAGTTAAATGCTATCATCTTGACATATCAAAAACATTAAACTGCATACCGACTGTTTGATAAACAATCTGAAACTGATTCAAACAAAGTCATATCTATGGCGCAATGTAAGAAGTTGGATATTTTACATGTGTGCTCATCTTAAACAATTATTTATAGTAATAATTCCTAAAAATTCTATGTTTTGCCAGCCCTAAAATTAGTCGACGGTTTCCATGAATTGTATTTGAAATTGGCAGAAATATAAGTATGTACTACGTAGTTGGATTCAATGTCATGCCAGCACAATACTGCCAATATGATGCCACCACAGAACAAAGTTATGAAAAGGTAAATATAAATCATTGCTAAAATTAAATAATAAGTAAATATATAAATGAAAACGCTATGAAGATAAAGCCTTTCAAACAACATAAACATGAAATACTAAATGACAGAGTTAATAGGCATAGCTGCTACAATTCTGCAAAACGTTTAGTGATCATTACAAGATAAAAGTAAAAAATATAAAATCAGTTAAACATATAGTCAACATTTTGTAATTAATCACATGAAAAAAATACCGATTTTGTTTGACGAAACCTTAGAATGATGAAGCGAAAATGCACATCGATCATCGAATATGTAATAAAAATATTAACTCTCAAGAATCATTTTTGCAGACGAGTCATCATCATACGCCTCATAGTGGTTTACCTTTCATTGAAAGATGCTATCACTGCTACAACGCCGTACAGTATGGTGGTAAAATGGATCATTGACTAATCAGATCGCCATATATGTGTGACAAATTACGCAATTTTATCTGGCTGGAACTGTTTCGAGGTGACAATTAACCCATTTGGACACCCATGTACTTTTCTCTGTATAACAGTACCCTTTCCCACTCTATATAATTCATTTCGTCTAATTTTAGCACGCTTTATCAGTCCTGTCTAAATAAAAATATTTTTTATATGTAGTAAAATTCTCATATAAATAATCATGTTAATGGACAGATCAAGCATTCTCCACTTTTGTGATAGGTGAATAGGTGTTGATTGGTCAACCTTTGTTTATGTTGATTAGTAGATAGGACATTCTCCGCTTTGAGATTGGTCAGTCTTTATGTCGGCCAGTAGCTTTTCTGATGCGTCAGTTTTAGTTTATGTTAATGATTACATAAAACATATTCCGTTTTCTTTTTAATAGGTCAGTTTCGTTTATGTAAATGAGTAGATATATTATAATCTTTTTCTCATTGGTCAAATTTTGTTTGGGATACCGTGAAGATTAAGCATTCTCAGGTTGTTATTTTTGTGTTTATGCTAATCAGTACATCTAAAAATGTTATTAACTTCGTTCCGTTTGTACATGTTTATACAAACCAGATATATTTGGGATATTTCTTTTGTATAATCTTGTGAAATGAATAGACGTTTTGAAAAACAACCAAATATTATCAACCTTCTGAAATTAGATTGCGAATTCAAAAGGTACTTTGTTTAGTACAAATATATCATTCCGTTTGCTTCTAAAGGAATCTAGATGGCTCTATTTATTAGAAATCGCGTACCGTTTGGAATCAGCAGGCTGCATAACACAGAAATAGATGCACGAATGAAATAAACATATTAAGTATTTAAAAAGCAGAATAATTTCAAACTTGAATCACTATCATGCACTCGTCTCGTATTTTCGATCACTTTTTATGAATTAGTACAAATCATTAACAGTCTTGCTTAGTTTTAATGAAAGATACAACATTCTCACTAAGCCAGTAACAATTTGTTCCAAATATGGAATGATGGATCATGATTTATCAAGATATTTCTCCTTGGACCGGCATGCTATCTAAAGGAATATAAGAACATTGAACTTAACGCATATGTACCACTTTAGGATAGCTCAAAGATGGCAAAACATTATGTAATTTGCTTTATGTTTCTGTTAAAAGCGAAGACATCTTTGAATCACACACGTACATTTAATGTGTACGAAATGTCCCAATCTGATATGCCAACATCGCTAAATGTTTTCAATTCAAAATTATATAGATCTCCTTCTAATAAACAATATATCATCACCGAATAAAATGTTTCAAGACAAACAACATCATTTGCAATAAAATGCACGGTGGAATATAAATATGCACAGGTGAACCGTTCTTTGGATTATATGTCTCCTTCGGTGTAGGGAGCCTGTATCGGGGTGTGATAGTAGCAACTGTTGGGATATCTATTGAAGTTGATTTTCTGTCAGGTTGTTCCAACTTTGTTTTATCCTCATGCTCATAGGGGGTAGCAAGAGGGAAATACGGACACGATCTAGGAGGATTGCTAGGGATAATATAATAGTTTCTTGGGATAAAATCACCCCTTATGATCGAGTTTACAGCCTCTTTATGGCAGTCAGCTGCGTTCAAAACATATATTCTGCCCGCTTCGCCTTGATTCACCCCCTCTGCTCTGAATATCCAACACATGAACTCTTCGTGTCTGTGTAATGACCTCGTGATTATAGCGCGTGTAATTCCATCGAACTTCATAGATGCAATGCATTTGTAATCCTGCTGTTGGCTGTCAGTTTTTGAAGTACAGTTTAGGGCCACTTTGACAATTCTGTCATAGAAATGACGGTGGTTTGCGTAGTAAATAAAGCAGGTATCGCATTGATTTTGTTCCCGTGTGTACAGTGTTTCACCTCTGAATCCTGTCCATTCGGTTAAAGAGCAATTGACGCTAAAATGGTATCGAGAGTCGATCAAAATCTTCATCGGTTCTTCAGACAGACTTTTTCCAAACCGAGCCTTCTCGTCGCTGCTTGGCTGGAATTTCGAATTATTACAGATAACAGATTTTAAATTTCCCCACTCATGTACAGGCCACGAAACTCTCTGCCCAAGACGATATTCAACAGCTGAGTTCGCAACTTTCTGAATATCAAGGCATGCATAGCGAGGGAAGCACCCGTTATCAAATGTCTGTAATAACATGGTTCTATTTTGGAAATCATGCCCGTCTGTTTCATAACACTGAAATTTTCCAGCATCTCCTATTTCTAGTCCATAGAAGTTAATTATAACGGTGTTTTTGTTCTCTCCGTAATCTTCATACCAATTTCCACGTAAGTGTTCTGGGAAGGTGCACGGGTTGAGCTCCCCGCTACATTGCTTGCATGCCTTAGGACAATGTCTCCTGATTCCTGTTTCACAAAATCGTTTTTCAGAACAGTAGCTTAGTTCGTCTGCGCAAATTGAATTTACTATATGTTGCTCGAATTCAAGAGTCAGATAATTCGAAGTGTCCCTAATTTGTCCATGTCCATCCCCAGGGTCACACACGAAATCCATAAAAATGTGACCCTCTTCAATTTTATTCAGAGGGCTTTTACCTTTCAGTCTGAGACACCAGACGTGGAAATCCTCCTCTTGTGGTCTAAGGATGACAAATGTATAGTTTCCATGGACCCACGTGGCAACACAGTATAAGGACTGATTGACCTTCATTTCTAGTGCACTGTCCATGCATACTGTTGACCGGAAGTTGATATGAATTCCATCCCCTGATTCACATTCGCTTTCGATTCGCGGGGGAACGTACTGATCTGGACATTTGGACTGCCCGTGAGAAGTTATCAAACGCATGTTATATCCTCCAATAAATGGGCAAAGAATAGACTGTTTGTGAAAGTTCTCCATTGACACTATAGGCCAGTTGTCTAAAATGAGACTATCATCATCGCATGACTTCGGGCTGTGATAAGACAGAGGTTGCGATTCCCTAATTTGAATAATATTATCTGATCGACGAATGAACTGCATACAGAGAAATTTAGCAGGAGTTTTTAGGCTCTTATCGGTATGTTCCACCTCGTAGGTGTCGTTGGCTTCCTTCTGAATGCATCTCCTCTCGTATTCCTGACACTGGCTAAGCCCAGTTCGGCACCTGGACGCAGAGATGACGTCACCACGGAAGTATGCTTTAAACGTCACACCATCGTTATAGCTGGCGGTCCACGCCGATGTTGTTTGTACATATTTAGGAAACCTGCAATTTTGGGTGGACAATTCGAAAAGTACCAATAGAAAATAGGCACAAAGTTGGATTTCTTTAGTCGGATGACAGATTGAAACCATTGTAGCACTTAGAAAATGTTGCACTGCTGAACTGACACATCAACCGAAAGGAACCAATCTGAAAGGAAAATAAACTCTGTGTTATTGGCTCGAATAAAGTAATATGAAAATGTACTGAAGTTTCTACATGAAAATCAAACTTGTCGCACTGGATAATGAAGTCAAGAAGCAGGTGATCAGCAAACAAACAATACATTTAACTACATTGATAAAATATGCAACCAGTATACTTGACTTTACAATGATCTCATTGTTTTTTACTATTTCTTGCATGAATCTTGATATTTAATGTTCTAAATAAAACTTAAAACCGGTACTTATAGAATGCTTGCAGATATCTTGATAAATTGTCTTCCGTCTAATAAATAATTCCTAAATCATGCATGGCAAAGAGGACTCAAAGCAATCAGTAAAACGAGTACGAAAATAACCTCATTACTGCAGAAGAAATAAAACTAAAATACCTTTTAAGAGTCCGATGTAATACTGTCACACAAGCTTATTGTTTCTCACATAAAGTACAAACAATTTTTGCTCTGCGCCGTGCCCCATTGTCATTTTTACACTGTGCACACACACACACACACACACAGAGAGACAGACAGACAGACGGGACAGACACACACACAAACTGTGCTGTGCCCCATTGTTATTCTTACACTGCACACACACACACACAGACAGACAGACAGACACACACACACACACACACACACATATATATATATATATATATATATATATATATATATATATATATATATATATATATATATATATATATATAATTTTTGCTGTATCATTGATATACCAATTCGAGATTTAAGCATTTGTTATTAAAAGGCAGCAAAGTTTGCCGAGTGAAGTATTAGTTCATTGATGTACAAATTCTGGTAATAGACGTAGGCTACTTCCAATAACAGTACCTAGAACTCCCAAGGAAGCAACATATATATATATATATATATATATATATATATATATATATATATATATATATATATATATATATATATATATATATATAACAAAGGTAATATCACACATGGAGAGAATATAATTTATTATAATTTTAGTAAAGAAAAGAATTGTGTAAATGATAAGAAGTTATTCGAGTCTGTGTCATAAGTTTTTAAATCTCTCATGATTTGTTTTGTTTTCTTTTCTAGCATTTCTTTATTTTGCTTTGTTTCTATTTGTTTGATAATTCTTTCTTTCATTGTTGTTTTCTTTGCACAGATTGTGTTCATGCTATTTTTAACGAGTACCACCGGGATGTACTATTATTATTCGTTCCAAACAGCTTGGGGAATTTTATCCTCTCTGTAACTCAGTACATTTTCAGGTCAGTCGTTAATTTTACTTAAAAGTACCTAATTAACTTTAAATACTTTGTGTTAAACGAATTGGGCACTTTTATTTACGTGTAATGACCCTGACCTGAAAATTTACCGAGCTACGGATAGCATAAAATTCGCGATGCTATTTGGAACGATCGATAATACTGTATTGTACGGAACAGACCCAATATGTACGTATATATGTTTTAGATAGGTAAATAGATAGGCATATATGTATGGATATATATAGAAAGATGGAATGCGAGAGTTCGAATAATCGATGGTGTGATATGTTTCCATTTGATAATTGTCAATATCACAAAAGAAAGAAATGACGATAGCATTATATATGTATAACTAAATCACCTGTTATCATGGCGGCATTGTTTTCTACTCTCCTATGTTGGCATACAGAAAACATTATTGGTAATGATGATATAATGGTATGATGATAATTGTGTTAGATGATGATGATGATGATGATGATGATGATGAAGAGAAGGAGGAGGAGAAAAAAAAAGGACCTGGGGATTGGAGATAAGTAAACACAGCAACTCTGATTTGTTGCAAGGGACACGTTGTGCGAATGCTATACGGAATATGCAAATTACATTGCTAGCATGGTGTAAATCATGTCTTGTTGATAATTTTCTTCCAATTATTTTGACGAAGGAAATGCCCCTCTTAACGGTCCGCTGCCCGATGGATGATAGCAAACAAAATTCATTAAATATTCACGACTAATTTGTAGGAATATTAAAACATCAAGGTAAATTACAGAGACACGAGTGAGCCAAACGTCCGCAGCTTTCCCAAAGGAAGCGATTGGATCGTTATTCGAGTCAAACAGTTCCGGTCTCTGACGATTAATCAAACAGGTAAACGTTCATGGCTAAATTAATATCATATTAATTTTTTTATTTTTTGTGTCTTAGTTAATTAAAAAATAAATAATTAAAAACATATATATTTTTTTGAAAAACTTAATCGTACCTCCCAAATAAAATAATAGGAATATTTGAATTGGAGCTTTTTCTTACTGCGTCAATTCTGTAAGTTGGTTTATATTCTTGCTGCATATTTTCATTTCGGATTTCTAATGGAATAAAATCAAAATGAATTTAATTCCCACCACCAATGTTTTTCTCGTTCAGTTCTGCCAGTATCTTCTCATGTAAGAATGCATCCCATCCATATTAAGCTACATTTACTTTAACAGCGGCATCTGTCTATATGCAAGCGATGAACTTAACCTATATTTTGCACAGTTTAATGTGATCGAACACATCAGGCATTATTTTGTATGTATGTATGTATGCATGTATGTATGTATGTATGTATGTATGTATCTATGTATTTGTGCATGTGTAACAGAAAAAAGCAAAAACCAACCAGTCTTGTAAAATTCATGAAATAATTTATTTTCTACAATGCAAAGCGAAATTTGTTTTTTTTTTTACAGTATTGTGAATTAAGTCTCAAATTTTCCTCAAATCCAAAAGTATGGGGATCCGAATGAATTCTAGCTGTGTTACAAATTAATTACAATCTTGACTGTGCTGATGTGTCAGCAGCCTTGAACGTGCTAATATGCCAAGTTTTACTGTAACATAATGATATATTGTATATCCTGACTTGCCTATTCCTCCTTTGCGCTTCACTTTAATAATTAAAACAATGGTCTCCTTTGTATGGTTTGCTCGTGATTTTGTTTACTGTTAAGAATAATTTGGTGACTTGCTCGTGTACAAAAGGAACATTCGGATTCTCTTTTAGCGTCTAACGTATAAGTAACATGATGGTTTTAACATTTAATTCAGTGTAAAGATGAACGTGAAAGACCGAAAAGTGCGCATCTTCAATATACAATCTGATACAAACGATTAGAATGACATCTTGCTGCGAAGTATATTTCGCTTGTAACATGTATTATGCAAAACGTGATGGAACAATGTTAAATCTGTAACTTGAATTCTGCAAAACATGATGTACATAATTTAACCCATAACTTGTATTCTCGTGGAGCACAGTTAAATCCGTAACTTGTTTTCTGATGGAGCATGGTTAAATCCGTAATTTATAATCTACAAAACTTGATGGAGGATAGTAAAATCAGTAATATGTATTTTGATGGAGCATGGTTAAATTCGTAACTTGCATTCTGATGAAGAATAATTAAATCTATAACTTGCAAGATGATGGTACTTGGTTAAATCCTTAACTTATATTCTGACAGTGCATGTTTAAATCAGTCACTTGTATTCTGCAAATCGTGATTGTGCATTCCTAAATCCTTAACTTGCATTTTGATGGAGCATACTTAAAGCTGTAACTTGTAATGTTGAGGAGCTTTGTTAAATTTGTAACTTGTATTCTACACAACGTAATAGAGCATAATTAAATCCGTAACTCGTATTCTGATGGGGCATAGCTAAATCCGTAACTGGTATTCTGATGAAGCATGGTTAAATCCGTAACTTGTATTTAAAAAAACTTGATAGATCATAATTTAATAATCCGTAGCTATTATTCTGATGGAGCATCATTAAATCCGTAACTTGTATTCTGCAAAACGTGAAGGAGCATAGTTTCAGTCCGTAACTTGTATCCTGATGGAGCATGGTTAAATCCGTAACTTGCATTCTACAAAACGTGATAGAGCATAGTTAAATCCGTAAATTGTATTGTGCGAAATGTAAGCATAGTTGAATCCAGAACTTTGATTCAGAAGGACCATAATTCAATCGGTAGCTTGTATTCTAATGAACCAACCTGTAACTTGTATTCTGATGGAGCTTAGTTAAATCCATAATTTGTTGTCTGCAAAACGTAAAGCAGCATAGGTAAATCCGGAACTTGTAATCTGATGGAACATTGTTAAACCCGTAACTTGTATTCTGATGCAGCATAGTTAAATCCGTAACTTGTATTATGCAAATCGTCAGCTTGGTTAAATCCGTAACTTGTATTATGCAAATCGTCAGCTTGGTTAAATCCGTAACTTGTACTCTGATGGAGCATAGTTAAATCCGTCACTTGTATTCTGCAAATCGCGATGGAGCATAATTAAATCCGTAACATATATTCTCATAGAACACAAGTAAATCCATAACTTGTATTCTGATAGAGAATGGCTGAATATAAAACTTGTTTTCTGCAAAGCATAGTTAAATCCATAACTCGCATTCAAATTGACCATAGTTAAATTCGTAATATGTATTCTGATGGTACATGATTAAATCCGTAACGTAAGCTTGGTTAAACCCATAACTTGTATTCTCATGGCCCATAGTTAAATTCGTAACATGTCCTCTGATGGAGAAATCCGTAACTTATATAATGGTGGAGCATAGTTAAATCCCTAACTTGTTTTTTGCAAAACGTGATGGAATATAACCAAACCCATAAGTTTCATTACCATGGAGCATAGTTAAATTCATAACTTTCTGCAAAACGTGATGGAGTATAATCAAATCCAGAAGTTGCATTATCATGGAGCATCGTTAAATTCATAACGTTCTGCAAAACGTGATGGAGTATAATCAAATCCAGAAGTTGCATTATCATGGAGCATCGTTACATTCATAACGTTCTGCAAAACGTGATGGAATATAATCAAATCCAGAAGTTGCATTATCATGGAGCATCGTTAAATTCATAACTTTCTGCAAAACGTGATGGAGTATAATCAAATCCAGAAGTTGCATTATCATGGAGCATCGTTACATTCATAACGTTCTGCAAAACGTGATGGAGTATAATCAAATCCAGAAGTTGCATTATCATGGAGCATCGTTACATTCATAACTTTCTGCAAAACGTGATGGAGTATAATCAAATCCAGAAGTTGCATTATCATGGAGCATGGTTACATTCATAACTTTCTGCAAAACGTGATGGAGTATAATCAAATCCATAAAATGCATTATCATGGAGCATGGTTACATTCATATCTTCCTGCAAAACGTGATGGAGTATAACAAAATCCATACGTTGCATCATCATGGGTCATAGTTAAATTCATAAATTCCTGCAAAACGTGATGGAGTATAACCAAATCCATAAGTTGTATTATCATAGGGCATAGTTAAATTCGTTACTTCCTGCATATATATAACTTGCATTCTAATGGATCATAATTAAATCTCTACATTGTATTCTGATTTAGCATGGTTAAATTCGTATCTTAGATTCTGCAAAACGTGGTGGAAATTACTTAAATCCGTAACTTGTATTCTCATGGATCATATTTGAAACTTTAACTTGTATTTTGATCGAGCAAAGTTAAATCCGTAACGTGTATTCTGATCGAACAGAGGTAAATCCGTAACGTGTATTCTGATCGAACAGAGGTAAATCCGTAACGTGTATTCTGATCGAACAGAGGTAAATCCGTAACTTGTATTCTGATCGAACAGAGGTAAATCCGTAACTTGTATTCTGATCGAACAAAGTTAAATCCGTAACTTGTATTCTGATCGAACAGAGGTAAATCCGTAACGTGTATTCTGATCGAACAGAGGTAAATCCGTAACTTGTATTCTGATCGAACAAAGTTAAATCCGTAACTTGTATTCTGATCGAACAGAGGTAAATCCGTAACTGCTCTCTAATGTCTAGGGTGTAGCTTCAGACTTTAAAACTTTCCATCAGTCCTTCATTATTTGTGCTTCAAATGAAGCTTTTAATTCTGGTGTTTTATCTCCCGAACAGATGAAAGTATTTTTATCGGTACACCTGACTTGGAACAATGTATAAATTGCATTGCCATATACATCTAAACATTGGTCTGGTATCTCGTTTTTATTATTATTGATTTCATTTTTTAAATTCATTTACAAAACGTTTTAATGCAAAACTTTTTATGTCCATTTCCGTGTTCAATTCAGTTTTAAATGTCGATTATATTGGTTGTTGTTGTTCGTTTTGACTGTATCACTTCTATCTCCTAATACAAAAACTATTTTGTATATATTTCAGTTTTAAATGTACCTGTCCCTGTCATAAACATTTCCTCCAGATCATTTAAATCGTTACCCATTCGTTTAACTGTTTCGTCTAATTTGTCAATTCTACCTTGTACCATCAACACATGATTTTATTTGGTTTGGATTGCTTCATCTCAGTATGTTATATATTGCAAATCTAAAACTTTCGTCGTTATGATCTTACAATTCAAATCAATCATATGTACAGCATAAGTTGGTTTCATGACTAATTAATTGCATGCTTAATGTCAAGAACCTTTTGTTGGATTTCATGACTTAAAATTTATCTGTAACTGTTCTAGAGTAGACTGCAATGTGTTGCAATCTTCCCGAGATTTCTTCTATGTTTATCTGTCGCTTTCCGAAGTATCCATCTCATTCTAATACCTCTATGGACTGGCTGTAGATAGTAGACTTATCACCAGATCTTCATCTTAATATTTGCAAAACTTGCAAAGCATTTTACGGTGTGATGATTTTCATTTTGACACGCCGTGTGCACATCTCAAATAATTTCGTTTCATATCACTCAGTTTTGTGTAGTTGTGGGATTTTGTTGTCTCTATCAGTAACACTCTATTTAATAGCTCTTAATTTATTGTAAGCCGTGTTCCTTCCGTGTTTTATATCAGTAACGAATATTTAATTTCTATGTTTATGTATTTCCTAATAAAGTCACGCAAATACGTTCTCCCTTTACAAGGTGTCGTGATAATGTGAAGAATGAAGACTCGCTCACATAACCGAAGGCTGTCAAGCTATGGATACTTGCCATACTTCATGTACGTTTCTCGGAACATTGCGTTAAATAGTTACCTTGAGGCTTACACTGTTTAATACCATAATGTTTCTTTCGCCATGATATAATTAATATATGTGTTTTGTACATTCAGCTGCATTTCGATACGCTTTGTCATTTGAGTACGACACTCTCCTGCTGTGGAGTCATTGAAACTATGTCACGAGGCGGAATGCAACAAGCGTTTTAATTGGTTGATTGAGTTTCCCTTAGCTACCTTATTTGTATATAAATATATATGCAGCAATGGTTGTGAAATGAGTCATAAACACGACATTACGGTTAAAATAAAGCAAATATGCTCAGCTATAGATATGGCAATGCTTCAGGTATTGCTGAAGCTGGAGTAAAGAACCGTTGCAATGATATTAGAACTATAATTTACCCGGTTTTGGAGCACATTCCAAATTACCATTAATCCCCGTCGATGGAAGCATCCTGACTTGTAAACATGTCAATTCCGATCCTGGTAAAAAAAAAACTCGAAACAGATGTGTTATGTTAATTCGTAAGAAAATATTTAAGGGGTGATTACTAATCCTACAATCCAACAGCAAGATATTTGAAGTGATGTATAAATTGTGGTGTTACGTGCAGTCATTGTTAACACCAAATGCACATGATCATGTACATGCTAGTAGCCATAGATGGGTAAACAAAATACATGTATAGTATTATTGTCGGAATGGCGTACGCGTGTGGTTCCAATGCGTGTGTGATTAAATGTCTTACATTTAATTCATCCTAACTTCGATTTCTTTTGGTCAAGTCTGAGACGAACCTTCTATTATGAAAACGTTGATCATAAGTGAATGAAGAAAAGGTTACATATCTCTCAATTCATTTCCTCCAAAGTCTTACATATTTGAGCATCAGCAGCTTTGTAATAAAACAATTAACTTTGGATTAAATAAAGTCCCATTGAAACACATTTAAACAGGTACAGATTCAAGCGACGTAAAATAGTTACCATTCGAAACAATTTTTAGAATATTTTTTGACGAAGATAAATTTATACATGAATATCTCTCAAGCACCCCACAACATTATCAGTTTCATTGATTCCATTAAAGTTATCGAGCATGTGAAAATAAGCAATTTATTGTTGTAGTTTGTAATATATGCTGTTTATTTGTTACTTGTAGTGACTTTGAACATTTGGATTACATCCAAACATTACACATCAATATTTTCGTCATTGCCATGAATTATAGTCATTCCATCTTTGAATTTGGAAATGTACATTTTGATGTAAAAGCATCAAAAATAAAAATAGATCATGTTTTATTCTTGTCACTGATGTAAAATATAGTTTCTTATGTCATCCGAAATATTGTAGTAACTATCGAAAAATCTATTATCTACAAGAATTGCTTTCGTTAATCGTGGGTTGTAGAAACTATCAAAAGAATGTATTATCTACAAGAATTGCTGTCGTTAATTGTGGATTGTAGTAGCTATCAAGACAATCTATTATCTACAAGAATAGCTGCCGTTAATTGTGGATTGTAATAACTGTAAAAAAAATATATTATCTACAAAAATTGCTGTCGTTAATTGTGGATTGATGTGTAAGAGTTCTTTCTTTGGGACATCGTCGATTGTAATACAGCTCTCAGTTTATCTAATGTATTACGCAAAACATTTCTTTTACAGAATTCAAACAGTCAAGTATTGTAACAAATTAACGGGCTCTTTATTGTAAAAGGTCTTGCTCTAATTTATACTGTTTGTTGTAACGATATACACTCACTGTTATCTGTATGTATCAAAATCATTATGTTTCATTCACTTTCTTTCCTTCCTCTGCAAATGATTTGTTTTTAAAATTTCATCTTTGCTCCCTTTCAGTAAGGCTATACAATTTTGTGTATTTCCTTTTAGCTGATTATACCGTCAATGCTGCCTAGTTTACTTATAGCAAATGTTATTATATCATCACGTTTAAAAACTTTGCTTTAGATCAACTTCTCCTTTTAGAATAAGTCAAATCAGTTTTGTACTAATCCAATCAAAGCCTTAGAAAAAGCCGCACTGGCTATTATAAGAGTAACGTCTAATTTAGCACTGTGATTCGCATGCAGCCTGACTCTGATGCCATGCTAGCGTCCACCTTATTTATAACGGAAAACACTACCTTACATTTCTTTCTAACTGCTTTGTAGTGTTCCATCACTGCATTTCTGACAAATCATTTTTATCTTATTAATTGTTTGCAGTCTAAGTAATATTCGATATCCATTGGTAGCTGTTGGATATAGCGGAGGAGTACTTGGTGATTTTCGATTATATCTATCTATCTATCTATCTATCTATCTATCTATCTATCTATCTATCTATCTATCTATCTATCTATCTATCTATCTATCTGTCTATCTTTCTTTCTATATATCTATCTATCTATCTTTCTTGCTTTCTTTCTTTCTGTCTGTCTATCTATCTATTTATCTATCTATCTATCTATCTATCTATCTATCTATCTATCTATCTATCTATCTGTCTGTCTGTCTGTCTGTCTATCTATCTATCTATCTATCTGTCTGTCTGTCTATCTGTCTATCTATCCATCAGTTTTTATACCCAAATTAATAGGTTTTATAAAACACGATGAAAGATTATGTACATATACGTACATACACACACACACACACACACACACACACACACACATATATATATATATATATATATATATATATATATATATATATATATATATATATATATATATATATATATATATATATATATATATATATATATATATATATATATATATATATATATATATATATATATATATGAATAACGCATTAAATAGATTACAGTATGCGTATTCCTTCTTAAAATAAACGTACCTTACAATTCTTCACAGTGTGCTGCAACGTTGCAACTTTGTATCACTAGTATTGTGAACACTGTATTAAAATCCCTTGGAATGTCTACACCTAACATAAGTCACGGTTTCTTGCAGGGTACTTCGCGCAAGTTAAGTCTTTTTTTTTATTTCTTTCACGCCACATAATTCCTGGTATTATCTCTCTAAGCATGGGGGTGGGGGGGGGATTTCGATGAACTGCTGCATATGGTTAATTCACTTAGAAGACGGGGATTATTAATATTGTTACCGTTATTTTAATACAACACTGATGATTAATCAGTAGCAATTCGTCACAGATTAATGAATATAAAAATGATAACTTTTTTTTGAAATATAACCTAATGTTGGAACAACATTTACATCAGCGTATTAATGCGTCATGGGTGGATAACATTTTGATATGCCAGCAGTATTGATGTATCAATTCCTTAATACCAACACTTTAAAGTCATTATATATATATATATATATATATATATATATATATATATATATATATATATATATATATATATATATATATATATATATAGGCACGGCTTGTACCTGATTTATTGACTCTGTGTTGTGCTTTGTACACTTTGCGAAAGCTATGTCTTTTTCGGTTGTGCAGCTGTAATGTTTATATTTCTCTCTGTGTTTTTTGACCAAGTACCTCGGACCTTTCGACCACTAGTACTATTTCTCGTTTACACCTATTACAAAATTCTCCTTTCCAGCTGCTAAGCTACTTACCTACTGGCAAATGTTTAAAAGGATTGCTCCTTCAAAACATGTATTGGGCAACAATTTTATTGACTACAGTCATTACAGGACGGACTAAAATTTGCATAATTAGCTATACTATGTCTTCGTTATGTTTGACTATGGGTCAGTTATGCACTCACTATATTTTCAAACGATTGCTACATGCAAAATACATTACATCTGATTTTGAAATGTATTTAAAACAGATTAACTAGCTTAAAACCGAATCGGCAAAGAAATGGACCAACAAAGACGCAGTATTACGATAATATTGGAAATTGTTTAAGTCCTTCAAAATCACACGTGGTTACAATCTAACAAAATATACAGAGTTTTCAGAAATATTCTGAATAATATAATTCGAAAGTTTAGAAAACTTACCATTAAGTGAAATGTTGAAATTGACTGTTTAAAGGTAAGGTTGATACAGTATGTGATATAACCAGTGCCGTTGACATGACGACAACTACTTCTTTATAATAAGCAAATTTTGTAAAGCATTGGAGGCAGAGGAGAAACATGTGGCGGTGTAGATTAAACAAGCCACAAAGGTGATTTAATCGCTGGCAATATGAATAAAAAATACAAAATGAAAATTGGAAATTATTACTTTGAGTTAGTCAAAGAAACAACAGCAGAATTTCCTGGAATTATTGGCAGTGTAAACATCTAGCTTTTTTATAAACGGTTGAACAGGTTTACTCTGGTCCTAGATGAACATACAATTTTTCTTATTTTGACATTAGTGGGTTTATTATTTACATTATTTATCAGAGATGTAAACAAATCAATGAGTAGGATTAATTGCTTGTAAACTATTCCCACAAGGTAAACTATAGGAGTTGCATCCATTAGTTCCAATATGTGACTTTCGTATTTTTCATTATTAGTTTTGTTTAGTTCTTATTTTACGTATCGATTTAGAATTTAACCACATGCATGCTTCTCGTCCTTGTTCTTTAACTTAGTGATTGTCATGTGCTATATGAACATTCAGTATCGAATCGAATGAGCAAGTATACTATACTTAGTCTTATGTTACGTGTTTAGGCTCGAATAAACAATAACACAAGAAAGGGTATTAAAAAAACAAGCTTTGAAAAATTTAACAAATATTCCCTGGAAAAATACTGTAAAAATGAAAAAATAATAAATTACTTTTTAAGAAATAAATCTAAAAATAATCCAAAAATAATCCACGAATATAGTTTTAGAAGTCGTAATATTGAAATGTTCTAATGAATTCAAGTTCGAGTCCCGATGAAGAATCAAAGATGGAAGGCGATGACGTATGCTGCATCATGTATTGTTCTGTAGTCTACAGTTCCTTGTAGAAACACAAGAAGTAACACTCCGGCGTTCGAAATCCGAATAATATTTTTAATAAATGTGTTTGTTCAAGAACTTTGTATGAGCACAAAAATATTTCAAGAGAAACGAATTATTATTTTAGAATCCAAATAATCTAATGAAAAATTAACATATAACTCGAAAACTGGCTACAACAGAAGGAAACTACTAGACAGCAAACGTTTTTAAGCCCAGACTGTCCGATCTCTCTCTAAGATTCACTATTAAAACTATGTAATGCGCAATTTTGGAAATGCCTAATTGCGAAATAGACGATCACGTGATCATGTTTACATATAAAGCAACACGTAGCCCCAGTATGACCTTGATAAAAACCAATCATTTCACTCCGAGAAGTGTGTGTGATTTGGATTTTTAATGTAGCTTTAACAATTGTTCAGTCATATTGCTACGATGTCTGCAGTGCGACAGTTTATAGTGATTCCTAGCACTGGGGCATCATGCCGCAGACATGTAGCATCATGTCCCACCCAGTCACATTATCCTGACACCAGGCCGACCAGACCTAACACTAACCTCTTAATGCTGAGCGCCAAGCGAGGCAGCTGTTAGTACCATTTTTGTAAGTCATTGGTATGACTCGGCCGGGGATCGAACCCACGACCTCCCGCATCCGAGGCAGACGCTCTAACCACCTGGCCACCGAAGCGGTCTTCACTCTGCGAAATAAAGTTGCATAGTTCACTAAAACTGTTTACAAGCCTCAGGTGACGTATTCAATACAGCTTCAATCTCAACCTTATTATTCCCACAATACAAAAAATTAAGAAAAGAACTTGTTCACGTGACTGTTACTAATTTTGAACTAAGGTCGGGAACTAGGTCAGCTTTAAGTGTTTACCAAATAAACTGTCATGGTCAAACTGTTTTCTCGAAAAAAATTCCAAATCACGTAAACAAGATTATATTATAACAGCATGTAATAGAATAAAACATTTTTTAAACTGAGAAACAAACAATAAAATTAAAATAAATATAAATTAAATCAGATATACGTAACACTCAGGCTCTGCTTTTCTGGCATAACTTGCTACTAAGTCTATATGTCGCGTTAATTAGCGCAAACGATCACCTGCAACGGCCGTTTGTTTCTGTGTTCTACAGATAATGATTTGTAAAAAGCAATGATGCATATAATGCAAACATTTTAAATTCTAATATTCTATTTTAGAGTATAGATGAACTGTGTCACGACAGTCCAGCTACATCTTTTATTTAAATTTGTACGCACAAAAATCATTTGTTGCTTTGTACATGTTGTGCAATAGACCTCATAAAATATCATAAACCGATATTTTTATCGAAGAATGGCCATGCTATTGGTTATGGTACATACCTGTCTAAATTGTGTGCAGTCTAGTTTGCTAATATTTGTTGAAGAGTTATTAGAGTAGATATAAATCTTTTACCCGATCCCGTTTATCATCTTTCTTGTTTTAACTTTTTATATCCGAACTACTTTTAGCAGTAAAAAGTGTTTTAAATTTTAGCAACTGTTGAAGAAGAAAAGAGCAACCAATTATCCAAGTAGAATAAACATAGTCATTGTAATGATTTTCACTTTTCAAAACAATTATTCCAACTAGTATGAAGTTGTACTTCACAGAACACGAAGTAAACAAAATACACTCACAAGCACACGTGCACATGTACATAGATACACAAAAAGAAGTGAAATATTTCAGAACCTTTTGATTTTGCTGGTAGACATATCATCATAACTACAGTGCAAAATCGTTTAAACAAGCACTATTTGCACTGATAATTTGTACTTCAAAACATGAACGATTTGTTGTGAGTATATACGGGAACAGGAGATGAATGGAAAGCTATCTGGATATTGATCTTTTTAAATGCATTAGAAATCCAAGATAACAGCATCAGAAATTAATATAATTTACATATTGTTGTATAATCCACGTGTTCATTGGCCTTGCTCTGGCCTCCTAATATACTTTTGTCCGGTCAGATGATTTCCTAAATAATCTTTTACAAGCGTTTACCTGGTATGAAGTAAAGGTAAAACCT
This sequence comes from Sinohyriopsis cumingii, assembly GCA_028554795.2. Lineage (NCBI taxonomy): Eukaryota > Metazoa > Mollusca > Bivalvia > Unionida > Unionidae > Sinohyriopsis > Sinohyriopsis cumingii. The sequence goes on along the minus strand of JAPYKE020000118.1, from coordinate 487,200 downwards.
TTATACGCTTACTTTACGTGTATTATAGATGATGTTAATAACAGCTTCATGTGACGTTTATATGAGATTTATCGCTGAAAATTAAATTGTCACTTTCGAAAATACTTTCGAAAATACCTTCCTGTACCCAGACATGAAAGCATTAGCGTAAAAATAGTACGTCCATTGATTGGTAAAGCACACAAGCACGAAAGTGTCACTAAGTCACACTTTTCTCTATAAGCTAACAAAAGCTAATGTAAGAGTTTGGGCATGCCAAATAGGATACAAAGACATGAATCGATCAAACGTGGTTATCTCTTGCTTGCAGAAGTGTCAATATATTTACTCAAAGAAAGCGAGTTTGTGGTTTTCCCTTGGAAAAGGCAGTGCACTATATTTTTGTTTTGGCGTATGCGATGTAACACTGTGCTTAATTCACTGTCAGACGAACAAGCAAGGTGTTTAATTGCACATCTTTTTCTTTAAATTTGATTGAGCGGAGTTTGCTAATGATCCTGCTGAAATTAGACCCAGGCTGGGTACAAACAGCTTAGCTATATATCACGTTGACAGGCTAAATGAAAACGTTCAAAAATGTGACTGAATTAGTCTTCATTTACCTGAGTTAGTAAGAGTAATGACCTTTTCAACATTTCACCAGCACATTCTTTTCAATTTAGCATCTGCTAGTCCTGGATTTAAAAATTATTTCTTTGTCGAGAGATACTCAATATGTCGAGAGATACTCAATATGCCGAGATAAGTATAGTAACTGCCCATGTATTCAGATGTTTTTCCTGTGACGTTGAATGTGCATTGCAAAACAAAAATAAAGACTGAATCTAAACTTAAATCAATCAATCAATCAATCAATCAATCAATCAATCAATCAATCGAGCAACCAATCAATCGACCAGATCGTTGATCGTTGTGCTATAAACTAATGTGACGATCGCCGACAAAGAGAAATAGATACTGATATGGCACCTAACAAAAGTCATTATTAACATAGGTTTCATGACTCGAAGAATGATTGCCCTATTTGACCAAACTGCAAGACTTTCATCCGAAATACATTTTCATCTTGTTTCGGAATGCAAAACAACTTGGCTGAATTCGACAAAAGATAGATATACAGATAGATAGATAGATAGATAGATAGATAGATAGATAGATAGATAGATAGATAGATAGATAGATAGATAGGTAGGTAGATGGAACTTAGCTGTTTGCTTATATAAATACAGACGTGGGATACGCTGAATACTGACAGCACCCAAAGTGTATCATCTGACCCAATTAGTTAAAAGAATTAGCCTATCGCCGATAAAACGACTATTTTGACAAAGTTCTCTCACGCTTGCGCCTCGGGAATTTTAAGAACTGGCAAAATTTAAAATGGGTATTTATGTATTGCAAAGATGTCTTTTGTCCAATCCCCATAGTTGTACTTTAATAATACCAGCTCTAAGGTAATTACTTTTCTTTTGGTACTATTGTATTTTTGTAGGAGATTGACGTTTGCTGCTATAATGGTTAGACACATGTACAGTGCGTGTTTGATTTGGATGTTTAACGTAGCTTTAAAAAATCCATAATTTATCTTTAAGAAAGTCAAGAAATGTTTCAAAAGAAATATAATTCTATAGCAATCGTGAGATTAAAAAGGAATTGGTGATTTGTATCACTAACCCTTTCCAACTGATGGACATCCAGAGCAGAAATAGTTCAGAATACTCATTATCACGGTCGTTGAAAGCAAATTTCGGAGACTTTATTATGGTAAGTTCTTCCACTGAAATTCATTGAATTCTTAACTTATGCTGAATATTTCACAACAAATGGATGACATATTTTTAACCTATGACAATCTGAATTTGTATATGGTTATAAGTTAGCAATCATAGATGTGTCAGGATTGCTCCGAAAAGCAACACGAGCTTAATATTGCTGTAATTATGAAAAGTGGGGGGGGGGCAGGTTATTATTAGTGTGCTATTTTGCTAAAGTTTGACAAACAGGTGGGAAGTGGATGATCCATTAGTTGGGTCAACATAACCGTATCATCATTAAAATTACTAACTCTCTATACTTGGTCACGATTTTATTGCCTAGCCATGTTAGCTGGTCATGGGAGCACAAAACAACCCATTAAATTTTATACTTGATGATTACCTTTGGTTAAAATAATAAATACCTATAGGAACAAAGTTAAATTCTCCTAATTATTGGTGCTCTAGTAACATTGTCTGTGGACCGAGCATAATATAATTCATCCATGCCTTTTTTAAGGAAGTTTGATTACACAAGGGCTGTGCACTAGCTTTGCGAATATTGTGAGTGAATATGTCATGACCTCAGTATGAAGAATGGTCGAAACTTTATTTGGAAATGACACTCAATGTAGATATGAAAATGTAGAAACAATATATTTATCTGTTTCACCGGAATGGAGAAAATCACGTCGGTTTTGAGTGTTCTTTCAAAGGTGTGTGAAATCGACGCTAATGTTTTATGCCATCGGGCATTAAATTCTGTATTGTTCATCTTAATTTATCCAACGAGTGTTATACAACCGCTTATACTATTAACAGGAAATACCCATACATGAGAAAACTGCTCAATGTATTCCGTTCAGACAGGAACGAGATCGCAGAGTACAAAGCATATCTCTCTCTCTCTCTCCCTATATATATATATAAAGTCTTAAAGGTCGGATATTAACGATAGCCACTAAAGCATGGTAACATCACGAACTCGCATCGGGATTTAATCGCATTATCTAGCACTCAAGAAACCTCTAGAATAATAGGAATTTGTATGTTATGTGTTGCTTGAACTAGTAGATCAACTGGTTACTCACCTTCAATTGCATATTAATAAATATTTATTCCATTATTACACTATTATTAAACGACTATTTGAATTATCAAAGCTCAAAAGATATATATATATATATATATATATATATATATATATATATATATATATATATATATATATATATATATATATATATATAAATATAAAGATATTGGTATACTAGATTGTGATTAGCCCATACATAATATGCATATATAAATATTTATATATATTTATGCAACATTATATTACCTAATTCTGTAATGAATTTCTTCTGATTAATCATTGGTGACATGATAAAATAACGATAGAAATAATAACCCCAGTCTTCTAAATGAATTAAAACATGATGAAAAATTTTATCGAAGTCCCTTCCCTCATCCATGTCTGTCTCTGTCTGTCTGTCTGTCTGTCTGTCTCTGTCTCTGTCTCTCTCTCATGCACAATGAAGATAACACGGGGATGTGGAGTGAGGGGAAAAAAAGAAAACCGAACTTGCACCAAGTAACCTATAACGGTAAAATTATATCTAAGCAGGAAGTCATATAGTGTAATGGATTTATTGCTTTGCTTAGTTTTATTTCTTCTCCGTGTATTATAAAACCTGCTAATATGTGACTAAAAACATATTTTTTAAATATTTAAATGTCTGAAGGCCGCTATACTCTTTCTCGGCCATTCTCTATCATTGTGCGGGTTGGTAAGGTAGCAAAGAAATCGACCAATAAAGATGCAATGGGATGGGCAAAGAATAAAGGCTTTCATGGTAAGTCTCCCCAACTCCACCATCACATCTCTCTCTCTCTCTCTCTGTCTCTCTGTCTCTCTCTCTCTCTCTCTCTCTCTCTCTCGTGTGGCGGATTTTTTGTTATGTGTCATGTGACGATGTCTCTGGATCTTTGACGGAAAAACGTAGTCACACGAAGCAACAGAAAGTGAAAAGTTAAAAATGGAGGATAGAAACAATTGTATAGTTGGTAGAAATGTTGAATAAATTACAATAATGACAAAGATGAACTGTAAATACCTTTAAATGTTTGAAATACCTCTTACCGGTTCCTCATTTTGTCTAGTTTATATACCCAACGCATATAAATATGCTTTTTGTGAAAGCCAGTGCGTTCACTGTTCAAGTCGTTAACCATGCTGTGTTTGTAGTGCTCAACTTTCTTAATTTAAACCACTTTCTTGTTTGAATCATAAGTGAGTCTTATATTTATTTATTAATTATGAATGAAAATTGAGGTACAGAAAATAAAATAAGCAACGTATTTAATTTGAAAAAGTGATTGCGATTATTAGCGAAAGGTTTAAAAAAAATGCATTTTGTAGCGAACACACTGGACAGGATTGTGCAGAGTTCATTTATTCCGACAATACACACTAGCTCGTAATCAGCCTTAACTGCGAAGGAAATGCAAGTATGTTTTTGTATGTAATATAAATAAAATATGTGTATAGTTTGTACGCTGTGTTTTTGACATACCATTCGTTGTATACATTTTTCATGAAAACGAAACTCGTTTCCTTATAATGAAAAGTGCATACATCTCGTTATATATCAATGATACATCGTACATACTATATTTACATTGTAATTCTATGGTCGCGCAAAGTACTAACCTGTGTTTTGTTACACTGAATGACAAATTCAGCATAATGAACAATTATCCGCACTATGTTTTTTGTGCTATGCTATTTTAAATAATACAACACAAATTATTCCACGTTATGCTATACCTTACACATACCCACACCAGGTGACATATGTTATGCTACCCAATTAACAATGCAAGCTAAAATTAGCAATACTATTCTGTAGAATTACCCACACAAGATACACAGTGTTATGCTATACTGTACAAATATCCACACTAAATACCACGGGTTATGCAATACTGTACAATTATCAGCACGAGATACCACGTGTTTTGCAAAACTGTACAATAACCCACACGAGATACCCTCTTGTATGCTATACTGTACAACTATCCACACAATATACATAATGTTATGCTATACTGTACAGTTCTCCACACGAGATACCCTGTTCTACACTTTAGTGCACAATTATCTACACAAGATACCCTGTGCTACGCTATTCTGTACAGTTATACCCACGAGATACCTATGTTATATTATACTGTACAATTAGCCACACGAGATACCATGTGTTATGCTATACTGTACCATCATCCACACGAGATGGGGCCCCGAGTGTCCGAGTGGTCTAAAGCACTCTCTGTTACGGATCACTGCCATCTCACCTCTGTCTGCGTGGGTTCGAGTCTAGGATTCGGCCAATGTGGGTATGTGAGAAAGCTTGCTAGTAGTTTCTCGTGGGTCGGTGATTCTTCCCGGCTTTTCCAGGGTTCTTCCTATACCATTGATACTGGCCGCCATGCATAGCCTATCGTGTGCTGAAAAATGGCGTTAAACCCAACAACAACAACAACAATCCACACGAGATACCATATTCTACCTATTCTGTGCAATTAATCACACGAGATACCATGTGTTATGCTATACTGTACAACTTTCTACAAGAGATACCCTTTGTTATGCTATACTGTACAATTATCCACATAATATTCCTGTGTTATGCTATGCTGTACAACTATCCACACGATACCCTGTGCTACGATATACTGTACAATTATCCACGCCAGAAAAGCTGTAAACCACGCTTTCGTCATATGCGATGAGATCAGGACATTGGAAGCAAGTTAGATTGACATGGAGAAAATATTAATCGGAAGTCCTGATGCACAGGCAGATATATCGTTGGCTAAAACCAAATCCAATAAGGCAAGTGATCACATTATTAAGCGTTTGGATTTTTAACTTGGTATTCATGCCTTAGTACCAATGAATGAAGAGCATAATTTCTCCTAGAACTTCATTAACCAGACGTTGTTTTTATCTTCAGTATAATGATATAGATTTTAAACATGTTTCAGATGTGAAATTTTGAGGAAAACTAGCGAATGTAGTGTCATCCACAAGACATAAAAAAAATTCAAAAATCATTTTAGCAACAATTTTTTTGCATTTTAGGTAGCGATTTTGAAGTTAAAATTATTGGACTGTAATTGTCTACTTTAATTTTCGTAGAAACGTATCCATTTCGCTAAATATTATTAATATATGTATAATGTTGGTTAAGTTCATATTTAATAGAGACGTCGTCACGCTTAAATAGGGTCAGTGTCTGAAAGGCCACTCGCTCATCGTGGCCTATTTCACTCGGAGAGTTCTTGAACCAAATCTGTATCGTTGATGTTACTTCTACTAAGTGGAACACATTAATGATAGTCTTATTTCCTATGGACTAATGACTGGGTATGACTTATACTCACATTATATAGTCTAGCAGTGTACTAGAATGGAGTCATCTTCCAAACAAAATACTTCGTTTTTATCTTAATATAAAAAAATAACTATATGCCGCATCCATTGGTCGCATAAACTCCTGAATTAGCTAATGCAGGCATTTTGATTGACTTCTCAAACGATGTTGCTTATAAGAGGTTTAAGAAGACTGCTTTAACGTGCCTGTCATGATCTTGTATCCAAGACGGAGCCCAATCTAATCAAGGTAAGTTATTTAAAATATGCTCACGCGGCACCATAAAGATAGCGTTCCCATTGATCACCACCAGCTGGAGCAATCATAAACTTGGGCGGGGTGGGGAGTGTATTTAAATCTGATATAAGTGTTTGTTATAAATTTAGACGTAACCTCTAATTGGTTCTGCGTTTAAGGAAACGTGATAATCTATCAAATCGTCTGATTATTCTGAAAGTAAGAAATACAAGCTCACAGTTCTGTCCCCACATTCACTAGCCTAATTCCATATATTTCTTTTGTTTTACATGTGTTTTCTTTGAGCATTATTTAATAAATCTTGTGTGAACATTGTTTCATTAGTCACCATCAAAATGAAGCGTATTTGAGATGTGGCCAATAATCTATTTAAATGTGTATATTTGGAAAAATGTAGGGTATGTTCTGTTTTATTTACTATTAAATATTCCGCAGATGTTAATAATTATTTAACTTGATTGCTTGGAGATCAGTGTTTCTCGGATGTTTCACAAACTAAGTAATTAGCCAGTTACTAGATATAGCCTTCATGCCCACTTGTATTCACTGAATTTTATTCCAACCTGTGTTACTTTGTAAATTAGCCCCGACCAAAATTTTTAAAATAAACATAATGTTTTTAAATATTCTCACCTATAAGTGTTTCGTAATTACAGATATAACACTTTTGTGCATTAGGTTTTGGGACCGTGTTGTTTTACGTGTCATTAAATATCTATCTACGGCTTAGAATTGCATAGTGATAAATTATACAATTGTGAAGTCAGAAGTAAACAATATGCAAATGTGAAACTCGAGTCTCATGAAAGTGTAGACCTCTCAAGTTTGATATCGGAAAATGATTGTGGTGTATTATGAAATGAGTACGTTGTAGAACCTTTTGCTGGCGGCGTGTGCGGTGTTAAGGACCTTGAAAATATAAATAAAATAAATTCCAAACAAACTTACGCAGTATGTTTGATGCTTTTGTTATTGTTCTGTTGTTCTTGATTTCCATGTAAGAACTAGTATGACATGATATTTCCCATTGACTGTTAGATATATGGCTTATAGCAGCATGTATGTATGTATGTATGTATGTATGTATGTATGTATGTATGTATGTATGTATGTATGTATGTATGTATGTATGTATTATTATGATTACTATTATTATGCATATTTAATTTGTATTGTTTGTTGTCGTTTCACTAAGATTATTTGCTATGTATATCTGTATTTTATACGTGTCCTTTGTGCAAAATAAACTTAATGCTGTATATGACCAGTGACATTTATTTTGTAAACAATATAATATGTATCTAATATATTTATATGAGTATATATTAAATATTCAGATCATTCAGATCATCATTAATTGTAAACATGTTTACTTTAGAATGATTTAAGATGCAGCCTTTATTCTCACCTAAGAATATTCCAGAAAAGAAATTTTTCTATCAAGTTGACAGCATTTGCAGAAAATGGTAATTGCGACCAAGATCAAGTAGAAGGTTATATAGTCTTGTTTAGATAAGAACTGCACATTCCTGCCTTAACATCCGAAGCGAACCCAGTCTTATTGTTGTGTTGAGTTTTTAATTTGGGTGGATTTATTTATTGAAAATATTGCTCGCTGGAAGTACAAAGTACTCAGTACTATTCTTGGACTAAAACATTAATATGGAATTATAGTGAATTCAGTCAATGTCATTTTGGATTATATTATTGTAATACATCAAAAGACTGTTAACACATTAACAACTTTTGAGACTAGAGGCACAGCGACACATTCAATATTGGATATTATTTGACAGATCATATTTAGGACAATTTGGGATTTATTTCACAATACTGTAAGTTCTTTCAAACTTTCACTTCGCATTCTAGGAAAATTAATATGTTGTTGAATTTGATAAAACTTGTTGATTTACACTCTTTACTGTTATTTAGTTTAAGACCATATCATCGTAATAGAAGCATGGGAGCCTCTGGTCTGAAATATGAATTTCTGTCAAATGTTGCAGGACATTTTGATTATAAACATTTCTATTGGAATTTTCTTAGTCCCATGTATTTTCATTTCACATGTTTGGGAAATCTGTAGCGAAACAAACAAGGTTTTAAAACGCCATCTAAAGTGGGGAGCATTGTTTCAAATCTTACACAGTATGGGTTATAGTCCTTCAAAAAGGATGAATTGTTCCAGTTTGTCAGACAATATTATTTTTCTGAGGGGAAGGATTGTGTAACAAAACAATAAATAAAAAATATATTCGTCCAACATTTAATGGAAAAGACTATTTTGGATGAAAACTAACTGATTCAGGTTGGATCAGTTAGTCTCTATCTGTCTCTGACAAGAACGTAATAGCACTGAAATTAAAACACCAGAAAGAGAGTTCAGAAAGCTTCATCTTCAGAAAGAATAAAGAGAAATGTAGCTTCGGAAAGATGAGAGACAAATGCATTTGGAGAAAGAGGGAAAAGAGACACAAATGCAGTTACAGAAAGAAGAAAGAGAAATCCAAATGCAGAAAGAGCACAGAGAGACAGGAAGAGAAACAGAAGAAAGGCAAATGTAAATGCAAAGAGAAAAAGAAGAGAGAAAACTAGAGATGCAGAGAGAAAGAGACAAAGAAGAGACGAAAATACAAATGCAGAGAGAAAGAGAAGAGTAGAAAGAGAATTTCAATTTAGATTACTCTGGCAAGTGGAAAACAATCACTCCCTTTTGCATATAAGTTCAGTTTTTGATATTACCAGAAATATTAGGTTAGTACCCCGTTTTAAAAAAAAGAAGTTGATAAATATTTGTCTCAATTTAAATAAATTGATGAAAATTTAAGATGGACAAAAGCACACTGGACTCTATTTTTACAAAGTGTACTCATTGGTAAAGCCCGTGACGCTTCACTCTCAGCACAACAAAGGACTGATTATGATTCTGTTAAGGAATGAGTTTTGAAGGGTTATGAGTTGGTATCGAGGAAGGCTTAGGAATCGTAAAAAAGAAACTGGATAGACTAATGTTGCATTTACAAGAGAAAATGAAAATGGCGAGTGGTGACGAATGGCCAGTGAGTTATAAAATTGTTGTTCTTAAGTCGCACTATCTCAAGTCGCACCATCTTCGCTAGCTAAGGTTCCGATGTGATAACCCCATCTATACCTCGGTGTATCGAGCAGATATTTCTGTGCTTCGGGTCTGTGAATTTCATTAAAATTAAGTTTTTCAAATTTAAACAATGTTTTTACATGATCGAGACAAGGGGAGCCCACATCTTAAATGGACTGATAAATAAGCAGTTTTCCACTGCCAATTCGTGTTTGCAAAAATACCTTTCACTCAAATAGACCTATATTGACTTTAGTCTGGTACGTACTCATACTTTCGATGTTAACTTTACAAAGTATCCTTTACAGGTCAACTGCCTCCACAATTTTCGGCCCATGTACAACTTTCGATGTTAACTTTACAAAGTATCCTTTCAAGGTCAATTGCCTCCACAATTTTCGGCCAATGTACAATGCACCACGCTTTTGATTAGTTGGCATTATATACTAAGGGAGACAACTCACGAAATCCAATTGATGTCGCTAGGACAATGCACCAATATATGTTAGATCCGCCAAGGTGTGGATAGGGTTATCATATCGGAACCTTGGCTAGCTAAGCGGAGTTCGTACAGAAAGTGAATTCTTAGTCTAGCCCATGAAATTCCTTGGGCTGGCCATTTAGGGGTCAAACAGACTTATCACAAGATCTTTAACCATATTTATTGGCAAAATATTAAAAGTGATGTTTGCAAATACTGTCGATCTGGGCACACTTGTCAAATGGTAGGAAAACCCAGTATGAAGATAACTATATGCAACACATTCCTGCATTTGACAAACCATCTAGCAGAATAATGGTCCATTATAGTTAATAAAAGAGAAACTTCTTTCAATTGTAGATTCAGAAATTTATCTTCTTGACTATTTTAAGCTATCAAAGGCTTGTGTAATAGCAAGATCTAATCTTCTCTCAGCTCATTCTGAAATGAAATTAATGTATGACAAATAGATAAAGGAAGGGAGATTTCAGCCTGGTGATATAGTTCTGGCTCTACTCAATTGTGTAATATTGTCCTTATACAGTTGAAAAGAATGTAAATGACTTTAATTATATCATTATCACTCTAAAAATAACTTTGCCATATACATATGTTAAGGGAGTTTGTTGATAGAGATACCCCGGTTAATCATGCAATCATTTTCGCTGGATCTGTCCCACACAGTGAGTATTTAAGTGATGGAATGAAATCGGACGGTAGTGATTGTGGAGCAAACAGTCTTTAGAATTTAGAAATATAAAATAATCTGGACCAGAAACTTGTGCACCTACAACCACAAGAAAAGAATGAAATAAAAGAGCTATTTTTTAATATGAACCCCTTTCCAGTTCCAACACGAACGAATAAATCTACCATGAACTTGAATTTGTAGATTTCACACCTCATAAACAGCATATGTACAGGAAGAAACCTCTGAAGCAGGAATGTTCGGAAAAAAGTATTTGCTGGAGAATGATTTCATAGAATCAAGCAACTGTGACTGGAGTTCGCAATTGATTCTTGTACCGAAACTAGATAATACTTTCGGCATGTGCACTGACTATAGAAAAGGGAACATTGTGACAAAACAGATCCATTTCCATTGCCAAGAACTGATGACTGCATTAAAAATATTGGAAATGCAAAATATGCCACCAAATTTAATCTTTTGAAAGAATTCTGGCAATTTCCACTCACAGAAAGGGCAAAGGAAGTTTCGATATTCGTAATTCCAGATGGACATTATCAATATAAAGTGGTACTGTTTAGGTTGAAATGTTCCCTTGTACTTTCCAATGTTTAATAAACATGAGTACATATGGTCTTTATAACTGTGGCGCTTATATCGATGACGTCATCATTTAAAATGACACCTGGAAAGATCACTTTGAAACCACTGGAAATTCTTTGATAGACTCAGTGATACAAATTTGAAAATTACTTTAAGTAAAACTGAGTTTTACCGTGCATGTGTTACATTGCTAGGACTTATCGTTATTCATGGTCAAGTTAAACCGATAGAAGTTAAGGTCAAGACCGTATCTGAATTCCTAATGCATATCACTAAAAAGCAGCTGATGCGGATGTTTGGGTATAGATGGATATCATCGGAAAGTTTGCTCCAGAAAATGTTAATTGCAACCTAGGTCGATTGGAGGGGTATATAATCTTGTTTACTTCAGAATTACTCATTTCTGCCTTAATATCCGAAGCGGAATCAGTCTTATTGTTTGGTTTAATTTTTAATCTGGGTGGGTTAATTTATGTATGTATGTATGTATGTATGTATGTATGTATGTATGTATGTATGTATGTATGTATGTATGTATGTATGTATGTATCCATGGATGCATGATTACATGTAGGTAGGTGTTGATGATGTTATATAGGTAAGCATATCTCTGCGAATACAGCATGCATTTTATCTTTTTGTGATGCCTCTAAACTTTGGGCATGCGGGAAGATATTCAAACTCCAAGAAATAGCAAGTTAAAAACTAAAATTCGAAAAACATCTCTTTCAATAGCCAGTATAAACTGCAAGTTGGTATTTAAGACAACAACCTAAGTACACATACGGACGTATCATTAGATACAAATGAAAATATATCAAGTCTGTAAACAGCATGACAGGTTTACAACTGTCAATGAAGTTATCTTCAGTAATGTAATGTTCATGCTGGCATTGACGTTCTGTATTTGGTTAAGTAAGACTCAGCGAAACTCAGGAGGGATTCATTGAAAGACCCTTCACACTTTTCAAGTACTTGTCAAATCGCTCGGTAACAGAAGTCTAATTAGCTTCAAAAGTTCTTGAACAGTAAACCCAATTTTTCTCATTGATGTCGATCCATGACAAAATGTTATTGATAAACTGGTCTCCTCGTGAGATTTTACTTTAATTTAGGACTTTACTACCATTGGTATGAACCAGTCAAACGTCCTAATACATACACCGTGTACCTAAAGTCATTCGTTATTCTTGAAATAAAATCAAATGGAAATGCTTGTTCATCATGTACTAGAATGGTTTCGTGTATTCAAGTGTCAGGCAAAGATTAGTGATATAGTATCTTTTGTACATTTCCCCCGCTATGATAAAACCGTTTTTTTCAGCTCTTTATAAAGAGGAGGGATATTGTAACATCGTGATTAGTGGTAAAGTGAAGAAATGTTATAATATCGTGAGTGATGGTAAAGAGAAGAAATATTATAGTATCCTGATTGGTTGTAAAGAGTAGAAATGTTATGATATCGTGATTGATTGTAAAGAGTAGAAATGTTATGATATCGTGATTGATTGTAAAGAGTAGAAATGTTATAACATCGTGATTAGTGGTAAAGAGAAGAAATGTTATAACATCGTGATTAGTAGTAAAGAGAAGAAATTTTATAACATCGTGATTAGTGGTAAAGAGGAGAAATGTTATAACATTATGGTTGCTGATAGGTTAAGCTGTATCAGTCTATACTATCTTGAGTTTATGCTATGATAACCGCCAACTCGTGCCACCTGGCACACTCTGGCCTTCTTATTTTTCGAAACTTGGTCGATCTAACCAGAAAACTCTTTGTCTAGAACGTTAATGTTTATCAGATGGAAATGGTGGCTAAAGGTGCAGGTAACACCTTTATGGACAGTTTCCACGAAGACATTGTTTACAACATAGTTCTGTCGTATCAGTTTATCCACAATATTTTCTACACATGTAGATAGCTGAATTGCTATCATTAAGAGATTATATTAAGAATAATAATACGTACGTTCGCACTGGAAATTTATATACTCTTTTTCTCTTCATACAACAACATTATAGTTTAAAAATCGTGTAATAACATAAGTTCATCATGTCAATTTAAAACTAATAATTCAGCAACCTGTACGTTCCTTATTATAATAACTCATCAAAATAAGTATACATATCTGCAAAGGGATTAAAAATGTTTATTAATTTATATAACAGAGAGATAGAAGGATAGATAAATAGACACATAAAGAAATATTTATGATTGAGCCTTTCATTTGCATTATAATATGACATTGGCCACCGTTGTATCGCTCTCTGTGTCTCGTGATCCCAACTGAAATTGTTATGAATTAGAGAAGCACTTCTTGCCTTTTATGCAGTCAATGGTTCATGAGAGGCAGATCATACTGGCATCAGTTACTGAAAAATCTCAAAGGATTTCAGTGTGCCTTTATGTAAATATGCATTGGCACTTTTCGATACGCACGTCGCTTCTTTGAGTTGGTACTTTCAGCAATTTGGATATTCGTTTCATTTTGGGTTTAACCTGATATCCTTATAGCAAACCCCATGATGCATCTATAAGACAAAAGTGTCTGGCGAAGATAAAATGCATAATGTTTGAGGGAGATATTTCGATATTTTACATGCTTTGTCAGCAAATATATAGTTGTGCGAAGAAGCTTAGTTTCTTTATTGCATGATACCAAATCGTTTGAATCTAACCCAAATATACACGATTAACATAAAACGATAATAATTAATAGAAATCCATATTTTCTTTTGTTTTAATAGACTCTTCATCTAAATGAACACATTATGAGAATGGATAAACCTATAGTACAAGTCACACAGGTCATATAGGCATTCATCACCGATTATTCCAGTAATGGGTGTCATGTTTAAGAATTTGATTCTACATACTTTTTAAGTGGCCAGTAGTCATTTCATTTGGATTCGTTTACATCCATATTCCTTTGGAAGGTCATTATTTAGACGCCCCGATAGGTGCATACGACAAAATCATTGTTAAAAAGTACGTAGACAATTTTGGACGAAATTAACCTGAAGGTGTGATCCAGTACAATCCGGATTGAATGTCGCGCGCGTTGATATCACAATGAAAGCTACGCATATTGATAAATAAATTTGTAATACCTTTGATTGTGACTATTTCACTCGATGCGCTCTTATGGTGATCCAAGTTTAGATCATGGCCACCATTGTGAAAGGCCATAGAGATAAATAATTTTCGTGTGGAAGTTTCTTGGTGACAGTTAATGTACAGAGCATTCAATAATCTGAATTGAATAGACTTTGATTACAGAAAGTTAGCATTCAAATATATTTAATTTAAAAATGAGTACATACTCATACATGACCCATGTGACTTGTACTATATATCAGGATAGAAACGACATAAGCTGGTAATAATTCGAGACAGATCGAAGACTTTGTCTCAATGTGAAAAAGTGAAATTGTCCATTTTCACATCTGCCAATCGTGTATCGGGTCTTTGTTTTATTTTAATGTCGATACAAAGCATTACAGCTCAAAATAGGTTCTAGGAAAACAAACATGATTTTTGTTGCAAACGTCAACATCGGAGTAAGGCTGCCTTGTTCAGTCACAATGACTTGAGAGTCATTGAAACGTTGAATGGCTATAATTGGGCAATGTTCAGGGACCATGGACTGCACATCCTGATAATTGGTACATGAATTAAAATTTACCGTGGTATCTTTTGGTGACCTATGGACAAGGCTTCTTTATCAGAAATGACACACCGACAAGTCGACTTAGCAATTAATTCTCATCTGTACAGTGCTAGTATGAATTAAAATTCTCAAATCTTTATGATAATGCTATTTATTCGTATTCATACAAATTCTCAGTATTGTCAATGTCAGTATTATCATGTAATATCCTGTAGAATGCAGGGGTAACAAATTCCGTTTCTTATGGTGTAAATTTGTAACTAACTCTCTCTCTCTCTCCCTCTCTCTTTATTTCTTTCTTAGGAAGCAGGAATGACTGTGTACATATTATAACTAATTACTAGGCTGACATGTGGGTGTGTCTGGTACGCACGGAGGCCTATACCACCGCCTCTTTAATGTGTCTTGGTGATGTGAGCATGGTCGAGATGGTATAGGGGTTGGTACTTACAGGTATGGCGAAGTTGCCATTTACACGTGCACCTGGCTTCGAATCTTTGTAGAGGACAAATTAAAATTATCTAACCTGTATGATAATGCTATTTATTCGAATTTATAAAAAAAATTCTGTAAGTATTACTACGCAACCTCCTGTAGAGTCCAATGAAAACACTTTCCGTTGTGTGTGTGTGTGTGTGAGAGAGAGAGAGAGAGAGAGAGAGAGAGAGAGAGAGAGAGAGAGAGAGAAGAGAGAGAGAGAGAGAGAGTATGAGCAAGGCGATTATGTGTATCAAACGATGCGTCTAGAATAAATGAAGAGTTCGATAGATTTATGGAT
The DNA here is from genome assembly GCA_028554795.2 of Sinohyriopsis cumingii. Taxonomy (NCBI): domain Eukaryota; kingdom Metazoa; phylum Mollusca; class Bivalvia; order Unionida; family Unionidae; genus Sinohyriopsis; species Sinohyriopsis cumingii. Next base: position 471,428 of record JAPYKE020000118.1, on the reverse strand, counting down.
AGATAAACGTAGGCACATTCACGATTGCATGGAAACTTTCATGTGCATACCATTGGTTTTCTGACGGCTAACTCTTGCAACAGAATTTTTGCAGTACATAATAGTTTTTAAGTATATATATATATATATATATATATATATATATATATATATATATATATATATATATATATATATATATATAATCAAAAGATCTATACGCATTTGTTTGTAAAAGAGTATGACTCACCTCGGTACTTTAGTCAAATAATCCACATGCACACTATTATTGACAGCACCAATCCTCTCTAAAGAATACACTTAGCACGTGAACTTCACAGTGGAAAGAGGTTGTCTTCTTCAATGATCAGTCCTTGTTGCACTGGAAGCAAATGGATAAAAGAGGATTTAAATATCGAAAACGTCACCGAAGTTTAAATTAAATTAAAAATTGTTTCCTAAGTTTGGAATTACTTTTCAGATGTTCAAGTCCTCACTTTTTCATCAGTACCAAAAGCTGACTACCTACGAAAACATATTAGAAGTCAGCTGATTCAGAATGGTCTAGTGCAATGTGTTGTTTAGTTACGAACAATAGCTATGGCAATGATTAAATTGAACAGTGATATAAACTAGCCATCGACTAAAGCTTGGCTGTATGTCTCAATACAGTAAAGGATGGAATGGGTGCAAACGCTCGAATGTTTACCGTAACCAGGAAATTGACTTCATCAATGATGGGACTTTACCATTATTAGATTGACACATTCATTGGATAATCAGATTGATACAATAAAGGTAGTGAAGTTATAAATTGACAATTTGCCACAATAAGCACTGACGGAAAATATTTCATTATTATGCTTTATTGTATCATAATGGATATAGATTTTTCAAACAAATAATTGTATAAATACAATTGGAAGCCACCAAGACTACTACTACTACTACTACTACTACTACTACTTTTCTGTTGGCTATGCAACTATTACAGTTTCCACTACCATTCATTATTATAATTTTATTTTGTACAATAACTGGTGTAATTAAACGTTTGGAACAATCGTTATAACGTGTCAATTGTTGCAAATTAAATTTCAAAATTAACAATTTGGCATTGTGAACTATAGTTGATCACTTTAGAGGAAACCAAGAAAAGAATGAGTGAATATTACAACAATTTAACTCCGCAACCTTGATAGTAGTACAAAAACGACGACACCAAAAAAAAAACAAAAGAAAACCACACACACAAAAACCCAGTTTTGTAATGCTAAACTTGTGCCAAGTATAATACTTCAAAATTATTTTTCAACCTTTATGCAACTGGATGTCTTTTTAAATATATTTACACTTGATGACCTGAATTTTAATATGCCATTAGATCTAAAGGTTAATCGTAAAGCCAAAGTATCCATCCAGTCTTGAAAATGAAGAAATCTATGAGAAAACTATATTAAAAAAATAGTTTCAAATGCTAATTATTGTTTATACGTGTATAAGTAATTATTGAAAAAAATAATTTAGAGCTATACATTGATCTTTACCTGCCAGGTAATAATCAAATATAGCAATGATCAGCTAAAACAACAAAATATTATGGAACAGAAAGACATGTATGGCGTAAATTTCATATTAACGTTACAAGTAAAATCCAGCACAAATACTCTGGTCGAGTTTCATCTCATGGTTCCTTGATTGATTGAGATACAGATATTTTGTGGTTAAGAATGAAAACCATACACGATAAGAATGTAATCTATACTAACTTCATCATAATCAAATGTGCTTTTGTTTGAAAACAAATTTGATGCCAAGGCATATTCATCAAAAGAGTTTGGTACTTTGGAGTAATTTAATGACACGTTCTCCATTGTTTTTTTTTTACAGATAACCGTCAAATAATTTGTTCCTACTCACCAAATTTGCATATTTCGTTTCTTTAAATTTATTATTTTTATAAAGTATTTAAGGCACAGTTGTAGTCTGGTGCAAATATCGAATTACCTGAAATATTGATAAGTAAACCGATTATAATGTTCGCTACTTTAAGCACGACAGATGTTCTTGATTCGCTTGACCACGGCAACTGGAAGTATTCAGTAAATTATATTTCTCTTTTGTAAGTACGTTACAGTCAGAATTCTTGACACGTCTTACTTTGGGTTTATACTAAAGAAGCAAACTTTGAAATCGATATTATCATAGAAATTATTGATATGTCTTAATATTAAATACTAATATTGAATTTAACCTTGATTTGTTTATCTAAAACTTGTTAAATTGGATTCACAACAGTATTTTCGAACCTTTGCGTCTCATTGATTACGTTTAAATGAGCACAGCTACCGTATTGGGAACCCAGACGAACCTGCCGATATCCCATTTATCGTTGTCAGTTCAGTAATTAATCATTCCCCTTTCAAAAATCCATATCAACATTGTATTGAAATTTATATACTGTTTTAGGCAGGAAAATCCGATAGTTGAGTTTGTTTAGTGTAAAAATAGCAGTTAAGGTAGTGGAACAAGACAAAGAGTTTTTCATACAGCACAAGAGAATTACAATTGATACTTTTCTGCGATCAATTAGCTTTCTATGATTTAGATAGTTTTGCGACAGAAAAAAGGGTATGCAGATTTCTGAATGTTTGAACGATAAAAGCAAATAAGACGCATCTGCAAATACTCGTGAAGACAACAAAAGCGCACCTGTACAATTATTGACTCGAGTCAAAATGTGTCTCTTAATGATTCTACATAAAATCGATTTTCAGGTATGGAACCAGAATCCTTAGTTAATTGTTTCACTAAATATATATATATATATATATATATATATATATATATATATATATATATATATATATATATATATATATATATATATATATATATATATATATATATATATATATATATATATATATATATTGATTTGGGTAAGTTTCTTCTAAAGTAAGTGTTGTTCCTACAGTTTTTCTGAGGAATTTCATATCAATAGTATTGTTGTATGTTTGGGTGTGGGGTGGAATGGGGTAGACAAATCATCGTATACGCTTGAATTTCCCTTTAGATGATCGACACACCATCAAGATGACAGCCATTCAGGATCATTTTCTCTCATCTTTTAAAATTAATATTTACTAGCAAGATGTTATCAAAATTAAAGTGGTGGTGACAAAATTGCAATTTAATTAATGCCTTACGCGTAATAACTATCCCTAACTATCTAACAAAGATAGTCAAAAGACATCCAAGTTATTTTGTGGTATATTAATTAGCAAATGAATAAATTAATGAGATGTCTGTTGAATGGGGTTTGACCAAAAAAATCACAAAGCGAGCTCTGTTCGAATTCAAATGGCGAATACTAGTTTATTCGTTGTGTATAGATACAGAATTACTCTATCTTGATGTTGCACAGTTTGAAGAAGACATCAATAATGGACTTTCACCTATATGCACAAATGAGACTTTTACACTGAGATTTCATTGGACCATGTGGATAAAGAACAGAACAAAAAATCCAGTAGACGCATTAATTTGAACTATTTAATCATTAAGTGGTCTTTCCTGATCTGGATCTGAATCAGTGACGTCAGACCGCACGATATAGGTCTGATTTACGTGACGAGTTATGTCATTATTGCTCATGAATATTTGATATTCCTTCATGACTCTTTGCAAAAATAAAAATTAGTTACATTCAATGCTGTCATTTCGTGTTTATACACCATAATTTTAAATGAAACAAACAAGTCCAATATACTTCACTGATCTATGTGTGTCAGCCCAGTATGGCTTTCAATATATGGAAGCAAAAGATCGCTTGATAATAGTTTGCAATCTTGTTTAGTGTATGATACGGTCGATACGGGAAATAAGTGCTCTAAATATGATGACCGGAAAAAAAGCGGACCTAGCTTTCACTACGATAAAACGAGAGCTCACCTTAGCATACCGAATGTAAAAGCTGTCCAATTACTTTTCACTTGTCAATATAAACTGAGTTGCTTGTTACGTTCTGTTAACTGGCGCGATGTGATAACGATAACATTGCGAAGATAAACATTTTCTGTATTGGTCTGTATGACAAGCGGCTCCATGCCAGACAGAGAGCAATCGGGCACCATATTTACTCGCTTATAAGTCAAGTCAAACTGCAAAGAACAAAGTTCATGAACTGCCGTAGTATAATGCGCCTGCGGATCAGGGTCGATGTTGTTTGTTCTACTGATTACTCCTAACGGATTACACCGACCCGGATCTCTCAGCGCATTATGCAGTTTGCAGTTGGATTCGTCTTATAAGCTAGTATTTACGATATGTATTGATGCTTTTGAGGAACAGACACTCTATAATGTGACGTTTCCAATCAGACCCCCAATAGCCGTGTCTCAAGAAAGGAACGACCATAAAGGTGATATCCTGCAGAAGAAAGAAAATGCTTCGATTGTGACTGTTTAAGGTTACTCAGTTCTTAAGTTCGGTCTAGTTTACACAAAAAAAAATACTTTCTGGTCACTCATTCCTTATCTTAAATATCATGGAGGATCAAGAAGAAAGTCTGGTGCTATTTGCAGTAAACACTTTCGCCGCTGCAAAGATAATACAATTTTTGAAACTTCCTTGACTACACAGGTTCCTATATCGAAAATGTATATTAAAATGTATATAGCAGCCTTTTCAGCTGACTTACCTTTAGAGAAGCAAATGTTTAAACGAAGACTCAAATATGTGGGAACAAGTCATGTTAATTAGACCTGACATGTGTGTTTGCTACAATTTATGTATCATGTTCATTGCTTTGAACTGTTAGTGTCGTTATCCGTTATTCTGCTAATTGAAAGAACTTTCAAAAAATGTACCTTGATATATATATCTCATGCGTAGGTAAATGTATTCTGTATTAAAATCAATTGTAATTCACATGCAGTTGATACACAGAGACCTGTGGTATACATTATCGACACATACATTTGAATGAATTGGAGGGAAACATAATTTGTAACACGAACACTGGGCGATATCAGTAGCATACTAACGGGGGTAGGGGGTGGCGGTCGACCGGGCGCCAGAGGTCTTGAGGCGCCAAAACCTCAGGCGCCAGAGATCTTGAAGCGCCAAAACTTATTTGGGCCATCATCATCGCCATGGGCGCCATTTACTCTTTGTAAACCAATGTGCGATGCTTAGTTTCAATGCATAGTACATGTTTGCTGTTGGTGTTATGAGCTTAACGCTATCTATCAGTACATGGTAGGCAATATAGAGCGGCAAGTATATTTAGAAGTGGAAGATTCCTGGAAAATCACCACACTACAACATGCTTCCTCACATACCCACGATGGCCAAGCCCGAGACTTGAATTCACTAGGACATAGATGAAATATTGAAATATAAGTGATGTGTAAAGGCGAGCGCCTTTGTCCACTCGGCTTCCCAGGTCTCGAACACATACAGCAAATTAAGTCCGTCTTTGAAAGTTAAGCGAATAAATTCCTAATATCCTTTGATTATTTTGTGACACACAAATCCCAGGGAACTGATAGATGAAACAACCTGAATAATGTTCAGTTCTCATGGAAAAGATGTTTTACAGATTTATTTTTGTAAGGTATGTTATAAAACATTGCACTTAATATTCAGAAACATATAGACAATTGGCATTCTATTACAAAAGTTTATTCTGTTTACTCGAAACGTGTGTTATGATGTGCAGACTTTGATCGCTCTGTAACTTAGCTAGTTACTAGAGATCTGCTCCTATTAAATAATGTGACTTATTTGCCTTTTGTTAATGTGCCTGCTTCATTCAGCATTGTACGGAAGGTCACAGGTTTGAACCTTGACCGAGTCATACCAAAGACTTATAAAAATAGTACTAACAGCTGCCTCGCTAGGCATTCAGCATTAAGAAGTTAGTGTTAGGACTGGTCGGCCTGGTGTCAGGATAATGTGACTGGGTAGGACTTGATGCTAAATATCTGCAGCTTGATGCCCCAGTGCTAGACATCACTGTAAACTGATACACTGCAGACATCGTAGCGATGTGACTGAAAAATCTAAATCACACACACACGCGCGCACTCACATCCAGCAATGTGATACAAACAAAACTCATATTTACCAATAGAGTACTGATATTGGTAATATTTTGGGGAAGGCTGGGAGTTTTGTACCATGAAATTATTTGAAAATATATGCAAATCTAGGTGGAGACGATGGAGTATCAATGTATATATAAAGATAAATCAGGATGAACTGATACGATTATTAGATAATGTCGGAATCAGTAAAATGCCATTCACGAAGACCCACCCAATCCCGACTTTTTATATCTCAAAAGAGCTACATTTAATAAGTTCTATAAAAGATAATTTAATTTTCATAACATGAATCTTCTTTTCGATACGCACATGAAATTATGCACATGATCTAAGCAGCCTGAGTAAAGTGTTTTTTGAAAGCAAAAAGTATATTCCAGCCAAAACTTATTTAGACATAGCTACTATGTCTCTGTAGAAATTGAACATGTTATACATTTTGTATGCAAATCTCGTACAAAAGTGCAATACATTTCTCTCAGGCGAAAGGGGTTGACAAGATTACGGTTGATGTATGTATTAATTGTTTGTGCCACACTCATCTATTTGTGTAACCCATGTACATCTCGTTTGCTCTCGACTATCACAAACAACAACAGCAACAACAAGACGTTTGGAACCATTATATTTTAGCAGTCAAATGATATTTGGTGTTTCTCATTTAAAGGTATGACACGTTATCTCTATTTCGTTCACAGAGATTATTTTGCTGCTGATGTACAAGAAGACCAGGTTTTTACAACGTAAGTTTACAAAATAGATCCTTGTGAAAGGAAAAATACGCAGGGTAATAAAGGTCGACAAACATGTAAACGAAAGATGATAATGGAAGGATTAGTTACACTTGCCTGTTTGAACCTATAATGTGACGCTTGCGAATTGAACATATAAGAAAGTAGATTTTGGAAGTATTTGATAGAAAAGCGATACCCTTTTAACACAAAGAGTCGGGATGGGGAAACACAATTAGGATCGTGATAACATAATCGGAGTAAAGATGAGAGACCCTGTGTTAGGCACAAAAAATGCTATAAAGAATATTTTTTGTCTCTATGTATTTATGCAAGGTGACTCCGTTCCCGCGGAAAAGGAACGGTGTCTCTGGGCATTTATGCTAGATGACTCGAATCCTGTTGAAGAGGAACGGCGTCTAATGGCATTTATGCAAGATGACTCGAGTCCAGCTGAAGAGGAACGGTGTTTCTAGGTGTTTGTGCAAGATGACTCGAATCCAGCTGAAGAGGAACGGTGTCTCCTGGCATATATGCGAGAGGACTCGAACCCTGCTGAATAGAACTAGTTCAAGTCTACTATACACTTTTCCACTTTAGGCTAACATGAAGATAGTTTCTGTTGTTCACACTGACAGAAGAAATCAATGACTCTGTCAGCTTCGTAAGGCCTGCAATAACTTATCGGAGCATGTATGTGTTATTAGTAACATATGGGCTCTTTAAATGGGTTGTCGGTCATGTCTTTTATCGATTAACACCAACAGATCCTTTATGTGAAAAACTTCCGTAAAGAGGCCGATCATGATAACACATAGTTTGCAAAAGATCGTACTAAATTTGCTACTAAAAGCTGCTCTCTTACACAACGGAGGGCGCTCTGAAATCATTTCTGACACACTGAGTGTCCGATCAAGACATTACCGTTTATTGATGAAATTCCAACTTTGTGTTTAAGTTAAGCACCATGTACTCCCTTTTCACTTATTTTCCACGTTTTAAGTCACATCTTTTGTGCCTGTCAAAAAAGTGTTCCTTTAGTCACGATTGAATACTATTTGTTGTATAATGTAAACCAACAGATCGCGATGCTTCTCTGAAGCAGATCTCACTGGTCTAACGGAACTTGCTGAACGCTAAAAAGTAAAGTATCGCCATGATTTAATGAGCAAATAAACAAAGACTGGAGTGGACTTACAGCTTATTACAAACATTTTAAGATCCATGCAGTCGTTGAATTCACCTTGACTCCAGTTTAGTGCTTATAAGGACCAGAGTTTAATCTGCATTGTGTAATGTAGGTACAGTTACTGAAATTATCCATGGCACGATCGCATACAGTACACATATTATCTATAACAAGACCATTTCAGTTGGAACCTAATTTTGGAGAACTGGACGAAATGTCACACTCTGTTCGATAGGATATGTTCAGTATATGTTTCATATTTTTGCTAATATTAATATTTCTCGGCACTATATAAATTTGAAGCAAATTGATTACGAGATTTTCATGCGAAATAGGTTTAAATAATGGAGTAAGACTATCGAGCGAAGCATACAACAGTCTCACGTATATGCATTTGCAGCATGTAGAGAAAAGATGAGGCAGATTATAGCATTTTGAAAACATTTCTGAACAAAATTCAGATAAGAAGATTTTAGAAGAAGAAGAAAAAAAAAACATTCGAGGAAAATGGGATATTTCACTGTGTTCGTTCTGCCTGACAAAATAAAGGTTAAACCTCATAAATAAATAAAATCTCGTACAATGTTTCTTGCTATCTGTAAATGTATATTTTATGGTCACAATAATTGGGTTGTAGATACAATTTAAACTAGCGAATGCACACAATTCATGTGCCAACCCGAATGCCATTCAGTATACGAAGTAAGTCAATGAAAACTATAAACGTCCTAATATGCGATACAGTACCCGAGGACATAGTCTCGGTTTGGATGGTGCCGGAATGTTAAAGCATGAAACAAAACTCCAGAATCAATTTCAAGCTCAAGCCTGCACAGAACAGTTTCGACTTTGATCTTTAACACAAAGACCTCAGTTAAATAGAATGTTATATTTACTGAGAACACAATAATTGTAGAACTAACTACGCACTATACCTTTTTCACAGTGTACGATATTTCCTTGCGCCATTCCAAACATTTTGTTACACCAGTCTATGAAAGGTTTAATGCTTTTCCACATATTGTTTGGCACAAGACTGCGTCAACATGCAGTATATCAGTAACTTGAACATTAAAACTCTGTTTCCGATAGGTAAGAACAGTTGGTTTAATCTAACGTTAATAAAGTCCAATGTTAACATTTTCAATATCAGTTTTTCACAATGATTCGAAACAAATTAAAAACCTCGGGGAATAAATTTTAGATTTTAAAGAGCCCAACATAACAGATTTTGTGTCCAAAATCATTTCTCATAGGCAACGCTATCAAAGCGTTTTATTTACCATTTAATTATAAAAAATATAGGGGAATATGCCACGAAAATCAACCCTTTACATGAAAAATTAAACAAGGACTTATAATTGGTACACACCAGCAATAAGGTTAATGATAAAATTATAGATATTGTGTTTGTCTACCAACTTTGTTCCTGGACAAAAACGAGTGCTTTGTGATTTAGAACAAATAAAAAGAAACTGTCTTATATTACAGACATGAAAATTCATCGTTGATGAAGAAATCTGAAACGACTAAAACCAAATATTAGGTGACCTTAATCTTTCTAAGCTGCAAAATATCGTAGGCATCTTTAGCTAGGATGAAGAACACTGGTATTAAAAGACACTGTTCTTCCCTGAATTCAGTACTAAACTAATTATGAAGCAACGTTTTAATGTTTTGAAGTAACCACATTAGTAATGAACAATATTACATACTACTACTACTACTACTACTGCTACTACTACTACTAATAATAATAGCAGATAAGAGGAGGAGAACAGCACTCATTCTAATTTTTACTGCGAAGTGCAGAAGACAGTAAGCCATCAATATTTCTCCCTACATTTGACCTGCAGTATACTTCGTAGCTTTCGATACTTTACATCATACTAAAGACGTTAAGACGACTTATTCACAAGAAAGTTGGTGAAGTATGGATTAAAGATATCAAAAGAAATTAAAATTACAAGCATCTTTACCACTCCATTCGACATTATGTGCATTTTCTTTATATTCAGAAACTGAAACGTACGGATTTACATATTATTAAAATGGATAATTTAAATAATGTAAATGATACTGTTGTTGTTTGTAAGGTTTAACGCTATTTTGTCAACACAATATAGGCTATACGTGGCGGTCAGTATAAATGATGGAGGAAGAACCCAGGAAAACCTCTAAAAGAACCACCTACCCACGATAAGCTACTGACAAGCTTTCTTACGTACCCACACTGGCCGAACCCGAGACTCGAACCCACGTAGATAGAGGTTAGATTGCAATGATCCGTAACGGGAAGCGCTTTTGACAACTCGGCCACTCGGGGCCCCCTTTAATAGGTGTACTTTTTCTGCCTGGAGTTTAATAATAATTTTTAAATCAGAACTTTTATTAGATATTTAGTAGTCAAAATATTAAATCAAACACTGTTAATACCTCTTAGAAATTAACAGACAAAATCCGTTTTGATCTCTAGTTTCAAATAAAATGTGATGTTTAATCCTATTAGTTTCTAATTTGTATCGACCTGATTTAATATATGTTACTTTGTTATCTTTCTGTGGTCCTAATGCGTCATTCACTTAAGAAATGTTGTTTATTCTTTTCGCAACACTGCTTGATGCTATTTTAGACGTTACGTTTAGAAATGATATTCGAGGCGATTTTTGTTAATAAATATCTAGATCTGTTAGGGTAGGATATGCAAATTATGATACCTTGCTTTTTAGTAGTTGATACAAAGCCTAGAGTATTTAAAGAATTAATTGACCTAACATAAATAATCTAAACTCTTTCCCAACAAAAGTTTAAAAACCTATCCCTGTATAGTCAGACCTATACGCATGCGCGAGTTTACTATCTAATCAAAACTGAACATATGGGCGCGTTTGTTTTTGTGCATTTCTTCTGTTTATTTTCATGTTTAACTCCCCGTAATTAAGAATCAAGACTCCCAGTAATTAAGACTACCTATGCTGTTTATTACTTTACCACGAGCAATTGGGTTGTTGTTATATAAACTATTTTCTACACAAATGTCTCAAACGGAACCCAAATTTATTCATCAAACCATGTAACATAACCTTCAGAAAATCAATAGTTTTGTTTATATATATGTGTGTGTGTGTGTGTGTGTGTGTAACCGAATCTAGACGTAAACTGAATAAATTTTAGGCACGTAGCACTCAGTCCAATTATACTTCGCAAATCATGTTAACGTTGTGCAACAGCGACTTCTACTACTACTGCCAGAAGTACTATTAACAAAGCATACTTACCGTTATAGTTTCATTCTAATTGCATACTACTGCATTGCAAATTAATCCGAAAACAGTACATAAAAGGATGGAAAAGTATCATGGTAGTAAACGAAAAAAGTGGAATGAGTTTGTTGAATCGATTGTCATTTTATAGACATTCATTTAGCCAATAGATTTGACAACCAGTCTATTTTACATGTTGAAGATTTTATGTCAAGGGTTGCATCAATAAGCGTGAGATATTTTATGTTGTGGAAACGAAACATTAATGATCTCTTATTACCGAAACAACGCCTTGTCAGAGAAGCTAACCCTTCTGAAACTACGCAAATACGCACATCCTAAACTGATTTCCGCCCAAAATGTGCAATTAGGCACTCTCTAAATCCCCATTTTCCCAAACCCATTTGATGTGACAGAAAAACCTTTTCTCTGAAGTGATAATTTGCTATCAGGGAGAAGTAGCAGCAGACACATTTAGTCTTGTTCACACCTGCATCTTTAAACACAGATGAGCGGTAATGCGACTAGCTGACAAAATCGCCCAATTGTCTTGACTGTCAGAACTAATGGCAGGTCCATAGCTATAATTATCTAACACTAGGAGTAAAGTTCCAGCAAGGAATGGCGCGTGTCAATGATTGATAAGATAAACGCTAAAAAGCTAACGATGAACTGTGCAAAACTTATTAAACTAGCCAAAGCGCTTTCGACTCTCATTGCGTCTTTGTCTAAGGCAATTACAAGACAGGACAAACAAGACAAATCATAAACATAAACGACAAAAGTGTACTTTACCATGCCTGTCTGAAGTGCAAGGTTTTATCAAGAACAAGTCTTAGTTGCTTGTTTTTTTTTTCTTCATGTTGCAGTCTCAGTATCCCAAACCTAAGGTTACTTGTATAAGGCCTAAATGTCAAGTCTCAGTATCCCAAACCCAAGGATACTGGTATAAGGCCTAAATGACAAGTCTCAGTATCCCAAACCCAAGGATACTGGTATAAGGCCTAAATGTCAAGTCTCGGTATCCCAAACCCAAGGATACTTGTAAATGGGGTAAATGTCAAGTAAGATTAAAACACAGGATGTTTTTGATGAAAAGTGTATAGTATTGCTTTCATCTCCATTGCTTTGTCATACACCGAGATATTCAAAATACCGTGTAAAGAAACCAAATTATACGAACATATATAGCATTTTTGCTGGCATTGCTTCGCCACATTTCAGTTTTCTTCGGAATATACTTGAGGAAAAAAGTGCTTACAATATACCAATGCAGCAAAGTCCCTTCAACAACCGTACCAATATCTCTCACGAGAGCTTTGTATTTTAACGTATCGCATGTACACACGTACACACACACGCACGCACGCACACACACACACACGCACGTACACACCTACGCACACACGCACGCACGCACACACACACACACACACGCGCGCGCGATCATGCTCAATATTTGAAAGTATGTCGACGGTCTTTCTCAAGACTATTAAATAAGGAAACTTTTCCTCCTTTCTTTAAAAGCCGATTGTGTATTGGATCGTTGTTTGATCTCGATTCTGGATTGTTATATTTAAAGTTACTAACGCTATCTGATAGATAAGAAATGACTGAAGTCATTGCGTGATACACGGTAAGATGGTGTTATGCATTAATAATCTGTATGGCTTGTTGGCTTTTCTCCATGATTATATGTCACGTATATCTGTATTTTTAACTTGCCCTTTGTCCAAAATCAAGTTAATGGTGTATCTGAAAAGAAACAGTTTTGTTAATAACTTAATACATAACTAATATTTCTCCATGAGTGTATATTAAATATTCAGATCATTATTAATCATAAACATGTCTACTTCAATTTGAGTTAAAAATACAGTTTCGATTCTGACTTTAGAAAATTCCAGAAAGGACATTTCTGATTATGTTGACAAAATATTTCCAGAAAATAGTAATTGCGACGTGGGTCATGTTGAGATGTATACAAACTTGTTTACATTATGTTTATTCATTCTTGCCTTAACATTTGAAGCAGTTTCTGTCTTATCGTTGTGTTCAGTTTTTAATTTGGGTGCATCTCTTTATTCAGATTATTATTATTCACTGGAATTACAAAGTGCTCAATAAAATTCTTGGACTGAAACATTAATATGGAATTATAGTGAATTCAGCGAAGTATATTATGGATTATATTATCGTGATAGATCAAAAGACTTTAGGCACGTAGCCACATCCCAGACCATTGATACATTAGCACATTCGAGACTGGAGGCAAATCAACACATTCAGTATCGGATTTTTTGGGGGGAATACCACCGGAATTTAGTTGAAACTTCATACATTTGGACTCATGATAAAGCATTTAGACTATTTCGTTTTTGATTCACAATAATGTAAGTTCCTTTTAACTTTTCAATTTGTTGTATTCTAGAGAAATAAATTATTTGTTGAATTTTACAAGACTTGTTGGTTTTCGCTCTTTTCTGTTAATAGTTGAAGACCATAGAGTCAAAACTCACAATGATTCAATGATTTCGTACAACTGATAAAATAATTTTTTTACTAAAGTCCCTTCCAAATACCGAGACTGTCTAATATAAAATGTCACAATGCAACCGAATAAAAGCAATTACCATATCATAATGAATTTATTCACACTAACGACGTTAGCCTTTGATAGGGTCTACAAAAATCCGTTTGTCTGCACACACAAAAAAAAACAGATATGACAGATTCAGTCCGAGTATCACGTTGCATCATGCTTTCCATCATGTCTGATCTTATCCACATCGTTTACTCTAACGGATTGCTGACAATTCATATCTAGAACAATACAATATTTTCGACAATATCGGTTCTAATATTTAGATGACATGTAAAAGTAAACACTTGAAAAATCTTATCAGTTCCTGGAAAGCCATTTTTAAGGGTTACCACATAAACGAGATGATATGAAAAGTAAAAATGAAATGCAATTTGCTGAAAAAAAATTACCCGTGTAAGTACAGGTTTTAGAGAGACTGTTTAGACATGTTTTGATCGATTTGCATATTAGAATCTTTCAAATATTTGCGACACCATTTACAACGAGAAATAGGTTGTATGTTGGAAATAAACCTCTAATTTATTGATATATACGGAATGAAATATAACGTGGAAGCTGAAGGCAGCATAGTTTTTTCGCTCATCATCCTAACTTTAGCTTTTTCTCCAATTCCAGTGCAAACAAACCATTTCAGCTGGGAAGCAGCAAAAAAAAAAAGGCGAAAGCATTTCCGCACTCGTTGGAAAATACTTTGCTGTATTAAAATTTGGTACTTACCATGACCTCTATGACCTTTTGAGGTGGGTAATAAGACCTGCACGTGCAAACGTAGGTGATTGCATCTGTAATCATTGGTGTATTACAACCTTTCCCGCAGATTCGTCAGGTTGTGTTAATTCCCACGTATGAGTGTTGATGTGCAAAGTTTACACTGCTGCAAAGCCTTAGTCTATCAGTTTCGTAGAGACACTACAAATCCTCTCATAGAACCAACTCCACAAGGGGGTAGTGCAAACAGACATTACTTGCAACATGAGCTGCACTGACTCGGTCGAATGCACACAGTACATTGATTTTTGTATTTTGACTCTTCGTTATGTTCATGCTTTAAAACTAAAAGGAAAGCAACAAAATTAAAAAAATAAAAGCGCTTGAGAAGGCGAGATACTTGGCGTTTGAGATATAGCTAATACAGACGTAAATAACAAATATTGTTGTTTAGAGATGCGAACGGCGAGGATTATAAAATAGTAAAACTACATATTTTTTCAGGGAATGTAATGGTCTCTTTTTGTGTAGCTATTGCGTAGCGGACACTTATTCTTGATGTACTTAGTAAAGGTGTCCCACACCTTCCCGTCCATACAAAGACAAAATTAAGGGGTGTCCCACACGTTTCCTTACATTCCTCTTCTCATAGCTTTTACTATAGCACAGCTACGTTACAAAGTCCATTCCTAACCAGACTGATTCAAAGCCAGTCAGTCTTTGCATGTAATTAACATTTGATGTTGAGGACGATGTTTCGGCTATTCGTTCCATTTTTAAACGCAAAATAAATGTTTCTAGATATGAACGTGTCTCTGCATACACGCACATCTCTAGAAAATGCATGCCTGGACAAAATACAAATTGCAGTTAAAGTATATATATATATATATATATATATATATATATATATATATATATATATATATATATATATATATATATATATTCTTGCTCGGGTATAATAGGATGTTTTTATTAAAAATATGCATATAATGTAGTAAATCTTGTCATATTCAATATTTTAGTCACGATTTATTTATCAAACCTCTTTAACCTTTGAATATCTTACGCGACACAAATCATTTCCTCATTATTTCAATTTTATCCTAAGCCCACCGGATTTCATGGGGTTACGATGACCCAAATGTACGAGGGAAAGTTCTGCCATCAACAGCCATACTTAACATGTGTTTCAATATATACATCACTGATCAAGAGAGGCTATGTTGTACCTACCTGAATCGGTTTACCAAAAACTGCATCTCTAATATCAAGTAGCGTCCTGTTATGTGGGTGGTATGATCCATGTCGTACAAGCTAATTAACATCAAACTTTCTTTTAAAACTGCATGAATGTGATAACTACGCTAATTACATTCAGACACACTCTAATTTGTTACTTTCCAACACATGTTATTCACAGAGCATTGATGATCCAAACCAACATTACAAACACTCCAACAGACGGAATTTACCAAAGTATCACCAGTTATCGCATCTGGTTAATTGAAAGCGATACTTATGGTGAGTACCTCATGTATGAACACCAGTGGCAGATTAGCAATAGCCGAACAGCCTATTTAGAGTTGTTTAACATATATTGTTACCAATTAAGAGGAAACCTTAAAGCAAAATAATAAGAAAGTGTCACGTGATGTTCTAATAACTAGGTGCTTTGCTCTTGATTCAGTCCTGAGACCAACAACTCGAGCGAGCGTGGGACGTATAATCAAAATGAATATACAGAAGCACTGGATTCAAAAAAATTGTTGTTGTTGTTGTTGTACGGTTTAACGCCATTTTTCAGCACACGCCTATACATGGCGGCCAGTATTAATGGCGGAGGAAGAACCCGGGAAAACCGCGGAAAGAACCACCGACCCACGAGAAGCTACTGGCAAGCTTTCTCACATACCCACACTGGCCGAATCCGAGACTCGAACCCACGCAGACAGAGGTGAGATGGCAGTGATCCGTAACGGAAAGCACTTTAGACCACTCGACCACTCGGGGCCCCGGATTCAAATAAATACCTATGAGACATAACTTTTATCGGACAGAAAATGTCTCTAATTACATACTCATTGTATCATCTAATTTGCTTAGGAGCAAGCGCGAACATATGTGAAAGTGTTTACTGTTGTTATAGGTGTTCAGGCGAAATTCCATTACTAGTCGCAAAAGTTTGAGATACAGTTTTGATAACAGTGCTTGCTCGTCAGGACGTATGGAGTTGATGTGGCTGTTTACCAGGTTTAATACATAAAAAGTCCTTTTTCATGATTGAAAGAACTGGTTTTAAATATTTGCATAATGAGTGCATGCCTTAAAAATATATATGGATATAACAAAATTATGTTTATCCCTATATATTCAATGTATTCCTTAAAAATTGAGTCATCTTTATATTTGAATATTTATGTCTCTTTTGTGCAAGTGTGTAGGGTGCCATGTGTGTAAGTGTATAGGATTTTTTTTGTAATAGGTGTGACGATACCTTTTGTGTAAGTGTGTAGGGTGTCTTTTGTGTTAGTGTATAGGGTGTATTTAGTGTAAGTGCGTAGGGTGTCTTTTGTGTTAGTGTAAAGGGTGTTTTTAGTGTAAGTGTTTAGGTGACCTTTGTGTTAGTATATAGGGTGTAATTTGTGCTCGTGCATAGGGTGTCTTTTGTGTAAGTGTGTCTTTTGTGGTAGTATATAGGGTGTTTTTTATGTTAGTGTATAGGGTGTCTTTTATATAAGCGTGTATGGTACCTATTGAGTAAATGGGTAGGGTGTCTTTTGTGGAAGTGTGGAAGTGTCTTTTGTGTTAGTATATATTGTATCTTTCATGTGAGTATATAGGGTGTCTTTTGTGTAAGTGTAGAGGGTGTTTTTGTGTAAGTGTGTACGGTGCCTTTTATGTAATTGTGTAGGATGAACTCTTTTACGATACACGACGAGAATGGTATTGATCCTTTGACGCAAGTAATTGAAAAGTAAGCTTTTCTTCGAAACTGGTCAACTTTGACGAGAACATCCAGCATTTTACACTATGAATAAGCAAAGGTCGGAGCCGGGTTGATCACAAAAGATAGTAAAACTGAATTCGTTGTTGACATGACAAAAATATTAATAAATAAAACAAGTACTTTTGCAAGGACAAAGACTTAAAGAAAACGAGAAACAAATTCAATTTTATTTAACATTGATTCGATTCACGAACTGTTTACTTATTCTTAAGTTTATTCATGAACCTTATTTAGTTTTAATTAACAAAATATATGGTTGATTTGCGTATTTTCCCTGTTATTCTGAATATGCTTCACTAAATTTTGGAACAATGTCGACAACTGGGGCTGTCAAAAACGTATTGTTAAAATGGTATAAGTAAAAACTTGCTGACCAAGCAGTTGTTCAACTTGATGTTTCTACAACTAACGTACATAACTTCATTTTATAATGACTTCGTTATTTTTAGTCCAGTCAGTGAGAAATGTTCATTAACAAGCCAAAATATCCCTCTAATAAAACCTTATAATTTTCCCCAAGAGCAGCAGCTTCACAGACAATGTGGGTAAGCGTTGTAACGACAGGTCCCCCCCCCCCCCCACAAGTAAAACACTGATTATACTGTTGGGCGGTTTTGCTGGCCCCATAAACCATCCATCAGCAACATCATGGTTTGAAAGCCTGATTTATCATACTATGTCCCCAAGTCTACGCCTACGTAATGCTATCCTTTGTGTTGAAAATTGCTAGAAAAGGTGATGGCATGGATAAGGGGTCAGATGATAATATAAGAATAAGTGACAAAGAGCACATTAAAGACACGTCTAAAGGACAGTACCCCATCATGATATTTCTCTACTTAAAGCTAAACAATACAAAAGAAAGCAAACTCCACAATGTATAGTCATTATTTAAGTCACGTTTAATTTAGCAGTCTTTTTTAACCGTCGAGTCCTACTTGACCTTCGACCTTAATAATGTCCTCATTGATTGAGCTTTGTAATACCTCCACCTGAATTCACGAGGTTACGATCGCCCAAAAGTACAAGGCCAATGACGAAAGTTGACACGCATATTTTATTGGTAAGTTTTGTATACATGCCTATGACGAAAGTTGACGCGCATATTTTGTTAGTGAGTTTTGTATACATGCCTATGACGAAAGTTGACACGCATATTTTATTGGTGAGTTTTGTATACATGCCTATGACGAAAGTTGACACGCATATTTTATTGGTGAAATGATTACTACAGAAAGTCATATTTAACGACTGAGGCATTGATTGTTGAAACTTTACAAGGGTGTTAAATGTTTGATATATACTATTTTTTTATATTTGAATGATTAACCATTAAATATCAACATTTATACATGACATTTTTGCACGCTTAAATCTCGTGATAACATTGTTAATAATGTTGTGATTGGCCCAAAGTAAGTTGGTATACAAGTAATACGACGACATCTACATATTAAAGAAGCAAGTAGCAAAACATGGCATAGCTGATTCTTCGGCCCCACCAATAGACGAGCTTCACAAAGTAACGCCATTTATCGAATTATATCGTTAATAGAAAGCGAGACTTAGGGTGCATAGCTTACGTCAGAATACAAATTTTAGACTATCAATAGTCCAACAGCCTATTTAGATTTGTTATTTAAGCTAAATTGTTTTAAAATGAGCGAAAAGCCTTTCAGCTAAATGATAGAAAAGTGACACATAATGAATAGGTTCTTGATATTGTGCTCTTGGTCCCTTCCCTGAGGTCAACAGCTTGAGCACGTGTAATATGAATAATGGAAATGAATGCATAAAACCATTGGATTTTAAATAGATACCTATATAACCATAATGACCTTTGTCTGACAGACACTTGATCTACTTACATTCTGGTTGTCAATCACCTTTTTGTAAAATGGAAGTTTTACAACAAAATTCTGGTTACATCGAATTTGCGGGGAAAATACTTTTATCCGCAATACTGGAATAAGCTCTGCATTACGAAGGAAGTACTTCTTCGAAATTGTCTTAATGACGAGAATATCTACCAATTTACACCATGAAAAAGCAAAGGTGTGAGTGCCATAAAAATGATAACAACACATCCGATGACAAGATAACAAATATAATAATAAACAAATCAATTACTATTCGTGATCAACAAAATATACGGAAAATGCTTTGCCAAAGATAGACACAAATTACATTTTATAGTAATTATTTTTTTGACAGTGAGTTATTAATATACAATTTAAATATATTTAAGTTGATTCATTAACCTAAATAAGTTATTAACTAACAAAATATGTTGATCATTTGCATAGCTTGCCCTGCTGTTCTGGATTACCTTCATTAATCTTTGTAAAAATGTCGACAACTGGGCTGGGATATGCTACCAGTGTTAGCATGGTGAAGGTAAACTCGTGCTGCGCAAAAAATTCATACACCTGAAGTTTCCACAACATAATGTATTTAAGTTCAGTTTGTAACGACTTCATTATTTTTCATCCAATTAGTGAGAACATTTCATTATCGACCCGAAAATCTCGTTATTGAAACAGTATAATTTGGTATAAAAGCATAAGATTTCCAGGAAATTGCAAGTTAAATAGCTAAGAACGTTCTCTTATTTCTGAGGATTTGTCAATAAGTTTGTTTGTTTTTTGGGTGGGTGGGGTGGGTGGGTGGGTTTGGGGATTTGGATGAGCGTTTACATAACCTGAGACGAAGCTGTGGGCTTATAAAGTAATATAAGATCGAATTACATCATCGGTGTGTCATACTAACCCATTACTGATGCCATTTTGGGTCATTTTAGAAGGTCTTACAATTCTTTGGTTGTGTTCGCAGACTCCATTGTTATGTTTATGTGAGCTTAACAATATTTTTAAGGACACGATAGGGTATACGTGACATATAATATATCTAGCTGAGGAATAACCAAGTAAATCAACGTGAAAAACAATAGACCCACTGATAGCTACTGGCAAGCATTCTTACATACCCGTATTGGTCAAGCCGAGACTAGCACTCATTTGTGAGTGACATATAAAGGTGAGAGCCTTAGACCACACAGTCACCCGACCATTCCTAGGCTCAGGCAGTCGTCTGTGAGGAAGGTCATTTGGACAAACTCAGCTAATTTCTGCGAGACAAAAATATACCGCTGAAATATGATCCGTAGGATTGCACTCGAAGTTCCGAATGTAAAAAACTTGATCAATAACTAAGAAACCAACAGATTCATTTAGCTATCACCCGCGCGCGGGGGTGTACTTTCGTTGTCCAGTTGGAATATTTCATTTTCAGCGGGGTGTGTGGGGGGGGGGAGCAGGGCATGGAATAAACAAAACCTGCCCCTAAATATCTTAAACTATTCTCGCTGTCATTAAAAAAACAAAGGTTTAATTCAAATTATCATATAAGTTTTAAAAAAAAGTAATCGTAACATTAAAAAAGAAGAAATTATTATTTTTGGTAGAGAAAATGCAAGCAGTTTCACCCAAAACCCGACCCGCGTGAATCTATTCCCTTCCCCAAAAAACGCCATTTAATGGTCGGTCACAAAAAGTCAGAAACATCTGTCCCACCGCCCCATCCCACAAAACTACACCCTTCCAAGACCTGTGCCGATACTGATAGACGGTTTTCGGAGCCACATAACCGTTAATGAATACCAATACAGGTTAGGGAGGATTATTGTCAGACTCGGTTCCAAAGACCTCGCCTATATTAATAACAGGTATAACAATGGTAAATTTACTAAATTTAGTAGGAAACATAATGCTTTGAAAATCGATATTTACCACGGTGTGTCTCCAATGAAATGCATTGACGAGATCATTCATGTGGAAGGACTGGTAAACCGCTCATGGATATAAAGAAATGAGTTAAAAAATTTGTTAAAATTATAATTCGACCACACTATTTTTCTTTGTGTTGTTTGCATATATGGTGCGTATTTCAACTTTCACTCACTTCACAAGGAATAGAACCAAGCGTTTCTTTCCTTTACATAACGGCTGTTAAAATATGTATTCTTTAGTGTATCCCTTCTTACACAAACACACGTTTCCCTGAGAAAGTAGTGTTCTTTGATTTGGGGCATTGAAATTTATTGTATTCAGAGATGACAAGGGACCTTTTTAAGTGTGCAGCATTTTTTATGTTCTTCTAGCGCATTTATAGGAGATGAGGCAGACATCAAGTAAAACTGACTGACGGCAACCAGTTGGGACGAATGAAAATGGAAGAAATAATAAACTGGAAACAAGCGCTACTAAATCAATTACTATGGATCGTCATGTTAATAAAGTAATACATAATGTTACGACTATATGGTCCTTAACTAAATAACAGAAAAAGTAAGAAGTTAAGTACAGTTCAACAAATAATTTTATTTCCCATGAATACAAAGAGAAAAATTCAATGGTCCTAAAAGTTCTATCACATATCCAAAAGTTTAGAGTGTTCCAGATGAATTCCGGTATTGAATGCGCTGATATGTCAATAGTCCTGGATGAGATAATGTACCAATATACTTAATAAATGACAGTGATACAATCCAGAAAGTCACTGAACTATTCCCAAAACTGTGGTTGAGTTAGCCCAAACATCAATGAGCACTTTGTAATTCCAATGAATAATTTAATTGTAATTACAATTAATAATTTCAATAAAATATTCCTCGCAAATTAAATCTGAATAAAATTAAGTTAAAGATAGGAAAATTAACTTTGATCAAAACAACCATATATAAGAGACTAAGACACGACAAAAAAAAATGTGGAGCATTTCCCCAACAAATTCGAAAAATTGTTCCCTTCTAAAACATTCTTAATTTCTTTTAATAAACCCAAAAATATACTTTGAACCAAACGTCAGTAAACAACCTAATTATAACTTACAAAAAAGACCAAAAGGCATGTAGGCCTTCTAGAACCGTCTTAGGTCAAAGGGCCATGTCAACATATCTACATTATCTTAACGTACAGTCTACTGTAGAATCATGGACAAAAATTAGCTATGAAATATGTTGACTACAAATGACACTTACAGTATACAGTCATGGATAAAAGTCAAACACACAATATAGATAAATATCACAATAAACATACTTCAGATGAAAGGATGTGTTTAGTAGTTTATACCATTTAAGAATTTTATTCCTGACGTAATTTCTGCTAAAATTGAAACAATTTCATCAGCACTGAATTTTGAGATTTTTTGATTGAACTTAATCACTCTCAATTCAATGATTTCATCTTGCACGAAAAATTGGACTCAGGCGGCTTTTGTTCAATTTATATTTTGCTTTTGTTTCTTTCAAAATTAAGAACATCTTATTTGATCAATCACCGAAAACCGATTGTCATTCTCTAGACTCAATGTTTCCAACAGACGGCTTCTCCTCCACCCCAAATAAGTATTGGTATTAGACATATAAAGGTGAAAATCTCAAAGTATCTTCACATATACACACCGAGATCTAAACTTCCTCTGTATTGCAGTTACACAACATTTTCTCCATTTGTTATGCAAATTAGTATTGATTGAACTTACCGTGACCTTCTGCAATTCGAGACTCAGTATCACCTAGACCATTGTCAAAATCCATCATAAACTCTAAGACAAACTGTACAAACTTGAGGCCATAAAGAAATAAAACAAAACAAAACAAAAAACTTTGGATAAAGATATTATGCTAAAACTTACTTTTACTAATTTGAAAATCTCGTCACACTCTTACTTTTGTTTGCATGGTGAATGCTAACGGAAATCAAGCAAGTCATCTTTTAGAATGCAAACTTCTCATTTCGAATGCATGTGTTGGTGTGATATGGAGTTTTTACATAGCTTTAAAAACATTTTCAGTCATTTCGCTACGATATCTGCAGTGTGGCAGTTTACAGTGATGTCTAGCACTGGGACATCTTGCCGTAGACATGTAGCATGATGTCCCACCCAGTCACATTATCTGTCAATAGGCCGACCAGCGAGGCAGCTGTTAGTAACATTTTTGTAAGTCTTTGGAATGACTCGACCGTGATTCGAACTCGCGACCTCAGGCATCCGAGGAGGACGCTCTAACCACTAGGCCACCGGAGCGGTGTCAGTTCGAATGCAGGAATAACAAAATAATTACTCAAATAATAACAGGTAAACTCGCAATCATTACATCTCTGATTTAGAGGTATTAAGGTCTGATTGCTTTACGCGCAAAATGTGTTAATGGCAAATATTCGCTTCATGTATTCAGTAACGCCTTAAGCAAAATGAAAACTACAATATTTAAAGAATTAGTTGCTTGACAAAAATAGTACAAGTTACACTACTAAATTATTACAACATTTTGGAAATTACTTTAATAGGTGGAATAGTACGGCTTACATCTTGCTTACATTGGTAACCTCGTTGACACACCAAGATTGGGAAAGCTTCATGCAGATCTGAGTTTTCTTTCAGATGTGTGTAATTAAAAGACAATCTACGTTTTGTTTAAGTAGATCCAAGGAAACGTTCCACAAGTGATGTAAAGCGTTTTGTATTGTAACGAGTGACAATACAAAATGTGTTCATTTCATTGTTTAATATTTTCTTAAATGTAATTAATCAATGTTGATATTCTATATATTCTCAAAGGCAACTAACTATTTTATCAGCTACCGTTTATAAAAGAAAGAACGTCGCTGGTTGGCTGCCAAAAACTACCAGAACAAATTCACATACTTTTTTGACAACAAGCGTATGCATAGGTAAACTCTACTCAACAGTCTGTTTAAACGTAACACCGGTTTAATTTTATTATCACCGCTTATGTACTCCTTGATGTAAATGAGCTAATCTCACCCGGGTCAAAATTTAATAGTGCGCACATGCATGGAAATGTTTTTCTCAAACCAGCTACGCAGCATACCATTTTCATCTTCTCAAAAGTTTCCTTTTGACAGTCAGTTTAAAGTATGTGAGGATGACTTTTTAGTTGTACCGCAAATAAACTATAGTAATTTGACCAAATAATAATATTACAGCCAATGCAAACTTATTAGTTGTCGGTGCCCACATATATTTCTTGAATGCAACAATAAAGTAGTTTTGTAGATACGTTTTTAGTTATTATCGTTCCAGTTTATATTTTTGACTTTACCCAACTTCTGCCTTCTTGCATCATATCCACATACCTGTCAAATGGTTAACGACGCTTCTGTTAATTTTGCCGTCAGTATGTTTTGTCTTGCGTAACTTAGTGCTCTTCAGAATCTCAAGGTGCTCTTGATAATTAGGTATTACCGTACTTATTCCTACGCGACAATCTTACGACAGTCTGTTTATAAATAACCGTCATTTTCTGTTATTTAGCCTAATCACGCATCACCTAAAACTATGGTAAAGCTTAATTACATCTTACTATGCTAAGTACAAAGATTTTATTAAGGCACATTTTATACTATAATTAATTTTCGAAAAAAAAAACCACACAAATACAATAGCATCGAAATATACATCTGTCCATGAGTGCCAAATGACATATTTGTGTGCGTGTTAGAATATTGTTTAAATAAATAAATAATAAATAAATAAGTAAATATAAACCTGTTTCGAAACTGCGTGCATGTGCCAAAGTAGTAAATTATGAGGGTTTGAGTGTTTCAAAATTGCTTTCAACAGTTGTGCAAATGGGTCTATTATAAATATTCATAAGTGTATCAAACTTGAGTTACTCACCCTTGTAGGTGTGTTCGTGAATCCTGATAAAGATTAAGCACATTTACATCGACGTGCAAATCCACTCGAAAGAATACATAACAATCTGACATCGCACACGAAAGGGCTTCGTCTTCAACACAGATCAACACTTTGGTCATTGGAAGAAATAAATAAATTGGGAATTTAATATTCAACAAATTGCGAAGAGCTCCGTTATTTCTCTAATTCCTCCCTTGAATTTCTTTCATATATTTCCAATATCTCCATCCGCGCCAAACGATTACCACTGCGCTTAATGCTTAGTAGTCGTCTGCTTTATATTTGGCGTGGCTGCGCGTTTTGTTTCAGTTACGAACAATGCCAATGGGGATTAACAATTGAATAAGCGATATAAACCAGCCAGCAACTGAAACCTGCTACCGGTATATATACATTGATATAACGAGGAACGGAGGGGTCCAAATGTTTACTGTTTACTCTAACCTGGAAATGCCCCCAATTAGTGATGGAAGGTTTTCACCGCTATTTGATAGACACGCTTTTTGAATAAACTCATGAATCAAACGAAATCCGCGGAGAGCAACATTTGCAATTTAACAATAACTACATCTTTGTTATGATTGCATTATGATGAACAACGACTTAATTTTTCAGAATCTTCGAGAGTTCATAATGACGGTCAACACATCTACAGACACTATACCATCACTGATTATTCCGCTGTTGCTACCGATGCAACCACTACAACTACCATGCTACTGATTCCAGTGTTACAACCGGCACTGATATTATTATTACTATTACCACTGCTGCTTCTGCTGCTGCTTCAATTATATGGGTTAAATCCTGTAAATGTTTACGATTTTTCTCTCGAACTAGAAGAAATGGGTCTCATTTTGTAGAGTGTATGCAATACTCCTTCAGTCAAATAAAAATTCGTCAATGTTTAAAACAGCCAATTTGTTGCTACAAAACACATTTGCAATATAATCTGTGCAACCTAGTTGTAAAAACGTATAAAAGCAGTATGTTGATCTTGTATTGTTATTCGCATGTCATCCCTTTCTTTTATAACTGCGCGTATCTTTCTGCAATCGGGATAACCATTTAATGCGTTGCTGTCATATCTTGAATTTCCCTGAATATAAAATACATGTATATCCCCATCAATATTAAAAGCAAACAGGACAAAGATTTCAACTGCACGAAGTTTAATTTAAAGGCGCTAAAATTACGATTATTGGGAACTAATTAGTTTTCAGTAAGTAACGCTATGCTAGTTTTATTGGTAGTTTGACTTAAACGTTGAAGCAACGTTGCAAGATCCATGCAGAATATATTTAATTTAATCAGGAATGATCGCACCGGCATGCACCCCCCCCCCCCCTCGTTATAACAGCAAGTTTGGTGATTAATTATTTTCGAGTCCAGTTTGCTCAGCCACTATGTCCGGACATGATAAGAAGAGTACAATTCAAACTAAGGACACGTCTATGGGGTTGCGCACTGAAGCAGTCATTAAGTGTTGATATCGTAGTCCTAATGGATGAACACTGTATGTAAATTATACATGTTTGCTCATACTACATGAAAATAAACAGATACCTATACAATGGTCAAAGTCGATAAATTTCGATCTTTATCAGTTAATTAATATTCAAATGAGAATGCACCGTCTCTCAGTTTCGTCAATGGATATCATTTTCATGGTTTCATAAATGTCATGCGTGAGTTTCAAGATTTATCGGTAGCGCCCATGCACAAGGTAATAAAGATTATTGATTTTTCACCGAGGCAAGCAACAAAAACTTTAAGTTGACGCCCTTCCTGTCAATATTTATTGTCATATATTTACATTTGTGTAATATTCTTTACAAATGAAAAAATCTTTGCAGTATTCAAGATGCTTTTGGTTGACTGTTAATAGCACATGTACATTTAGATAGAACATTTACATACTACTTCTTTGGACTTATACTTTTTAATAGACCTATTGATAACCCCTTAAATGTAACGGCAAGCATTTAGTAATACAGTCAACTCCGCTTATTTGCATAGCCTCGTGACCTGACTCAAGCTATGCATATAAACGGAGTATGCATTTAAGCGGTATTCATGTATATTTACAATATTAAACTAGACCATACTTTCGCTATGCATTTAAGCGATCTATGCAATTAAGCGATATGCATTTATGGGGAGCCGACTGTATAATAAAAAGGTGAAGATGATAAATTTCATAAAAAGCTATAAAGAAATTAAAAGAAATAAAACTAACGATATAAAATCCTACAAATATATGATTAAAAACAATTTAAGATACGGATTAGGAAATATTCGCCTGACTAAATGGCAAGTTTGTGTGAGTAATCCGCAATAAATTTTTTAATTGGGGTTTTATGTCAACGTGCCACAGAAATACATTTTGTAGCTCATCAAAAGATATTCTGATTTTCTGTGAAAGGGTTCATGAAGGACAAGGGACTAATCGTATGGTAAAACCTATTAGAACTGAATTGATCCAAGCAAGAGAAAACCTACTGATGTCAAGACTGCTGCTGAGGAAGTCAGACAAATATTATATGTACGCTTTTATTTGGTTTCGCGTTGTATTTTATTACCAAGGTTTTTGTAGGAAATAGGTATATGGACACTTCTGTCCAAAAACCACTAGCATGAAGTGTATTATCTTTACTCTTTCATACCACCCTTTATACTCACAAAATACGAATAATGTATTTTGAAAAAAATCTGTTTAAATTCGTCAAAATGTTTGCAAATAAACTTTTGTCAATACGTCACTAAAATATACAACTAAGCCTGTCAATATGTTACCTATGTATACAAAAGCTTGCCAATATGTCACTTATGTATAGGAAGTCTGTCATTATGTCACTAATGTATGCAAAAAGCCTGTCGGTCCTTTTAAGACATAGTTATCATCTTTACTCGCTTATACGTTGACTCCAACTGCAAACTGCACAAACCCAGATTTGTTGTCACATATTGCGCTGACAGACTGGTCCTATGGAGTTTGCTAAGAGTATTCAGCAGAATAAACAGCATTGACACTAATCTGCGTTATGATTATGCGATGACAGATCTGGGTCAGTGTTGCTTGCTACTGGACCCGTCTTATAAGTAAATACAGACGGTAGTAGATCTTTTAAATGAACTCACGTTATGTGACATGTCATGTACGTTTTTAAAATAACGTCTTACAAGATATGATTATAATATGCACATATTTGAACCATCAATCACACACTTGAACCATTCGACCTGCTATGAAAGGATTATTACGTACTTCGCTTTTTCGTCTTTCGATAACATCCATTTGATTGGGTAGAGGCGTGAGTGATATTTATAATGACGTTCAGTCTCAAATTCCCAGTCAATCTGCCTGTGCATGTACCAATAGACATGATGGAGTCCTAGAGGAGTCGATGGTCTGGTGATCTGGACATTAAATAAACGGTAAATAAAACATATATTTTGGCTTCACCCCGTTGGCTAATAGAAATTTCCACATAGCGCATATTTTGTATTTCTATCCACAGCAAAACAATATTAAAACTGCGACACAGTATTCATCGAAGAGGCATACCGCATAAGCCATCTCTATTGTTTCTTCATGCGTCTAACCGGTCAAGACCGATCTATTAAGATTTATGATGTAAATGCCGTATGGTTAACTTCACATTGATTATTATTTCACATAACTGATCAGAATTTATCATACAATGAACAGAGAATTAGACCAAATTCTCATAAGTGGATTAATGATTATATCTTGTATTCCGTCATACAGGTTATTAATGAACGATCACAAAAAGAGTCAGGATCGGGTCTCTGGGCGACTGGGCCTTTTGCATCGAAATATAATAATGCCGTTTAAATTCTTGACAGTCCGATTACATGGATCGATTTTGTGGTCTCCGCTCGTTTTCTCCCATCCAAATATTACTATTTTCTCTTGAATCGGGCTCACAAAAGTAAATCCTTATTTCATCAGCTGTGACAATTTCATTCATATTTAGAGGATAACTATTAATAACTGTTTGGGGATTTTTACCCAATTTTGTTCTTGATGAACCGTTAGCGAATGCAGAGCCCATTTGCCATATCCCTTTCTGAGCTTCACACAACTCTTCAGGATAGGAAACCTTTTCATCAAATGCTCACGACACACCAGCCACTTCCCGCTCACCAACAATCTTCCAGTACGGGGATAATGTTCCATTGATTAACGAATATATTCAGAATGACGAAGACACTTCGAAATTATAGGATATGAAAGAAAATTTCATTCGAAAGCTGTCTGAAAATGAAATTGCATATTGTGTATCAATAGGTTCGAAATTTAATGACATGTTCAAATAAATAAAAAATGTCAAATACCCCTCATACTTACAAGATCTTACAAAAGTTAGCAAAAGAATATTTCAATTTGTTTTCAATTGTAACAAGCATTATGTCAAGGAGTAAACAGTTGAGTGATACAAAGGATTTATACGTACCAAGAATCCCAACAGTATTTTAAGAAGCCTTAGTTGAAAACATTCGCGACCTGCTGTTTGCAGATGACTGTGCCCTCAACTCCAGCATGGAGGGAGGCATGCAACAGAGCATGGACATTTTTTCCACAGAGTGCTCCAACGTCGGACTCACCATCTCAACCAGCAAGATCGAGGTTCTGCATCAGCTAGCTCCTGGAGAAGATTGCCTGGAACCATCCATCATTGTCAATGACCATAAGCTCAAAAATGTAGACAGGTTCACATACCTCGGCAGCACCCTCTCACAAGCAGTCCACATAGACGATGAGGTCAACACTAGGATTACCAAAGCCAGCATAGCATTTGGTAGACTCCGCTCAAATGTATGGGATAGGAAAGGCATCAAGCTTGCCAACAAACTCAAAGTCTACGCAGCGGTTGTTCTCCCCACCCTCCTCTATGCTTGCGAGACATGGACTGTGTATAGCCGCCATGTTACAAAACTGAACCACTTCCATATGAGCTCCCTGAGGAAACTACTGAAAATCAGATGGCAGGACAAGGTACCAAGCACAGAGGTGCTCACTAAGGCAGGCATAACAAGCATCCACACCATGCTGTGCAAGGCACATCTCCGATGGGCTGGCCATTTGTCCGCATGCCGGTAGAACGCCTACCTAAGAGGGTCTTTTATGGAGAGCTACAACAAGGCAAAAGGTCTCACGGTGGTAAAAAAAAAGAGATACAAGGATACCCTCAAGGCTTCGCTGAAGAACCTAGGCATTGATCCTGATAGCTGGGAGAGTGTCGCTGCTAACCTATCTGCTTGGCGTTGTCAAGTCAACGCTGGTGCAGAAGCCTTTGAGCAGAAAAGACTGGTGGACGCAGCTGACAAACGTGATCTGCGCAAATCCAGGAACATCAGTTCCGCAACTCCCGGCCAGCAACCTGCACATCCATGTGCCCACTGCAACAGACTCTCCGGGCCCGGATCGGACTGATCAGCCATCTCTAGACGCACCCCCAGTGAATCGATGACATTAAATGGTCCTCATCGACACGGATGGACGAACATCAAGGAACCTTATGGAACAGTTTATTATATACTTTTTAGAGAGTGATGTATGTAAGGTAAAGTTGTTGCATTTTAAACATGCACCATGGAGCGAATGTTGGCATACCTCAAACCTACTTTAATGTAATGTGGCTGATATTTCTTTGGATATTGTACTTGCGGAAACTGGACATGATCTAAGCACTCTGCTGTCTGAAATGATTGTGCTAAAAACATCAGCCTGAATTAGTCTAAAGTACACTATCTTTAGCAGCTATTAAAATATGGAAAATGAATTTTGCCAGACAAGGCAAAACCAGGTTATGAAATGACTGAATTACCAAATACATAAAATGTAAAGAATATTATCGGCTCCTTTATGATACAGTTTACCTCGGAAATCCAGGAAGTGAACACAAACAATTAGATCTGACAGTTTTTTTTTTTTAAAAAGTGCACATCTAAGGTAAGGCCAAGCTGTATACTTTTTAACCCATATTACACACATCAAAGATACACCAAAATAAAGGAAAATAAATGTTCTTTGAACAATAACTAAGATATACAATGTCTTTTTAATTAGTTAGTATAACCAGTGAGGAAACTCGGGGAAATTCTTTTTCTTTAAAATTTTAACCTATGAAACTATACAGCGCCACCTTACGACATAATTTCAAAGAAACCCTTAATGTTTCCGCATGTAAGAAATTCTACATCTGCACGAACTTTAAGGAGTAATTTATATATTGTGAAGGCATAAAATTAACAATGGTATACCATTATGTTAACCTTGTATAATTTGTTTTACCACTAACATTGAATAATTTGTATTGACGTTTTCATACTTGTGTTCTTCTTTGCATGGGATGTCAATCTTATAAATGTTTACTAATTACGTCTATATTTTTGTTTTAATTTCAATGTCATAAAGCAAACTAGTCACAGACTATTATGTTAATCTGCCTCAGATTCTCATAGAGAGAGACTGGTCCAAGGAAATAATACAATGTTAAAGAGTGAATGGGTTAACACCTGCGAAAAAAAGAAACAGAAGACGACGCGTTCTTTGTCTTCGATGAGAACTTTATCGGAAATTTGATGGTATTTCTACAAAGGGCTTAAAAGAGACGTGGCCAATACTTTTTTCTTCCAGCTGCAGCATAATAACGTATCCAAACATGTTCTTTACATCAGCAACTCTATCATATCCAACCACCTGCAACAAAGGCCATGTTTCAAACCTTACACCTATGTCGGAAACTTTATTACTGATCATTATAATTTTATGTTTAAGTGAATTCGATATCATGGTTGTGGTTGATGAAACGCCACAATTATGCACGAAATATATTTTGATGAATTGTGTTCCTTGGCCGGTTGAAGACGAAAGATTATATCTGCAGAGGTGGTTAATGTTCCAAGATTTAACGTTCAAAACCTTCTCTGCTCTGTAATGCTCCTGAGTGAAGTTTCCTATCATCTAAACCCGTGAAGTTCGACTGAGTTCACAATATAATTTTTCAACGTGTCATTAAACAATTAATCCACCATTAAGTGCCAGACACAGTCAGATCACAGAAATCGATAAATGGCTGCAAATGAAAACGTTTCTGCTTTGGTCTGACTGACAGGCAGTACTAATTCAGGCTGACGGAAGCCATGCTAGTGTTGCAGTTAACGATCAACAAAACAGAACACACACATCGTTGATAAAAGTCATTCGCTGTACATTTCTATAAAGAAAACATATTATTGTTTGTTTTATCTTTTAAACAGCAATGCTGTTGAAACGATTACTTTCATGATTTTCTGTGATAACCGGTAACAATAACTGAAAACTATATTGTGCCGCAAACCAACACTTCGTTTTCCATTTCATGGACAGATATGAAATCAATAAAGCACAGTCGGTGTGATACAAATTTAATTTTATTGTAGTAAACACACGCCTTAGTGAAATGTGGTCTATCTTGCTTTCACGTAAAACAACTTGGTGAAATTGTTGCGGCTTCAAATTTCGCAGCATCAAGTTGTAATTCAGACTTGAAATTCTATACAACTTTATTGCAAGAATGCATCGATATTTTATGATAGTATAATACTATTTGCAATATAATACTAATGATAGTATAATACTATTTGCAATACAATACTATTGACAGTATAATATTATTTGCAATATAATACTAATGATAGTATAATACTATTTGCAATACAATACTAATGATAGTATAATACTATTTGCAATATAATACTAATGATAGTATAATACTATTTGCAATACAATACTAATGATAGTATAATACTATTTGCAATATAATACTAATGATAGTATAATACTATTTGCAATACAATACTAATGATAGTATAATACTATTTGTAATATAATACTAATGATAGTAAAATGCTATTTGCAATACAATACTAATGATAGTATAATACTATTTGCAATATAATACTAATGATAGTATAATAATATTTGTAATATAATACTAATGATAGTATAATACTATTTGCAATATAATACTAATGATAGTATAATACTATTTGTAATATAATACTAATGATAGTATAATACTATTTGCAATATAATACTAATGATAGTATAATACTATTTGCAATATAATACTAATGATAGTATAATACTATTTGCAATACAATACTAATGATAGTATAATACTATTTGCAATATAATACTAATGATAGTATAATACTATTTGCAATACAATACTAATGATAGTATAATACTATTTGTAATATAATACTAATGATAGTAAAATACTATTTGTAATATAATACTAATGATAGTATAATACTATTTGTAATACAATACTAATGATAGTATAATACTATTTGTAATATAATACTAATGATAGTAAAATACTATTTGTAATACAATACTAATGATAGTATAATACTATTTGTAATATAATACTAATGATAGTAAAATACTATTTGTAATATAATACTAATGATAGTATAATACTATTTGTAATACAATACTAATGATAGTATAATACTATTTGTAATACAATACTAATGATAGTAAAATACTATTTGCAATATAATACTAATGATAGTATAATACTATTTGTAATATAATACTAATGATAGTATAATACTATTTGTAATATAATACTAATGATAGTAAAATACTATTTGCAATATAATACTAATGATAGTATAATACTATTTGTAATACAATACTAATGATAGTAAAATACTATTTGCAATATTTCTCCTGAAACTAAAGTCACATTAGTTATTCAAAGACTAAATATTTTGGGGAAAGTAATTACATTTTTATAAACCCAACGTATACAATATTTTACAAGTATTAAATTAATATTCCTAATGAACTTACTCAGTGAGATATACATTTTTTCTTCATAAGTAATCAATAACACGTTGTACTCGAGTCAAAGAAAGAAACAATGACACAAAAAAGGTCTGCGTATACAGTTTTACTGTTGAGAAATTTTCGAATGGAACAGTTGCAAAGAACTTTAATTTTCACATACTCGTGGAAAATTCAGAAAAAAGGTTATATCCTATGTCGGTCTTTAGAAAACAATACACAACAAGACAAACAAAAATAAATAAATAAACGGGAACAAAATAAATCAATAAATAAAACTTCTTAATTTTGAGATGTATCTTAAAAAATGTTCAATTTTGTGACGCAATCTGAAATGGCAACTGTGTGTAATAAAATAAGTTTAACGGTATGTAATAAAATAAGTTTAACCGTGTGTAATAAAATAAGTTTAACGGTGCGTAATAAAATAATGTTAACTGTGTTGCAATAAAATAAGTTTAACGGTGTGTAATAAAATAAGGTCATAAATGGTGCACACACTAAACACCGTTATTAAGACAATTGTTAAGATTATTCAAAATTTTATTTTTAAAATATATTACCAGGTAAAGGCAATCTTTTACAAACTCAGCATGATATTAGTACACTCTCAAATTCTAAAATCTTTAATGGCTTTCGGCCGTTAACGTACTGTAGGGGTGTTAAGACATCTTGAATTCAAAATTATTTCGAAGTGATATTGGACAGTTGAGTCGAAATGACTGTAGGAACATTAAGACAGCTTGCATACAGTTATGTATGAATGAATGTCGGGGCGTCAAAACTGCTTGAATAAACAGTCGAAGAGACTGTAATTGTTTTAAGATAAATGATGCTTTGATATTTTATTCGTTAGTTTTTGGATAGAAATTCACGTTATTCGCTATCGTATCTAATGTTCTCTTGGGAAGCAACTACTGATTGTGACACCTAATGTTCTTAAATAATTACATCTTCTATGTGACAAATATACAATGACCCATAATACCATAGCAGATAAAAACCTCCTGACACACATATTAAGAGTATTACTTGCAGTAGGAAATTAAATAATAGGAGTATGACAGACAAGAAAGCAAGAAGTGCATAAAAGCTAACGTCTCAGTTTCAGGAGTTTCTCGATTATCTTATTTCATTCGATAAATTACTCCATGAATTTGATGCCGTTTTAGTGTGCGATGATCATTCGAATACAACATGAATATTTATTTTTTCAAAACTGTACTGCCGTTCTTGTTTACTTTGTGTGTGTTCCTGGCAACGGGAATTCTACTGTTTACTTGATCAATATTTCTTCATAAGTGTCAGTACCTAAATAATGATAAATACATGTTGCCATAATTTACCTTCAATCAGATTATGCAAATAGCATTGAATTATTTGTCAAAGTGAGAAACACAAACAAGCTTCATAACAGGAGCAATAATACATAGCTGTGTAAATAAGCCGTGTTACGACCCTACTGTCCCTTTGGCATGACTGTGTAAATAAGCCGTGTTACGACCCTACTGTCACTTTGGCATAAATGTGTAAATAAGCCGTGTTGCGACCCTACTGTCCCTTTGGCATGACTGTGTAAATAAGCCGTGTTACGACCCTACTGTTCCTTTTGCATAGCTGTGTAAATAAGCCGTGTTACGACCCTACTGTCCCTTTGGCATGACTGTGTAAATAAGCCGTATTACGACCCTACTGTCACTTTGGCATGACTGTGTAAATAAGCCGTGTTACGACCCTACTGTCACTTTTGCGTAGCTGTGTAAATAAGCCGTATTACGACCCTACTGTCACTTTTGCATAGCTGTGCAAATAAGCCGTGTTACGACCCTACTGTCACTTTGGCATAAATGTGTAAATAAGCCGTGTTACGACCCTACTGTCACTTTTGCATAGCTGTGCAAATAAGCCGTGTTACGACCCTACTGTCACTTTGGCATAAATGTGTAAAAAAGCCGTGTTACGACCCTACTGTCACTTTTGCATAGCTGTGTAAATAAGCCGTGTTACGACCCTACTGTCCCTTTGGCATGACTGTGTAAATAAGCCGTGTTACGACCCTACTGTCACTTTGGCATGATTGTGTAAATAAGCCGTGTTACGACCCTACTGTCACTTTTGCGTAGCTGTGTAAATAAGCCGTATTACGACCCTACTGTCACTTTTGCATAGCTGTGTAAATAAGCCGTGTTACGACCCTACTGTCACTTTGGCATAAATGTGTAAATAAGCCGTGTTACGACCCTACTGTCACTTTTGCATAGCTGTGTAAATAAGCCGTGTTACGACCCTACTGTCCCCTTGGCATGACTGTGTAAATAAGCCGTGTTACGACCCTACTGTCACTTTGGCATAACTTTGTAAATAAGCCGTGTTACGACCCTACTGTCACTTTTGCATAGCTGTGTAAATAAGACGTATTACGACCCTACTGTCACTTTGGCATAAATGTGTAAATAAGCTGTGTTACGACCCTACTGTCACTTTTACCTAACTGTAAATGAGCCGTATTAAGAGCCTACTGTCACTTTGGCATAACTGCGTAAATATTCACTTTGTCATAACTGTGTAAATAAGCGCGTTAAGACACTACTGTCACTTTTGTCTGTGTAAATAAGTAGTGTTACGACCCTACTGTAACCTTGGCATAAATGTGTACATAAGCCGTGTTACGACCCTACTGTCACTTTGGCATAATTGTATTAAAAAAACCTGTCTTACGACCCTTTTGTCACCTTGGCATGACTGTGTAAATAAGCCGTGTTACGAATCTACTGTTACTTTGGAATAGCTGTAAATAACCCGTGTTAAGACAATACTGTCACTTTGGCATAATCGTGTATGTAAGCCGTCTTAAGATCCCTACGGTCACTTGGACTTAATTATATATGTAAGCCGTCTTATGACCCCAACTGCCACTATGATTAAGTGTGTATATAAGATGACTTGTGACCCCTACGTTCATTATGACTTAATTGTGTATATAAGATGTCTTAAGACCCTTACGGTCACTATGACTTAACTGTGTATATAAGATATATTGAGACCCTTACGGTCACAATGACTTAACTGTGTATATAAGATATCTTGAGACCCCTACGGTCACTTTGACTTAAGTGTGTATATAAGATGACTTGTGACCCCTACGGTCACTATGACTTAACTGTGTATATAAGATATCTTGAGACCCCTACGGTCACTATGACTTAAGTGTGTATATATGATGACTTGAGACCCATACGGTCACTTTGACCAACTGGGTATATAAGATGACTTGAGACCCCTACGGTCACAATGACTTAACTGTGTATATAAGATGCATTAAGACCCCTACGGGCACAATGACTTAACTGTGTATATAAGATGTATTAATACCCCTATGGTCACTTTGACTGAACTGTGTATATAAGATGTATTAAGACCCCTACGGTCACTATGACTTAACTGTGTATATAAGATGTATTAAGACCCTTACGGTCACTATGACTTAACTGGGTATATAAGATAACTTGAGACCCCTGCGGTCACAATGAATTAACTGTGTATATAAGATGCATTAAGACCCCTACGATCACTTTGACTGAACTGTGTATATAAGATATCTTAAGACTCCTACGGTCACAATGACTTAACTGTGTATATAAGATGTCTTAAGACCCCTACGGTCACTATGTCTTAACTGTGTATATAAGATGTTTTAAGACCCCTACGGTCACTATGGCTTAACTGTATATATAATAGACCCCTACGGTCACTATGGCTTAACTGTGTATATAAAATTTCTTAAGACCCCTACGGTCACTATGATTTAACTGTGTATATGAGATATATTGAGACCACTACGGTCACCATGACTTCGTTGTGTATATAAGATGTTTTAAGACGCCTACGGTCACTATGGCTTAACTGTGTATATAAGATATCTTGATACCCCTACGGTCACTATAACTTACCTGTGTATATAAGATGTCTTAAGACCGCTACGGTCACTTTGAATTGTGTATATAAGATGTCTTGAGACCCCTGCGGTTTGTTTAATTTAACTATGTATTTAAGCTGTTTTATTACCCCTACGGTCACTATGACTTAACTGTGTATTTAAGCTGTGTAAATGAGACCTAATGTCTATATAATGTAGAATATTGAACATGTCGAACATGATCAGTTTGACTTTCATCAAGTCTAAGACAACATTGTTATTTATAATGCTGAGAAATTTATAAACATTATAAAATGTATAAAAAAGAGGTGGAAAAGAATTTACATTTGATCTCATGTCCTTATTACACTAGAAACTATACAAGATGATTCTCCTTTTCCCCTAGCGAGTATCAGAAACACAAACGCATTTTGGTAACGGTGTTGTTCAAACATTTTTCGTCCAATCATTCATGACTTCATATAGAATAGATTCAACAAAAGTACACATATACACTTAATCAACAAAGGTTAAAAACACTTACAAATCTATGCAATATCGATTGTTTATAGCCCGAAGAAAGAACATATCGTTATCATTTGCAACTAATTTTAGCTATAAGGGAAAACAGTTTTCATTTAAGTCCATAAATGTTGAATAGTATTCCTTTATAAAAGTGTAATTCATAAAACTCCTGCTAACAGTCACTGCAACTTTACAAAGCAAATATTCCAAATCGAATCGTGTTTGAAATGCAAGGTTCAAATTCCCCCCCCCCCTTCAGATTTTATACACGTTCCACCATGCCTTTAGATTTAAATTAGACCGTTTTCCATGGATGTGTGCTTGACGTATTTGAGAGAAAACTTCCTTCTCTGTTTCAAAAGCCTGCTGTATGTCATGGCAACGGTTTACATGAAGGGCCAATCACACGTACTAAGAAGTCCTTAAATCGTTTCGTAATAGCAGCCGAATCGACTTCGCAAGTTTTCAATTTTATCTTTATGCCAATTGACAATTGCACAAAGTGAAACAAATTGCCGACAGAATCGGGTTTCTGTTATAGAAATACTTGCATCTGGGGCCTCACATACGTCATGGTGCTGTGCGTTTTCTAGGCAGTCAATCGTTTTTATTTATTTGTGATCTAAAAAGGGGTTACGGTATTGAAAGGTTGTGCCGCAATCCATAAATCAAGCAAACAATATGTATTGTATTGTTTTCTTGTGGGATTTTTTTTTTCGCTTAATGGTAAATTTTCCAAAAACTCAGAATCAAGAATAAACTTCCTAAATCGTAAAATGAAGATGCCATTCGAAATAAGAAAGTAACATATATAAATTGTCTTAATATTTAGAACGTTTTCTATTTAACAACAGCTACAAGAATAACCGTCGAAACCACACAACAACTGCAGATAAAACCGATGCACTATTCATGCTCTTTACAAAAAGAACACGTTTGAAACGGATTGATCTTGATATACGAATTACTATTTTTCAGGTTCTCGAAAAGCCTTCCTGTGAATTTTATACATGCATGTACCAAGGCTTGATATGGAAATTTTATATCCATTTCTTAATTTATAATCATTCAGTGCATGATTAAACTTTCATTTACCCAGAAAGAACTATTTCAAAATATCCAAAGAGGACCAGGATACATCAGATAAAAATAAAAAATCAAACATAACTAAACATTCTTAAGCAGATTTTGACTACCTTGCTTTCGTTATGCGGAAATGTGAATGCAATTTTATAGCACTAATTGACTCTAAAGTAATACTGCCCGTGCACAAGACCAAGACAATGAAATTTATGTAATTGTATCTGCACATTAGTCTCTAATCGACTCTTGTATGGCATTACCATTTCATGTAATGAATAATAATGCGTAATTATGTCGGCTTTATGCTTCACCAACATCAAGATTCATTCTAGATTTTTTTGTTTTAGAGAAACAGATTTGTTTTCTATGTGATTGCCAATATGTCATACCTAACTGTCTAATGTTTCTCAATCTGCACCATCAAGCGTCTTCTGCCACAATTGTTCTCAAATGGATCACTCTCTAGTCCTTGTTTCCCGAAACACCTTTTCTGGTTTTCGATGTTTTTACAAAAAGGGACTATAATCGCGATTTCTATTCGTAGAGGTACGATCGATTCCTATTGGTTGTGGGACAGTTTTATCCAGTCGTCGATTCAAGGTGTAAACAAGTAAAGTTGGCAAGTTCACAAGTTTTCTTGAAAGGAAGATATAAAGACCGACCACACTGCTACCAATGTATGGAAAATAATAATAATCAAACAACCGACCAGTTTTTTCACTAACATTTTTTTTTGTTCCCCATTCTTTAACGGCTTCCAAAATGAGTGTTTGTAATGAAGCAGTTATAACATGTCCGTTTTCACGTTGTTATTGGCGTTGTTACTGACAACGATGGCACATTTGAGGCGTTAATTTAGGACCTTGATCATGATTTGCTTTAATTTGTCGACGGATCCTATGCAAATAGTAGTTTTTTGGAACAAGTATGTCGCAGTTTCTTCACAGATGAAGATTATTAGGGATAGATCTAAATGCAATCTTCCGGGCTACAAGTTGCTTTATGTTTTTATATGTACATTCTGACTCCATGTGATTGATTTAGATTTTCCTGTTTTTGTTCCACTTTTCTTAAAATCATTATAACGCTAATATCGAAAACCAGACGATACGCATATATGTTTCTTTTTTTGGACATACAGTTTTGAAGACATTAACGCAAGCATAATTTCTGTTTGATTTTTTCTTTTTTCTTTTTCGCAATTCGTTTAAATAGATGTTTAAAAGGAATATGATACATGCCATTTTAAGTTTACAATATTCGAATTCCATGAAATTTAACCAGAGTTTGAAAATGAAATTAAAAGAAAGAATGGAAACTAGGCAAAGGTTCCATATATATATATATTTGAAGAGCACCTAGTATTGGCACATGAATATTTGTCATACTGGTAATGTTTAAAGTCAGGACGACAACCTTTTCTATACAGTAATGCTTTTCTACACAGTAATGTAGAAGTTAAAATTGATATAGTTCTTCTCAGTAATGTATTAGCAAACTTGATACACCAGAGGTGGTTTACTGATTTCATTCGGATTAATTACACCTGGGAGATTGAATATTCCACCACGTTGGTCGATTTTTCAACCTGCAGCATTGCATACGTTATTTTTTTTAAATTCAGCATGAGGAGGTTATTTCGTATTCAACAATACCAAAATAATAGAAAACGTAACGTGAATGTGGATATTAATAAAACATGTTTATAATAATGTAGTAGATATTCAATTTATGAATCCGGTAAATCCACTAATCTCCGCATACAACAAAATATAAAACTATGCGAATATTGTGATCCTTATACGTATGATAGATTGTGTCTAATGGCTGGTCATTAACTTTATTTAATTGTATCTAATCACAGTAACCCATTTCTGGTCTGTCTTCCTTGGTTGTTTATTATCCGTACTTAAATGTATTAAACCGTAGTAACCCGTTTATGGCATTTCTTCCTCGGCTGTGTATTAACCGTATTTAATTGTATCCAACCAAAGTAACCTATTTATATCGTATCTTCCTTGGCTGTTTATTAACTTTATCTAACTGTATCCAACCACAGAAACCCATTTCTGGTGTGTCTTCCTCGGCTGTGTATTAACCGTATTTAATTGTATCCAACCACAGTAACCAATTTCTGTCGTATCTTCCTTGGCTGCTTATTAGCCAAGTGTGCTGGTGACGGAGTGCGTACCTCCACACATGTAATCTTTTAGCCGTGGGCTAATATTTGGGGCTTGTAATACCAAGTGTATTTTTGGGACTGTAAAGATATTTTGTACATCCGTCCCTCGGTTTTCATCATTTTCACTATTTGTGTGAATACGTTTTTACTATATGAGTAAAATACCACAGTTTTACTATCTGAGTAAAACACACCATTCTTTCGCCGTGAAATCTGTGTGAATCTTTCACTCATTGTCCTTATACTGTGTAAGGTCATTTATTTGTATTTTCATTATTTAGTTCGTGCGGATTATGTTAATTGATCCAATATTTGGATATAATACGCACGTATTAATCATAATTCTTTTCTCATTCAAGTCATTCGTCATTAAAAATTGTATTTGTATCAAAAGTATTGTGTTGTAAATCCGAAATCACACCCGGTTGTCTTGTACAAATGTTATGGGGATGATAATAAAGTGTCATCTTCAAATATT
Source organism: Sinohyriopsis cumingii (assembly GCA_028554795.2). NCBI lineage: Eukaryota > Metazoa > Mollusca > Bivalvia > Unionida > Unionidae > Sinohyriopsis > Sinohyriopsis cumingii. The sequence continues at coordinate 429,046 of JAPYKE020000118.1, read as the reverse complement.
CAGAGAGAATGACACCTAGTATGCTCAACTGTTGCACTTTTTTCATGAAACGAAAAACATAAGCAGTGGTAGATACGCCGAAGAAAATCGCCTAATAAGAGTTTTAATATCACGATATCTGGGCAAATCAAAAAGAAATGCTGGTCAACAGGGTCAATGTTGTTTTGTTTGCAGCGACTTTGTATCCCAGATGATAGGCACTTTCTAATTTTTTGAACGAATATCTAGATAAATGGCCATCTACAAAGTGTCTTGTCCTCTAAAACGTGACTTAATTACTGCGCAATACAAGAATGTATGGAATACTGATATTTTTAAGTGTAGTTTGTAGAGTTGTGAAAAATGTTTATGCAGCATAAATAGAAAACTTCTGTATTAACGAGTTACGCACATTCGTAAGTGTGTGAAATGACCTAGATGAGGATATTTAACCAATCATGGAATCGCAAATCTGAACATCTACCCTAGATCCACAAAAGGTTCCCTGACTACATTAGAGGTCAGCTGCTTCATAATGACATCTTGCATTTTGTTTTTTTATATGAACAATATGGCAATTGGGTTCATTAGTTCAAAAACGATATGGAGAAAACAGATCCTCAAGCACGTATGAATCGCTGTTGAAAAGGACGAAGTAGGAGCAAACGCCTGTTCATTGTAACAAGGAAATTAGGAACGTGACTTTTTGCAGTTATTTGATAGAGACGAGTCTTTCATAATCTTTATCATACAAAATCGGAAGTCAAATAATGGCGGTCTTGCACAAAGAGCATGGTAGGTCAATGGTTCATTTATATTTTTATTGCATCATTTATTACCTTCGTAACGTATAAAATATTCATTACAATATCTATTGATACTACTAATGCTACTGTACACATGTAACATTTTATAACAATGCATTTAATCAGTTACAAATTATTGCAAATTTTTTATACTTCTAAATAGTTAAGATGGTTTTATGCAAAACAAAGTTTATTGTGTTTCTAGCAATGAAAACGAGAATAACTTAATAATCCGAAGTAAGATTTGCCTTCAGTCAATAGTAGGCTTATCTAGCCGTTTGGACAAAGCTACAATATCTCGCAAACACGTGTGTATAAAGTCATGGCCGGTTTGTAGATTTTCCAGAGAAGAATGATGCAAATATTTGCAAGCATTTATATTTGGGGTATAAAGAAAACAGATTAGCAAAGCGTGGTCGGATTATGTTTCAAAACCTTTTGTTCATTCTTTGTATAGTTCAGTAAGAGATCATATCAGTAGGTATTGAATTTCTCGTTAGATGACGGACACCAGTTTAAAAGCCACACCTCTTGTCGTCTTCTGATAAACTCTTCAAGATCAGGTTTCGCTTTTAAATGTTAGATAATGATAACCTTTCATGTTAAGAACATACTTGAACGCAATACACTGCTACCATGGAATGTATTTCAATTTTTCTAGTAATGCCAACAGTCGTTGCCATCTTACCAATACACGCCTACACCGTCTGTCTTTACTTGATCAATATATTAAAAAGTATTTCCTTTCACTTTCAAGTTTAGGTGCCACGTTGTTACAATGAAACGAACAATATGGAAGCACACTTTTTCATGATCGCCTTACTGTGGATTAGTGCTATTTATTGGGCAGAAAGTTCCTGTTGTGTATAATCAACATTTAAAACAATTTCAAAGATTTTAATTTCAATGTATTAAAGGAATTGTTATATACAATCAGGCTGTTGAAAACAAAGAAACAAAAACTTTTCCCCAAACAATGCGATTATTTAACAAAAACAAACTTTGTTCTAAGTTACTGAGGCAGAGTATTCAAGTTTTTGATATAATGTACGAGAAAACATGGGTATTATACGTTGTATCTGCAACTCATCATGGATGAGGCAAACAGTGTCACGAGCCCTGTGCCAAAGCATAGGTGAAAATGTATGTATATCCAACACAGTATTGGTGTAGTAAAATGTACTAGCCCTATGAAAGTCAAAATATATTTATTTTCAGTCCCTTGTCATATCCTTGAGAAAAAAATTCAAAGTTTTTTTCTATCCGTCTACTTATCACGCTGTAACTGGCGCAGAAAGCTAGCAACGACATGTATACCAGTTGATTCAGTTTTCAAGCAGGTTTGTCCCTCTTAAATTTTCTGATGAAACGTCCGATCTCAAGCTCAAGTTTGACTTCCTTGCGTATCATATCATTCGTTACGACAGCAATTCGAAAATATGTAATCACGATAACGACGTCATGTCCAAAACATCATATATGTTTTGCTCGAAAAATGCATTCATATCAATGTATATAACGACATTAAAAATAAATTAACTTGTTTATATTATGAATCATTAAAAATAAATTAACTTGTTTATATTATGAATCATCTATATGGCCTGGTTGAATCTTATATTCAATCATTTAATTCTTCCTTTGACTGACCAAGAGATCGATGGTTATTTGATTTCGAATTATTTAATATTCAAATACCCTTCGTGATAGCGCATAATACACAAAATTGCCTTTCTGAAGTCTTAACTTATGCACATTTACTGAACATACGCTATAACTTTTAAACGTCATTACACAATTTAGTTTCCATTAATAGCAAGGCAGAGTCGAAGTGAAAGTTATATTTACTTATAGCATCAGATGAAAGCGTTTCACGGTGGTCTTAGTGATACGTACATCTAAAGCAGAGTAATAGAAAATGTGCTTTGTTTACGATGAACAAACATTGAGAAAAGCATCTTTGCCAAATAGAAAGCGAATTTTAGTGATTTGAAAAACTAACACCTTTAAGTGGTTTGCAATATCAACTCTTTTAAGTTACTTTTACTAGTGAACCATATTACTATGATTCAAATATTAAACTTACAGCCATACTATTAAACTATATCTCAAATGGGGATGATACAAACAGTGAAGACCTAGTAGGAAATACCGTATATAGTCGCTTATAGGTATAGTTTAACTGCAAACTGCACAGACCCATAATGCGCCGGCATATCTAGGTCTGTGCAGTTCTTTTTAGGAGTAATCAGTTGAACAAACAATTTATAAGACCCCGATCTGCAAGCACATGATGCCACGGCAGATCATATCATGATTTTTGTTGTTTGTAGTTTTGGCTCTACTTTAAACCGAGTACATACGGTACTTGTGGTCAACTATTGCTTTGAAGACGTAGATGATGGACTGTTAGAAAACGACGACGACACGGTCTTTGTAATCACATACTCTTTGTATATATGTTTCAGTCGATACATAAGAAATTATTTAAATTCTTCATTCAAAGCAAGCAAGATACGACTGAAATTGCATCGAACGGTAAACGTACGAGCTCTCTGTGTCAACGGTCATGTCTAATGCTTTGCCTTTCATTGACTGATACCCAGTCCACAAAACACCTGCAATCGATTATAGAAGTTTAGTGTAAATATTTGAAACGCCCGTCTGTCTGCAACGACTCATCTCATGCTTCATAGTGAATCGGTACAGGATCGGATTTATCCAGCAATAACTGATAATGATGTATTATCAGTGCAGACTGCTGGCCAGAAAATAAGAACTGCAAGTAATGTTTTAATGCTCAAAAGTATTAGATAGCAATATGTATAACAGTCTGAAGAATGAGATTTTATTTTACTATGTTTCGCGATAATGTCAGAGTCTTACTATTTATCTCTTGCTGTGTTTTGTGTACACTCGCACAGAAAATATAAGTAATAATTATCCTTCCTAATTTAAGCTTAAACAGCACATACTTTTGGAGAAAAAGGTATTTACACCTTGATGGATTTGAACCTTTATGGTTGTATGCAAGGCGGCCAGACTACGAAAACGTCTTCAAGTAACTCCAAAATTTCAAAATGTTATCATATCAATTATTATTGAGGAGCGTTAATATTTTTCTTCAGAAAATCCAGTAATTCACGGTCTAGCATAAAATAAAACATTGATGTTTAATTTGATATTGATATTTATGTCCCTAAATCGTCTTTGCTATGTGTTTGTGGGTAGTATATGCTGCTTATGCATCGTGTTTGTGGTCTGTAAGCAAGGAGGCCATATTTATCACATGATCACGCATAAATCACTCAGCTAGCCTTTATCAACCCACGCAATGAAACGTTTCTTTTTCTGCCTGGAGTACTGCAATTTAGCACTCCATACACTCCCATTTTTCGAAACCCATTCCATTTAATAGAAAGAAAACCTTGTTCAATGGCAATAGGGGAGAAATATAGAATCGATTAACATTACTGTAAGAACTATGCATTAGTCTCTAAAATCTGGCCCCAATATTGCACACATTATAATACACAGTTTCAGACCATAATCAAAGTTCTGACAAACTGATTGGACAGTGTCATTAGACATTAGCCAATCAGCAGTTAAGCTGAGTCTGAGTGAGATAATGCTATGTAATCTTTTGTCCGTTCGATGAGTATGCGCACGTAACAATTTAAGACTTCGGCACGTTAAAAAATAACATTTTCATTGTCTCTTTCTGCGTTCAGTGCAAACAACAACAATGTGATTGAAGCAATATTTTAATAACACAATCTTTGAATTTCATGACATCTGCAAAATAATAGATTTCAAAAATGCAAAAGGAAAATATTTGCTCACAGAAATTTACAAGATTACATCTCTTAAATAATTGATTTCAAAATTGTAGAAAGGGAAATATTTGCTCACGGAAATTTACAAATGTATCTACGCATACACATCTGTTGATGAAAAGTCACATTCAATTACGAAAAACATTGCTTAGTTCCATGGAAAGTGGAGGGAGAAAAAAAAGATCTCTGAAATCTTTTGAATACAATTCCCTATTAGTACGCAAAGCTTTGTGTATACATGTATTGCAATTGTTGGTTGGCTAACCGCCTCTTTGCTTAAGCCACTGTGGAATTTCTGGTTTTTGTTTCAGTGTAGGTTGATCTTAATGACATCATCTGAAACCCCGCGATAACCACAAGAGACTAAACTGTTGGCGAAATCCATAATAAGCGGATTAATGCATACTACTTTTGCTTCGTCTTAGTAAATAGTATCGGTATTTTAAATGCTAGATCAAGCAAATGTACTGGTGCAAAACTTGCATATATGATTCCACGATGATTAAATTTCACGTGGTTTAATAATAAATAAGCATGTAAAAGGCATTAAGCAAGACCGGTTTTGCTATGCTTAATGTATATCTTTTAATGGCATTAACAATCAGGTGCCATAACCGTAATATTGCAACCTTTGTCAACAATGGAATTCATGCAAAAGTGTAGCTACATCTAGTTATAAAAGTTTCTTGTTTTTGTCTTGCTTTACCTGTATACACTATTCATTAAATATTTAGCATTCAGCAAAAGGTCGTCAGGGCGGTGTGTGTGTGTGTGAAAATGCAAAATATAATCAAGGTTGTTGAATACTTGTCAACTCAAGTTACTTGCTACATTAGGAAAGTTGAATAATTGATGCTATCTCCGCGAAATTGAATCCCAGAAAAGCTGTCAATGAGATAATATTTACTCAATTCAAAGGCTAAAGTGACAGTTTTCTTGCTGGACAATTTATATTTTAGACATGTAATACTCTCCAGGGTAATACACAATTGTTAAAATAACTAGGCTGCATATGTTCCTAATATTTTCTGGACTAATATTTGACAGAAATAGAAATACTTAGCCGCCGTTTTCAGCAGTGTGAATTAGCGGTTTAATTAACTTTTACATGAAGACAAAATGCTAAGAATAATGCGTGAGCTAAACTCATAAAAATCATTGGCGTAAATTCAGTGAAAGGACCTTTAGGTAGATTAAAGATTCAGAGCGAGAGATACAGTTATATCTTTAAATAACAATTAATATTAATTTCTCTTCGAAAGTCGCATATGAGTAATAACATTAATTTGAGGGATATTAAGCTATATTTTAACAGAATAAATTCTTAATAAAGTATGCACCGTTCTGGATAATGTACAATTGCCTTGGTAAGTGTACGAAATAAATCCTGACGAGGAAAGCATAATAGAGGAATACAAATCCAGCTAACAAAAGACACATGACATTCATAAAATACAGAGAAGGGTGTATTTTACAAATAAGGTATGTACTTTGTCCTCAGTGTAAAGAAAAGATTAGCTATTAAACAAGTCAACCGATTGTATAACAAATGTAAAATTATCACTTTGTTTTCATTCTTTTTTCTTTAATTCATATTTCATTCAACGTTTCTTCAGCGATATCTCCCACGATCCGCAACGGAATTTACCACGATTAGTAATGATATCTCCCACGATCAGTAATGATATCACCCTCGATCAGCAACTGAATCTACCACGATCAGTGACGATCTGTCCTACTGTCAGTAACGAAATCTCCTACGATCAGTAACGAAATCTACCACGGTCAATAAGGAAACCTACTTAGACTAGCAACTAAATCTCATAAGCCGTCTATCTAGAGTTTGACATTTTATATTGTAGTGTCGCATTTTGTGATAGCTTTGAACAATAACAAAATATGGATTCAAATTAGATATAAATCTACCAGCGCAGGAAGCTTCTCGGGTTATGTGCCAGTGTAACAAATGACAGAACGGGTACGTGTGATGAATTATTCACCATGACCAGGAAGTGGCAAGCATTAGAGATGAAATGTCTAATCGTTATTTAATAGCAATGCTTGTCTGAAAATCTGACTGATCAAACTAACTGAAGAGGACGATTATTGGGGGTCATCACACCAAGCATGGTCAGAAATATTAGTCATTACTATGCTTTTATATACTGTAATAATCTTGCCGTCAAAACTTCCGTCTTGAATTTCGATGAAAACCAAACTGATGTTATTGTCTCTGCTTCTTCTGCTATTTCTACTACTTTTGCTACTACGACAACTAATTCTAATATAGAATGCTTCCTTGTAATACCACTATTAGCATCGTTAAGTTTGATGCAACACTCTTTAAACATTAACCTTTATTTGCAAATAATTAATAAATGTTAAATAAAGATGAAAAATTGGGTCTACAATTAATGCAATGGATATGACTGTTCAAAACTTTAAGTTCCGTCTTTATTTATTTTCTTTATCCTAAAACAACATAAACCGGCGTGTGTGTGTGTGTGTGTGTGTGTGTGTGTGTGTGTGTGTGTTTTGGATTTTTAACGTAGCTTTCACATAAACTGGGATCAACACATTTTGCCATTGACAGATCGAAAGAAGGAGACTAATGGGATAGCTGTATGGTCATCTTCTATGGAGATTGCGGTCATATTTAAAATGATGCAACCACCTCAAAAGTGTACTATATGATAGAGAATTCCGTCTATATGACAGAGGATTAATGGATTCATATTTTCAGAAAATTCAGAAAGAAAATAACTTTCAACCAGTTTTGTTTAAGACATTGGTATCTCAATTAGGAATGTGAATTATTTTGTTTTAGGTCTGCTATTTACGATTACACAAGTGGAATAGTAATCAGATGAGATATATCAATCCCGTAGGTTGACAGGATAGGTAATGCACATATGACAGATTGTAGCAAAATGGACTTTCGCTCTTGTTGGAAAATTGAATACCTGTGTACGTTTGAGCAATTGTATCATATGAAACCCCGTGGTTTCATATCGGAACTGAAGTCAATATTAAAGCCACCCATAGAGACTACTTGATTTCAAAATCCCATGTGGCCTCTAGCTCGCCCTCAAATTGATCAGTTCATTATAAGAGATGGATTTCAGGTCGGTAAACAGAGCAGATATAAGTAGATTTCTATTGAGGAAACCTAGGTCGATCACTGCTAATTCTGCACTAGATATTTCCAAATCAAAATTTAACTCATAGTTTAGATTGTTTCAAACGTACATGGATCTCCCTCCTCCCATTCCTTGCTCTCGATCTCGTCTTTCAATTGTAACGTTTTTAAAAGAAACACCACAGTTCAGTGCATTATAGTCAAGACCGTTTCACACAGCTCAGTACAAGGTTAGAATAATTGTTATTGTAATACAAACTGTACGCAGATTCAACTCAACATACATAGTTGTGTTTAAACAATAACCCAATAGAAGAAGATTGTATAAGTGCCAGTTACTGTGTTAATAAGTCGCATACATTTTATAACTACTTTATCATTTAAATTTCAAGTCTTGTGCATTTGGAATAAAACACAAAATGCGCCACGGAAGGAAATAATAGCGTTCATTCTTTTTCAACGTGTTGTTCATTTCGAACAATGAAACCATCGGAATGGGTGGGGCGGTTGCCCTGGGTGCCAGAGGTCTTCGGGCGCCAAAACCCCTTTCGGCCTTCATCGTCGCCCGGGCGCAACTTAGTGATGCTTTTTATAAGTTTGACCAGAGGTAAACAAGGAGAGCATTTATTTTTCTAGGTATTCATATTTTTGACTGTTTGTGGATTTGGTACAGGTAAAACAATTGACTAAACATTGATAAACAACCAAGCATTGCGAAAACGTGTCGAAAGAGAATGATAAAAGACATCTCAAAGAAATAACCTAATGGTCCAACTAAGTACATGACATACTTTAAGATTCTATTTACGACTTTCTTTAACTTTTGTGTTTTCTTTCCTTGCCTTTCTTTCTTCCTTACCAATATTTAATTGCGTCAATTTATTGCGTTCATGTCATGCAAATGTATTAATGGGTACTTTTACATATGTATCGAAAAACACTAATTATTTACGTCATAAAACGGTTTTCTGGCATGGTCCTGACAAACAGTGAAATATGGTTAATCTGATTTGCACGCGATATCTTATAATTATATTGTTTTTATTTGCACGCGATATGTTATAATTCTATCTGTTTTTATTTGCAAAGCGTTATGGAAAGTCATGACATGACAAAAGCTCAATATTCGTTGTACTGGAGACGGATATTGCTACAAATGAGTGATAATAGTCTATGGTCACAGTGACTACCTCCCCTGTAAACCTTCCAAGAAATCCACAAAATCCCATCAAACAAACAATTTCTATTGTTGGTTGCTTGGCAGCTCATCTACGAAGAACAATATGGAGAAAATGATTAGTAAAAGTCGATGTTAAGTTGTACCGACTAAACATTACTACAAAAGGGAAATACATGTGTATAATACGAAGTTATTCTATTCCGTTTCAGATACCTCACTCAGTATGATTGTCAATTTCATGCTAACGGCAAATATAAAATAGAAATTGTGATCGAGCACCGTGGGACCCTCTCGCAGATGAAAACAAAAATAAAATAAATAAAAGCGGCAAATAAATCCACAATTTGTCTGCAAATCTTTCATTAATATTGAACAATAAAAGCGGATGCCTTTGATGTCAAACTTATTTTCTAGTTGAATTTACATTTTTTTCACACCTGTCTGAACAAATATTGATCGATTTTTGTTTCCTTCCTTCTATAATATAATATCCCAGGATCACGAAAGATATTAAACACCGTAAATCAATAGTTTCAACTTTGATTACAAAGTGAATGGGCAACAAGTAGGCATTACTAATATGTTAATTCCATGATAAATTATCTGCCGAATCCTCAAAGGTTTAGCGCTGTAAGTTTATCTGATAGCCCTGAGACAGAATATTAATGTGTGTGTGTGTGAATACACACAACTGAATATGTCACTTTTATTGCTAAACCAGTCAGACAGTTTGTTGTCTAAGTCCGGGTACAGAATATTTTACCAGGCATAACATTTTATTCTGTTTTGTTACGGCATCCTTAACGATATTAAAACCCAATATCTTATACACTCATGAATGCAACGTAATGCCAGTAACTAATCCATATGAAAACTATGTCACTGTGATGTAATATGTATGTTTTATTGACTTCATATATTTTCAGTTATCGGTCTTTGACCCTATTGTTATCTACATTTATGAAAATTGGTATGTCGATCCATCCTATAGTGAATAGTCAAACTGCACAAAGTAGGTCAGTGCGACTAATTTTCACGCTTGAGTGTCTTGTGCACTCCCTTCTATCAACTTTTGCTGCACCATTAATTTTGTACTGTTTAACCTACATTCGTGAAAATTGGTCTATAGATACATGTTAAAGAGCGTAACTCAACCAAACAAACACGTGGGTCACTGTTACTTAACTATAACGCTAGAATTACTTGAAAACTTTGGCTATTTGTAAGATAATCTGACCATTAACTCTATTACATTCAATACAAGTTTCCTTTGACACCGATGCATCACAATAAGTAGTATATTTCAGTCATATTTTCTTCTGACAAATTAATCAGTCCTTTGCTTAGACTGATAACAGTTTGAATCCCGTCCAGACTATTCAAGTCGGTTGTTGTGCCATATCTCTATGCAAGACAATCAACTTCCGTTGCTTCGGCATTAGTTCTTCTAACAAGTTTGCATATTGACGGCCTCTCTAAATGTGTTCGTGTCGTGCTCGCTGGTTTACTATATATATATATATATATATATATATATATATATATATATATATATATATATATATATATATATATATATATATATACTGATTAATGTTTAAAAAGGCATGCATTTTGGTGACTAGAACTGCACTAGAAATGTCAGACGTTTTGCCCACCAGCTGCACTGTTTCATTTCCTTCGAGCTACTGGAAATGAACTATGACATTGATAACTGTTTAATTCTTTATAAGGAATCAGCAGAAACGTTTATTGTGAGAAATAACTTCCAGAGTCTGTCATTACAAACCTATTGAAAACTGTTCCAAATTTGACCTTTTATTAATGTGCATGCTTCTGACAATATTAATGTTCGAAGTCTAGGAACACTATGTATTTTTACATGACATGAATTATTATCAGCTAAGGTCATTAAATATCCAGACTTCCTGATATTATTCAATCATGAACAAAATTATATCTGCATACTCATAACGAATGTGTCATTGGTCAATTCTTCTTGACCCTGATTGATAATCTGCATATTTATCCAGCGGAAACTAACTTCAAAAACTTCAATAGGCCGATAATTCCTTTTAGTGCTGATATACGTATACTGTAATTAGTTTGCCAATTACGTTAGAGGTGCAGTGTCTGCCCTGAACAATATCAAAAACGATATTCTAACTTCCGGTTCGTAGTGCTAAGAGAGGTTTCTTTTAAATATTTTGCTTACAATTAAAATCATATAGATAAAAAGGAATAGTTGAAAACACCTTCCCATTTATCTATAACAGTGTCAAAATTACATTACAAGCAATAAATCATAAACATATGTCATGTGTTTTGGATTTTTAACTTAGCTTTAACCATTTTTCAGTCATACGATGTCTGCATTGTGGCACTTTATAGTGATGTCTAGCACTGGGGCATCATGCCGCAGATATGTAACATGATGTCCAACACTATCACGTTATCCTGACACCAGGCCGACCAGTCCTAACACTTACCTCTTATTGTTGAACTCATAGCAAGGCAGCTGTTAGTACCATTTGTTTAAAATTTTGAAGTGATTATGGTTACAGTGGAACCTTTCAACACAAGACACACTAGGGACCACTTAGATTTCAGCTACATTTCATCCTTGTGGACAGGTATAGTTAATACAGAAGTTTAAAACGATCACAGATACAATTAAAGGGACCCATACATTGTGTAGAGGAGTGTTTTCTTACACGGAAACGTTGACGAAGGCAGGTTTTGCTGTAAATGAGTGGAAAATATAGATATATTACTTTCATGGAAAGTCTGCCTCTCTCATTCGCTCACAAGTCACTTTTGCTTATCGATGGACAAAATAACGCTATATAAAATTATCATTTGTTGCAGGTGCAGCACGTCTAACACATGGAAAAATATATACATCTTACGCAACATAGGTGAATAACAGCGAAATAATAATGATGTAAAATGTTTGGGGTAGGAAGACGATTCTGCTAGTGAGGTAAAAACATACTGTAAAATTCGGACACACTTACGGTATTTTCTGACTGATGTCAAGGCCGACCTGGAGGAAGGTTATGGATGCAATTTTCTGTCAAATTTCATAATTCTGAGGCATTGCATCGTTGTAAAAATGGTTGCGAAGATGCCCAATGTTCTAGAAGACCGTTAACTACGATTGGTGAGTCGAAGGTGGATGCTATGAAGGGGCAGTTTATGAGGATGCTCGATACTGAGTGGAAGATATATATATATATATATATATATATATATATATATATATATATATATATATATATATATATATATATATATATATATATCTGCAATAACTGATTAATTTACATAGCGTTTATTTGTCCATCGATAAGCAAAACTGACTTGTGAGTGAATGAGAGAGGTCGACTTTCCATGAAAGTAATATATCTAAATTTTCCACTCATTTACAGCAAAACCTGACGTAGTCAACGTCTCTGTGTTAAGAAAACACGCCTCTACATAATGTACGGGTCTCTTTTATTATTTTTATAATATATATATATATATATATATATATATATATATATATATATATATATATATATATATATATATATATATATATATATATATATATAATCACGGGCATTAATTCGTTAGCTGTTCTTAGTAAATTAATAAATCATTTCAAGCTTAAGAAGGTTTATGCAAGATGGCTCGTGCTGACCAAAACAGACTCGGTTGCACTAGTCGACAACTTCTCGCCAAATATGACTAGATTAGACATATTTGATATTTGGCTGTGTAGTGTTGAATAACATGTTCAGCACATGATAGGCTATATATACCTTGCCGCCAGTATATTTGGTGGAGGAAGGATCAAGGAAGAGCCAACGTTCCGCTACTGGCAAGCTGTCTCACATATCCACGTTGATCGTGCCGAGACTCGAACTAAAGCTGACAGAGGTATTATGTGCGAGTGACCTGTAAAGGCGGGAGTCTGGGCCACCAGAGTGGCCCAGAGATGCTTAAATGAAGTTGTCACAGGTGATTGAACATGCTTATTTATTTTAACCGACTAAGATAAATTGGGGGCGGGGGGGGGGGGGTAGCGTAGGCGTTTGAAAGTCGTCAGGCGGTTGGCAGTATATTTTTCCAGTGTATGAACAACATACCAAAAAGGAAATACAAAGCAACATTTAATGATTCGATGATCAGACTGAGAGAGTGTGTACATGTGCTTGGGGGTTATTTTTGACGGGATGCGTTGATGTTCTATTCACAAATAAAGTACTTTGATATAAAGAGCAATATTATTCCCAACATTTTAAATACCCCACCTTGTCTATCAAAATAATTAATGAATGTGAGAAAACTATATAAAAGCTCATGAAATGGCCTGAAAATCTAATCAAGTTATCTACATAACAATACAAATATGCATGCTTAATTTTATTGGGTTACACCAAGTCAGATTTTCTTCATAGGGAGTAAAAAAAATTATTGTTTACAAAATGTCTACTAAATCCCCCCAAATACAAAAACGTTTTTAAAATAATTGAAAAAATAAGGTCACAATTACCAGAACCTAACCAGGCCTTGTTACCCACTCAGAGTACCTAAATATTTCATATGGTCTCGTTTGGCTTAAAATGTTCAGATATTGACCATTTACAAATGTTTATGGACAGACAGGCAGACGGACAGACATCAGAAAAAATGACAAAATACAATGTCTGCCTCCAATTAGAGGGTTGGGAATGGTTTAAGTCAGAGCTACAACAAATGGGTTGGTCCTCTCACGGCAAAGTTTATATTGAAACTATAAAATGCAACAAATACAAATTAAAATTTCTATTTACTTTTACGTATTTGCAGCTATTTTGTAACCACATCCTTATTGAAATCAGACGCAAGCATTTTCTGTATCAGTACCTTTTGCACAAGAAATGGAACAGAGGTCAAATATAGATGCATCTTTAGTGACTGTTTAAGAGAAGTAATCTACAATATAAAAAATAGTTTGTGAACTGCTTTGAGGTCGGACATTATCAATTCTATATAATTGCATGAAAATATGCTAAATTTCGGTAACACATTTTTCTTGGCAAATGATGATATTTGAAGGGACACATTGTTAAGATACAAGCTTCCTGCAATAATGGAGAGTGCTTATATTAGAACACATGGTCGGTATAGAACGTTTCATTAAACGCTTAATGAATAATTTATTCAAAATCGGTTTACCTTATCTTAGTTGAATAATATATTTTATATTCATGAGTGTTGAAGCCTAATACATTAGGTGAACTTGAGCAAGCAAATTTTTAGACAATATTTTTACAATGCTGAGATGAAAACGCACACCCACAAAAGATGATTGCTTTAATGATTGTATTGGAAAGAATTCTTTTGAAGCGACATCATGACGAATATCAAAAGAAAGTCACTGGTACCTACCCCACTGATTTGAAATATTTGAAATCTAAGTATAATCCATACACAGTTGCTGAAGTTGCATGACCTGAATAGATCTCTTTGCTTAATTGCTAGAAACATGTCTTTCTATTTATGGACAACACATCCAAACGTTATAATTATGGTATGGTGATTTTTTTCGTATGTTTATAGCCAGTGTTTATTCTTAGCATCATTGCACTGCAGTACTTTGCGACATGAGCCAGTTTTTATTTTTAGCATCATTGCACTGGAGTACTTTGCGACATGAGCCAGTGTTTATTCTTAGCACCATTGCACTGGAGTACTTTGCGACATGAGCAAGCTCTAGGGCAGCATATGGAGTGAAGCTACAATACTAAACTTAGTTTCATGCTACGGAACAACGATATATAAGGTGTGTTTAGAACTCATTTGATACAAACTGTATACAATACCGTAGCTTTTCGCAAAATGTGTCATTACATTTTATGAGGTTATTGTTATGACCTTCTCTGGGAACTAGCGTACTGATCAATCACGTGACGTGCAGGCGTACCGTAAAACGAGCAACCTTCCCTTAGAGGCGACAAAGTAAATCAAATTTCACCATCCCGTCGGTATTTCCATGAAAATGCGTTGTTTCTAGCAACACAGTCTGGATAAATGAAAGAAACTGAGTTGCTAAGACCTAAGAAGTAATGGACTCACGGTACTAATTCCACTCCAATGGTAAACATATGGAAACACTATCATATTCAAAATTCAATAACTTAAAATTTATGGGTGCTGATAATAACACCTATAATTTTTCATGCACATCTAACCTTGGTGCAAGCTTATGTGTGGAGAACACCATATGACCCGCGGCAATTTGTTTACATACATGTGCATGAAACACGTGTTATTGATTCTGCACCAAATGAATCAGGTGCTACTTTCAGTATTGAGTACTCCTGAGTCAAGCCTGTAAAAATGCTAAAGTTGCATCAGTAGAAATTTGTCAATATTTTTTTTACATTACATATAGGATAAGCTCTCAAAAGATATTTTTCCTAAAATTTTAATTTTCATTATTAACCAATTATGGACCACCAAACCTGTAAATACTCTATTATTTCTTCACCCATTTCTAGACTGGTTCACAGTTCTTCCGTATAATTAGTACCGTGTGTCCATGCATCCTCATAAACTGTACTGAGCGATAGTCAGATGCAGCACTGAAATCATCTTGGATTACGTTTGTAATTGATGCCTCACTGTTCAGCCTCATTATCTGTTTTTGTGATATACATATCAAACTCAAATTGTATACCAATGCCTCACGCAAAGAATTAAACTCAAATTGTATACCCATGCCTCACGCAAAGAATTAAACTCAAATTGTATACCCATGCCTCACGCAAAGAATTAAACTCAAATTGTATACCCATGCCTCACGCAAAGAATTTAACTCAAATTGTATACCCATGCCTCACGCAAAGAATTTAACTCAAATTGTATACCCATGCCTCACGCAAAGAATTAAACTCAAATTGTATACCCATGCCTCACGCAAAGAATTAAACTCAAATTGTATACCCATGCCTCACGCAAAGAATTAAACTCAAATTGTATACCCATGCCTCACGCAAAGAATTTAACTCAAATTGTATACCCATGCCTCACGCAAAGAATTTAACTCAAATTGTATACCCATGCCTCACGCAAAGAATTAAACTCAAATTGTATACCCATGCCTCACGCAAAGAATTTAACTCAAATTGTATACCC
Source organism: Sinohyriopsis cumingii (assembly GCA_028554795.2). Taxonomy (NCBI): domain Eukaryota; kingdom Metazoa; phylum Mollusca; class Bivalvia; order Unionida; family Unionidae; genus Sinohyriopsis; species Sinohyriopsis cumingii. The sequence continues at coordinate 412,936 of JAPYKE020000118.1, read as the reverse complement.
ATGCCTCACGCAAAGAATTAAACTCAAATTGTATACCCATGCCTCACGCAAAGAATTTAACTCAAATTGTATACCCATGCCTCACGCAAAGAATGTAACTCAAATTGTATACCCATGCCTCACGCAAAGAATTAAACTCAAATTGTATACCCATGCCTCACGCAAAGAATTTAACTCAAATTGTATACCCATGCCTCACGCAAAGAATTTAACTCAAATTGTATACCCATGCCTCACGCAAAGAATTTAACTCAAATTGTATACCCATGCCTCACGCAAAGAATTTAACTCAAATTGTATACCCATGCCTCACGCAAAGAATTTAACTCAAATTGTATACCCATGCCTCACGCAAAGAATTTAACTCAAATTGTATACCCATGCCTCACGCAAAGAATTTAACTCAAATTGTATACCCATGCCTCACGCAAAGAATTTAACTCAAATTGTATACCCATGCCTCACGCAAAGAATTTAACTCAAATTGTATACCCATGCCTCACGCAAAGAATTTAACTCAAATTGTATACCCATGCCTCACGCAAAGAATTTAACTCAAATTGTATACCCATGCCTCACGCAAAGAATTTAACTCAAATTGTATACCCATGCCTCACGCAAAGAATTTAACTCAAATTGTATACCCATGCCTCACGCAAAGAATTTAACTCAAATTGTATACCCATGCCTCACGCAAAGAATTTAACTCAAATTGTATACCCATGCCTCACGCAAAGAATTTAACTCAAATTGTATACCCATGCCTCACGCAAAGAATTTAACTCAAATTGTATACCCATGCCTCACGCAAAGAATTTAACTCAAATTGTATACCCATGCCTCACGCAAAGAATCAAACTCAAATTGTATACCCATGCCTCACGCAAAGAATTAAACTCAAATTGTATACCCATGCCTCACGCAAAGAATCAAACTCAAATTGTATACCCATGCCTCACGCAAAGAATTAAACTCAAATTGTATACCCATGCCTCACGCAAAGAATTAAACTCAAATTGTATACCCATGCCTCACGCAAAGAATTAAACTCAAATTGTATACCCATGCCTCACGCAAAGAATTTAACTCAAATTGTATACCCATGCCTCACGCAAAGAATTTAACTCAAATTGTATACCCATGCCTCACGCAAAGAATTTAACTCAAATTGTATACCCATGCCTCACGCAAAGAATTTAACTCAAATTGTATACCCATGCCTCACGCAAACTCAAATTGTATACCCATGCCTCACGCAAAGAATCAAACTCAAATTGTATACCCATGCCTCACGCAAAGAATTTAACTCAAATTGTATACCCATGCCTCACGCAAAGAATTAAACCGTTTTGTTACCGATAGAACAAATTTCATCATATGATCGAGTGACAGATCGAACTATAGTCCAGCTGTATTAATAACTATTTTGGAACATATCATTGTATGACACCTGTTTCAAATGGACCACGACTTACAACAATTCACCCATGACTTGTATCAATTTTGTCACCTAACGCTACATTACCTTACAGTAGCATTGCCCTCTTATCTGTTCCTAACTGTTAACGAGTGAATCCTAATTAAAACTCAATTAACACCACAATCAGGACGGATTCTACCACTCGCAGTCAACAACCAATACTGACCAATACACCAATCTTAATGTTTATCTGTCATTGGAAAGAAAGTACGTTGACATTATACCACAGACAGATTATTATACAAAATTTGGCACCATTACATAAAAACACAGGAATGTATGTATTTATGTAGGTAATATTATATATGTAATATTTTGTTCTATGTACCCATGAATGTTACATCATAAGTGTCTTTCCATGAGTTTCTTAAGTATACGCTTGTTTGTGATGACAAAATGTGAAATCTTCATTGCAGAAGCTACTTTTAAACAAGTGTTACCCTTTAATTTTCTTTTTCTACGTTCACAGAGAAAAACCAGAAAAGCGATACAAATATCTATCCAAACTGATCAATGTGGTATGTTAGAATGACACTATCTTCAGTTTTTGTATTCAACAACAACAAAAAAATTATTTACAAATTCCATAGTTGATTATTTCAAAGTGAAATTCTCAACGCGACAATTAAGAAACATCGCAGCATGCATTCTTCATCCCCTACAGAGTCTGCTGAAGGGACATTTAAAAAAAATAAACGAATTAATTTGATCGATAATTCTCTTTTAAAAAAATAAGTAGTTTTTCAATGCATTTATTTGCACGAATATCCTTCGCAGTAATACATCTTAGAAAACATATTTAAGCAAAGAAACACCTTTAAGACGTTTGTAAAGTGTTTTTATATATATTTTCGTCTCAGTTATACATCCTGAAAAACAGAAAACATCCAAATACACTGGAAGGTGGAGAGCAAATTTCTGTGCTAGCTAAATGTCTGCAAAATGCAGGTACTGGTGAGGTTTATGTTCCGAAATCTATATCTGCCCTAATATTTAGGATCGTAATATTTACAGTAATAAAAGAAATACACGTAGCCCAAGAACATATTGTTTTGAATCTTCGTCGGCCGTATCTGAAAGGATGCTATCAAATTTCAAGAGTTTATTATTAAAAATGTGCTCCTGATCTATTGAATTTGCCTGCATCAAAATCGGATATTAGATACCAACTTGATATATTAAATGGAAGAGCAGGATTTCAGAAATTCATAAAATTTTCTCATCAACATAAAAGGTATGATATTCTACATCTTACCGTATATGCTCTCCAGAGAGTTAGAGAGTTTGTATAGTACAAAAATTATTGATTTAGGTAGACATTAATTTGACATTAGGCAGACTGGGCTATGCAACTATTCTTTCTCACTTAAATTCGTCCTTATTTCAGAAAGTATGGAATAGCCCTTGGCAAATCGTATTGGTCTTGTTATAAGAAATATTATGTATTATGACTATATAATTTCTCATATTTGCATAGAAAATGACGTAAACATCGAACATTTTTTAACGCTTGTATTCGAATACATGTAGGAACAAGATGTCAGCTTTAATATGTCTGTTTTTATGTAAGGTAAATCAATGCCATTTGATTTGATTATACATTACTTACTCATACAAGAATTGGCTAAATCTCTGAAAATGCTGTGATAAACTAATTATTAAGGAAAGGGTTACTTAAACTTGATCGTCCTTTAGCTTTGGCCTACCATCTGCCAATGACATTCACATTCATAGTACATAACAGGGCACAGTGTTCACGTACGTTTCAAAAAGGGGTGTTTATTAAATAGGATGACATAGTGTTCAAGTAACACTGAAAAAGGAGTAATCATTTATTATACGGAATGGCACAGTGTTCACGTCGATTGTTCGTTTATTATATAGGATGACAGATTATTCACGTAGATTGAAAAGAGGTGTTTATTTATTATATAGGATGTCAGAGTATTCACGTAAATTGAAAATAGGTGTTCATTTTTTATAAGACGACATAGTGTTCAAGTACATTGAAAATGACTGTTCATTAATTGTATAGGATGGCAGAGTGTTCACGTAGATTGGAAAAGGAATGTTCCTTCATTATATAACACGGCACAGTGTTCACGTACATTGAAAAATGAGTGTTCGTTTATTATATTTCAAATATTTCTATCATACTTACGATGTGTATATTTTTTCACCGTTTTATATTATATTAATGTAGCTAAGAGATATATTGACTTGCGTGACCTGTTTTATACATCTGATGCACTCATACTGTCACTATTTACAACTCGCACCAACCTCCTTTCGTCTTTGGGTCACCCCTCACTCAGCGCAAAACCAATCGTTTTCTCACATTTGTCTAAAGCTTTCCAAAGTTTGTTTACTTCTATAGTCCCTGGGAATCTAAACAATATTTGTCCTTTTCCACTGGTAAATCTATAATAATAATAATAATAATAATAATAATAATAATAATAATAATAATAATAACAAATGATGATGATAATATGATCTGCATACTTTAAGATATTATAATGAAGCTTCTACCTTTGCGTAAAGAACTGAGGCCCTGAGGGCAACCACCCCACTTTTTTCTAATCCGATGTCAAGGTTTGCTAATCGGAGTTCTCAAGTTACTAATCCTAGATCTCGCTAAAGCGATTAGTAAACCGATCTTCGATTAATAAATCAGGATTGCCAGTTTTGAAGAAAAAAAGATAATAATAATAATAATAATAATAATAATAATAATAATAATAATAATATTAATAAAAATAATAATAATATCATCTATTTTGTTCATCTTAAGGCATTTTACAAATCGAAATATTTTATTATACATTGCATTATGCGCTGGAGCAGAAACGCTACGTGTGCGCATTTATTTTTTAAGGTTGAACCTGTGTTCGATATGCTATGAACTACATCTGACCCATGCAAGAATTCGTTCGCGACAATCTGCCCACTTTACGCAAAATAGCTAATCAATCAAAAGAAATAAATAATTCGCCACTTTGCTCATTTGCCTCAGTAGGGTTGGTGTCACCTAATGCGGTAACTTATGGTGTCACCCCCATAGACCTCTTTCCGTAACAGACCATACAGAATCCTTAGTAATGTTTTTTGTACTAATGTTACTCGTAAATCCTAATTCCCGTATATCACTGAATATAATTTATAGGCAGTCATTTTGCTTTCTGATGGTGTCACCCGGCCCCCCCCCCCCGGCACACCCCTAGTGACGCAACTGACTTGTCTTACACATAAGAATTAAATTCTTTACCTTATAAAACTAGTTTCCTTATTTGAATTATGAGTAGTTCGGTTTATCAATACGAGATAATTGGTTTGTACGTAGTTTTATGCGTCGTTCCGTGTTTCGTTACGATTTACTCACTTCGTATGTGGTTATGAGTCGTTTGGGTTTTCAGTACCAGTTAATCGGTTTACACATTGCTATGAATCATAATCTTTCAGAACGAGTAACTCGGTTTGTACGAGGTTCTGTTCAGCTGATATCTCGTTCCACATCTTATTTTCAAGCGTACAGGTTGCGCTAAACATTATTGCCAAATGAGAGAATCAAGAATCAACTGAGGGTGGGCAACACGTTATAAAGTTTAGGCACATTCTTTCCACTACATAAACGGCACCTTGTCATTATACACGAGACACGGAGAGAGAGAGAGAGAGAGAGAGAGACAGACAGACAGACAGACAGACAGACAGAGAGGCAGAGACAGACAGACAGACCGAGAGGCAGAGCATAAGACAGTTACGTTGATACCTTACGAAGCATGTCAATAATCACAGGCAAAGGTAGATTGCTACGACTTAGAATAAAAGCATGGCTCTTGATCTCCATAACTGCTACACTCGAAAGACTTTTATACGCTTTTCAGGTGTCTCTCCACAGTCCTTTAACGACGACTGACTTACATGATTAATACATAAGTCATTATCTAGAGTACTGCAGTAGTGCATAAATCTCGCATTAGAAAATAGTATTTACTCTCACATATGCATAGTGTTGCGGGGGTGGGGATGAAGTTTAAAGTTTTGACATGATATTTCCTCTCACATATGTAATATATAGGAAAATTGGTGGGGATTAGAGTTTTCACATATTTCCTCCCATATATATAAAAGTCATACAGGTTAGAGAATTTTTAATTTGTACTCTGCGGAGATTCGAACCCAGTTCCGCGGGTAAACGGCACCCATCGCCTTGCCTGCACACACGATCCCATATTCTCTCACGACTAAGCACACATCACCAAGCAATGATGCTACTCAATCGGTCCTATATGAACGGAAAGTGCTATCATTACGCTTAATGCAATCAGTTCTGTAGGTTTAAAAGAAAATACAAAAAAAATGAACACAAAATAATACATGTATTGGTGCGTGATATGAGACTGTTATCTTAAAATAGTGCGCGTACAAACTTCGTTCCTTTTTTAACCGACAATGTTATAAGCGAAGGTTCAAAAAGCGGACATCTTGTTTCAGGTTTAAAAATCTCTTTTACTGGGGTTTATAATTAGGAAATCACAAAGGAATTGAATGCTTCATCAATTCAAACTAATTGGGGCTTGAGAAAAGCCTATTATCCTGGCGGAACGTATGAAAGATGACGATAATACTCATGATTACCGGAGATTGCATGGCATGGTTAAGCACATTGCTCTCAATAGAACTGGAACACATTTTCATTATCGTGTCTCATGATCTAAACAGTAGTTTCGGTGTATTATGCTCTTATCGTCTTTGGTTTGCATTAGATAAATTTTGCCTATTTTATGTCATGCATCTCCCAATTACACTTAAGGAGTTACACTTAATAGGCACATAAAAAATGGCAAGAATGAATACATTCACGACTGTACATATTTAAAATCATTGACCATCGGTATCAACGCAGACTAGCACTTTTCAGTCAACAGGCAAAAAATATCATCGTGGTCAAGATTTTCAAAAAATGGGAGTTTGTCAGAAAGTACTGATACGCAATACTTTGTGGATATTTTTCGCAATAGGTAGTAAAATATATAATCTACTTGCTTGATTAGAAAATCAGGTTCAAATTATTGTTATGATTTTACTAAAAACAGTTTGTACTATAAATATGTATAAAAGTTTAACCTCGTATCTTTACAACCTATCATAAATTGGCTTTGCAAATATATTGGTTTAGAATTCTGATACGAAGTCAGTTACTGTACCAACACCATCATCCATCCTAACAACCACTACCCCCAATTAGTCCGCAAAGTCAGCAATAAACACACACGCCTTCATATATTAGATGTGCAAATTTGATGTAGTTTTACGTACTAATTCCTCTATTATTTTCTATTTGGTTACGTACTTTCGGCCATTTTATGACACATATCTAACTTGGTATATGATAGCAAAATGCGCACCGACTTACAAGTTATTTTCTGGATATTTTAATTCTTTTTACACTTGAATAAAATTATCGATATTTATAAAGTTACGAACTTGAACTTTGAGTACTCAGGCTCTCAGTCCTTTTATGATCACAACCCGAACTGCATCTGTAAGCATACGTCTGTTACACTTCAGAATATGTATATCCCATCGTACTGGTGAAAGGTTCTGATCCTTTCAAATAACAATCTAAAGGAAGATAAAATGGTATTCAGTTTGTTTAATGAGTGATACATGGTATGTTATGTTGCAATTGCATGGTTTTGTTGTCTCTGAAATCCTTCTGATTAGGCATCAGCTATTTTGCAGTGTGTGTGTGTGTGTGTGTGTGTGTGCGCGTGTGTGTGTGTGTGTGTGTGTGTGAGAGAGAGAGAGAGAGAGAGAGAGAGAGATTTGGATTTTTAACGTAGCTTTCACAAATATTCAGTCATATCGATAAGATATATGCAGTGTGGCAGTTTATAGTGATGTTTATAGTGATGTCTAGCACTGGGGCATCACGCCGCAGACATTTACCATGATGTACCACCCAGCCATGTTACCCTGACACTAGGCCGACCAGTTCTGGCCGAACCTCTTAAATGATGTGCGCCTAGCGAGGCAGCTGCTAGTACCATTTTTATATGTCTTTTGTAAGACCCAGCCGGGGTTCGAACCCGCGACTTCCCGCATCTGAAGCTAACGCTTTTACCATTTAGGCCACCAGTTTAGTACAGAGAAGCCATGAAAGATGGCGAAGTCACCGCAAAACAAAATACAAAAAGTCTGAAAACTTAAATTTGGAATGAAAACCAATCTATCAGAATTAAATGAAGCGCATTTCAGCACACGAATTTTATTTTGAATAATTTAAATCTTATTTAGTTGATCTGTTTAAAAAATTGTGATCAATTTTAAAATTGTATAGCAACAAGATTGATCTGGAATTTCGTGAAATCAATTTTGACTAAATATGAAATACAATTTTGTCTATTTTCATAATCATTCTGGCATTTTTTGAGAATCTGTTATATTATTTCAAAAGTTTACAGGAGGGTAAGCTAGAAAAATATCTTTTTTCTGGTTTTCTTTTTTTAACAAAGTACTCTGCCAAGATAGGACCACCTCATATTTTAAATGACTATTTATCACCTATTGACACTGTTATATTATTTATTGTTCATGCTTTCTATGCATTTCGATCTTTCAAAAGCTAACTCGTGTCCATTTTTAGTGAGACCCCTTGCTTGTCAAATGGTCCTGACCTTTAAAAACAGCTGGTGGAATATATTGTCGAAGCGAAATGCAAATAATGTCTGAAGATTGGCTTCAGAAAAAACTAACAAACAATAAACCGGATATTCGCTTTCTTCGGCAAATGTGGTGTGTTTTGCAGTGCAGCAAGGTTTGTGCAACTTTTATTTGGCGATTTTAATATGGGGTGTGTAAATTGTAATCTGAAATCACAGGGATGGGTGGATGATGGCTTATTGTTATTATTAGTATGGTGTAAAGCGTTGGTATAGATAAAGCTTCGCATAAAATGACCTGGAAAGAGGGAAGCAAAAGTAGTCCACATAATTTATCGATGTGTAAAACATTCCAGTTCAATACACGTTAAGGTGTACATCCAATCACATTGTAAATATGCGGTAAATTCATAAAAATTGGAATCTATCTATCTATCTGTCTATCTATCTATCTATCTATCTATTCATACAGCAGGTTTTTTCCCTCATTGCCGACGAATTTCATAATAATCCATAGAAATAAAAAATATCATGAACTCATTGTTCCATTGAGATACACACTTGATGGTGGAATGAATTTATTTCTGTTTGGTCCCAGGGGTTGTTAATTATTGTAAGTTGTTAATGCTGCTGGCTGTGCTAAATTTCCATAGGGACTTAATCACACTTAGCATATCCTGGCGTGTGAACTTTTCTCTGGTAAATCCTCCGGAATGAAGTTTGCGGAGGGTCGTATTTTTTATTGGAGCAACCTGACTGAATCCGATACAGCAGTAAATAAGTTAGTGTTAAAAGACCTAGATTACTGGTAACCAGTCCAGATTTAGCTGTCACCACATATAGCTATACAGTATATTATTTGAGATAATACTGAGTGAAAATCAACATACATTTATTTCGTATTACATTTAAAAATAAAATAATTGCAAACGCCTGCAGGTCAGTTCACTCACTGGTTACCGATTTACACACGTTCACACCTCTTTTCTTTGCTCCTGACTTGTACAGGAAAGGGTGAGGTAATTTATCTAGCTTCCGGTCTAACATCACTTCCTCACTGTAACGTAACGTGTGTAACCGCTATTCCTTTAAGGAACCGTGTATACTCGCTTATAAGAGACGTTCAACTACAAATTGTACAGACCCAGATCATCCGTCGCAAAATGCGCCGGCAGATCTGGATTTGTGCAATTTGTTAGGAGGAACCGGTAGAACAAACAACATAGACACAATATTCTACGGCTGAACAGGACCTTTGTTTTCTGCAGTTTGACTCGACTTATAAGCGAGTATAGACGGTGGTACACGCATTTTGATTCCACGAAAACACTATAACGGCTGAAATACATAATGAATTTGAATGACACTGGAAGAAATATGAATATTTTTAAAATCTTTTTTATTTACTCGATGGACCTTCGTATTTCTTTTGTTGTTTCATTTGAATTTGAATCAATATCACCTTACATACTAAAAATGTATAGATACTCAGACAGGTACGGGTCCCTCACGAATGACGACACTAAAAGTAAGCATCACTGAGTTGCACAATTTCATTTTATTGGGAATATAAATAAGACGCCGCCGGGTGAGGCGGACAGTAAAACTTGTGTAACATCCCCATGCTCTACAAATCACTTATAACACAAGGAACGTTGATCTACGTGCATTAGGTATAAACTTAAACCTTGTTTTCTATCAAGAGATATAGCTCTATTGAGTGTTTTCTATCAAGAGATATAGCTCTATTGAGTGTTTTCTATCAAGAGATATAGCTCTATTGAGTGTTCTCAATTATTACTTCTACTTATCATTTTTCTTTTGTTTATATAAGAGAGAGAGAGAGAGAGGGAAGGATAAACAGGAATAAAAGCAAAAACAAAACAAACTAGAAATTTAATCGTGGCTTATATTCCGCCCTTTTTTCATTTAATCATTTTTCCCAAGGGGCTGTGGTAGGGTAGCTGCCACTTAGTACATAATATATGTGGCTTATTTAAGAATATAATATATTTGTCTTCAATATTGCAATAAACGTATATTTCCGTTATGATACATTTTTATGTCCCTTCTTTGTCTCTTAACTAAGTTTGCTGACATATATATTGTGTTCTGTATTTCAAAATCGAAAAGATGTGTAATGATGTAAAGGGATACAAAGTGTTATAGTTGATGTAAAGTTTCCTTAACGTGTCGCCTAACCCTTTTCAATTTTTTTGTGAGATTGATATGTATAGACCAAATCATAAAAGGACAGTGTATTTGTCTATTTAGTTTTCTTGCTTCCTGTTACATGTTTATGCTCATTCAAGCAGTAACAAGTAAAGTGTGAAACCAACAAGGTTAGAGAAATTTAACAAATAGTTTATTTCCCTAGAAAAACAAGGCAACAATTCGAAAAAGAACTTACGGCTTTACGAATCAAATCCAAAAAAATCCAAGAATAATCCAAGAATTAAAAAATAGAAGTCCTAGTAATAAAACGTCCTAATGAAACTGAGTTAAAATCCCGATGAAATCCAAAATGGAAGGTGATGACGTATGCTGTGGTCAGTGTAGTACTGATATGTCAACAGTTCTTTGTTGAATGACAGAAAATAATATTTCAGTGTTTGAATTCAGTGTAAATTTCGAAAACTGTCCTTGGCCAAGAATTAATTTAATGCACTAGTAGTTCCATGGAAAACAAACTTGTGATCAAAATAAATTAAATTAAACAGAATAATTAGCCCAAAACCTGGTCACAACATAAAACACTGACTTCTCGTGTGTTATGACATTACTAACTATTATTTTCTAAACGTCAATAATAAATCTAGCTACGACGCAAACAGATGTCCGGATGTGGGTCAGTCCTCCGGTAAAACCTAACTGATACATGCTATGTGTCACGGACTCCAAGTATGGCCTCGATTTGACTTATGAGTCTTACTCTGAGAAAGAATAAAATAAAATAAAAAAGTTGTTTACTTCAGCTCTTACTGGTTCTGAATATAGGTCAGGAACTAGGTAAGCATTTGATACAAAGTTTCTCTTATTACTTGTCTGCGAAAAACAGTCATGTCAAACTGAACTCAACTGAATTTATGGACAAGGTCAAATCCAATAAATAAAGTTACATTACAACATCATGTAATGGAATGAAAAAAGTTTAAAACTAACAAACAAACAATTAATATAAATCAAATATAAATTAAATAAAATATACATAACACTTCCTTTCATGTAACTTCGACAACTTAGCTCATTACCTGATGGAAATCCAATTATTAAGTGTTTTCATTTCCGCTTTGTGGCGATTCCATTGTGTTAATTTCAATACATTCATTATTAGTGTTCTACATAGTGAATTTTACAATTGCAATTTCCTGAATTTGAAGACCATACTTTTTAGTAGAATCACTTCTGCAGTCAATGATGACGTGTGTCTTTCTTCTGAACGAACAACACATGATGTAAAAGAAATAAGTTCAGCTATTTTCACATAAACAGTGTTCATTTCATGATGACAAAACAATTAGCAAATATCGGCCTCTTCAGCCGCATGCTATATAAATGAAACCCACACTCTGTGCCCTCTTGCGGCTGGTTTACATCAAGCGAAAAGTGTTGATCTCACCCCTTAAAATGTGTAGATATCATATTCATAATACACATACTTGTCCAGAAAGACTAAATCCAAATCCAATGAATTCCAGTGGTTTTCAGAATTAATTCCAATATTGATAGTGCTGATATAACAATAGCCTGAAATAGTGTTGATGTGCTAACAGTCTTGATGCATCGCAATGATATAATCCAACATATTTCTAAATGAATTAACAATAAACCGAAAATTGTGATTTAGTTGTAATGCCAGCGAATAATTTAAATCAATAAGTTCTCTCAAATTAAAGCTGAAAAAACTAAAATACTTTTTCCACTAGTCTAAAGTTAATGTAGGAAAAACAAATCGCTATGTTTTCCCTTATATATATAAAGTCCGTAGATATTTTTTAGTCTCGGGAAATCTTAGGATCTTATGCACCGGTTAAGTCAGCGGCAAAATACACAGTGTACAAGTGTGTGTGCGTATGTGTGTGTTTATGTGTGTGTGTTTCTTTATCCTTCTATATAATCATTGACACAAAACTGAAAAAGGCGCAAATTCCAAACGGTTTCCGAACGTTTCGAGCTAAACAAGTTTTTCCTCAGGGGAATAAACAGCCTACATACACAAGATAAATACTAATCATTAAAATCTAAGAAACATTCTAAGGTGAGCTTACAGCAAGGGATATACAGATAAAGGATAATAATAGTCGTACACGAGCGGTTTATAATCTCTATCACATTGGGAACGAACGTATTGATTTTATACTAGGTTGTATACTAAGGTCGGACTCAATTTACAAAATCTGCTAAAGAAATTATATCCCGGTAAAATTATGCATGGAGGTTCTATAAGATGTCACGAGAATGGCGTAGCCGCAGCGGGATAATTAAAAAGAACTAACATAACAACAACAACACTAATAATAATAATAATAATAATAATAATAAGTACAAGTAATAGGGTAAATATTATCGTAAAAATTGCAAAGGTGAACAACTGATGACTAGCAGTAATTTTGCTAAGACTGCAAAAGTAAGGTTGGATTCCCTATGAGTTTACATTTATAGCAACCGGTATCGTGCCTTACGCGTGGGTTCTATTTCAGTCCACCATGTTTGATTCAATCGGTAGCATTTCTAGGGACTCTAATGTTCAGTCGAGTAGTAGTTAATTTTGCTGAGAATGTGCTTTTTTAAATTATTCATTCGCTTCTGAGGTCAAAAGTTTCGCCAACATGTTGAGTGACACATATCTTTCATGTCAGACGATACACTGCATTTTTGTATCGACAGCCTAACTTCTCCCTGATCGTGTTGCTAACTCATGTTGCCGAAATTCTGAACGATTCGGTCTAGGGCCTTTTTTGGCAACATTGGCAATTCTGGTCTTTGAAGAGTGGCATGTGCCTGAATCTGAGGGCTTATTTTAATTTGCCCAGGCACGTACTAGATTGTCCTTGGGAGTTTTACGTCTACGAAACATAAACATAGTGATTTCTTAAAATGTAACCTTCAGATGTTCGGACGAGTCAAAAAAGGGACAATGCTTCCGATTGACCTGTTGTAGGTTTGGGGCAACGGGGTGGAAAGTTACCTCGCAGAGGATACACTTCTTGGTTTTCTTGGTTTTCAATTTCAGAAGGGCTCCTCTAACAAGCAATTTAGTTTTGTTAATAGCCTCCTCAATGTATGGTTCCTTATATATCGTCTCTTTCTAAGGTATCGCTTGAGTTATCTGAGTCTCTTTTAAAAGGTACCAGGATCAGAGCCTATGCGTTTGGTCGGAATGCACATACTGTAAGATTTTGGAATGCACGCTAACGGTGGCAACTGGTCGGGAATAGATACTGGTAAGAATCAGTAAGTTTAGAATACAGGCCATTCTCTATATTCCACTACAGGAGGATTGATTTTGTATCGGACACGACACTGGAACTGTTTGATCTCACACGTAACTTTAATCGTATGATGGTAGCTAATGGCGATTTCGCCGAATATTTTGAAATTGTCGCCCGCTTCGATCCATTATAATTCTTTATCATTAACGAATCTGCAGCAACTTATATATATATATATATATATATATATATATATATATATATATATATATATTCCGAAAAGAATTGTACACAGATTAGAATGACTGAGCCCTTACAACTATAAACAACCGTTGTTGCATACAGTTAAAATAATTAGTGATTTTAAATAAAATACTTCATGTTTATGGTCACGTATCACGCATTCATCTTTGGCGGATTTGTCAGAATTACAAGAGTAAAACAATTATGTGCATTATAATATGATTTTATTATGATAAAACTAAAAATGATCATCAGGTTCTTTAGCAATCAAGGTATTCTAATCTACTCAGCGTGTAAACTGATGCCTCCTTAGACTCTCTTTCCTTGGTGGAAGCTACGTGGCAAACTAAAGTACTATCATAAAATCCAAATTTCGTCAGTACAGCCGCATCCAAAAAGACGTGGAAGTCTTTGTGCACATTCCATGTATGAGAAAATAAAGGAAGGATGAAATCTTGACAAGATTTGACAAAATACATGATACGTGTGCCACAGTTACACCCTTACATTCGACTTATGTTTATTGTGGCGATGAAAATGTACGACTAGACTACATCCATCTGTCCTCAAGAAACAGGATAATTGGACTGTAAAGGTCCTGAATTTTCAAAATACTTTGTATCTATGTTCTCCTTCCTATAATACAAACCCAAACCCAGCCATCCAAAGACTATTCAATTACAGAAAACAATCAAAAGGACTAGTATTATATACAGCCGTAACGGTTTGAAAGTAGAACGATGTTAATGGAAATCACTATTAATTAGGATAAACACTTCTGAAGTTTCACCAGATCTGCCACTGATTATACTTGTAGCTTTTATAGAACAATCCCTACGGACTTCAACAGGTCTTTCTGTAAACAACTATTGGCATTTTTAGATTAGTTCTCTGAGAAAGATTACCATGTCTAGCTTTTTTTTCTTTCTTGATCTACCTTTTATCATTCTATTTTATCCCTTCATAGCTTATCCCTATGTCTGGCCAAGAAAGAAACCAAACGTTCAATGCATAGGAAAGAATCATGTGCCTCCATTCAACTCAGTCCTGAACATACAGATAATTTCGACTTTGAATAAAGTTAGAACAAATTTTGGAGTTGAATTTGTAAAGATATGTTTATTTAAATTTTGTACTAGTCTGTGTCCGATTTTGAAGCTTTGAGTATGGATACCAAACTTTGAGTATCGTTATCAATCTTTGAAAATTGTTAGAGAGCTTTAGTATCGCCTCCGGTGTCTTTGAGTATCGGTACCAGTCTTGGACTCTGGCTACCAAGCTCTGAGTCTAGGAATCAATTTTTACATATGGATGATTAATTTATCGATCAGTGATATCGTACTCGTGCACATTGGTGGGATGTTAGTGAAGCATTTTAATTAAATAATCTTTGTGTATTGTGACCCAAGTAGGATATAATAAAATGACTTTGACTTGGTTGCTTTTATGCGCTGTAAAACTTTGTCTTAGAGTAACATAGGAATAGTGCATAATGTATCGCAAATCCTTGTATAATTTGATGTGCTTCTGTATGTCCGAAATGGTAAGTAGTGCTTTTATAGTTGATTTAAAAATACTAGCGATTCGATTACATGATAAGAGTATTCAGACTGATTAATTCTTCCTGAACGTTTAATTGATCGATTCCTTGCGGTACGTTTAATTGATCGACTCCTTGCTGTACGTTTAATTGATCGACTTCTTGTTGTACGTATAATTGATCGACTCCTTGCTGTGCGTTTAATTGATTGACTTCTTCCTGTACGTTTAGATGATCTACTCCTTCCTGTACGTTTAGATGATCTACGTATGTTTCGTTTGTCTGAAGATAAATAATGCAACAGAGTCATATACAAGATATCCTCTAAACGAAAGAGGACAATCATACCCGTTTAAAAATTCCAGAAGCTCGTCTCCAGGCCAGGGGTTAGCAAAAGCAGGAAATTTGTCATGATACCATTTCAAAATAAACGAGTCTTTCTTTTCATTCTGAAGCCTATAGGCTTCAGTACGTGCGACCATCAGCTCGAAAAGTCGATGTTACTGAGCAATCTAATCATAAAACAGTTAGTCATCTGTACGAGGAGTCAATTCAACATAGCAAACTCACGGCTAGGCATCTGTACGAGGAGTCAGTTCAACATAGCAAACTCATGTCTAAAACAATCATGTCCTCGATGTTTTAAATGCCAAATTTTAGGACAACGACCTGTCCTAAGAAGCAATTGATGCCACTCCAGTATTCTTAATGCTAGTGATCCCTGATGTCACACACTGCTCCAGCATTCGATGCGCATGGATTAACGTTCTACTCTACGATAACGTCAGGCATATATATTTTATTATATCTGCACACACAGTTATCTTCTTACATTCTATGTGTAATGAGGCAATGTGTAGTGTGGAAAGCAAGTTCTATCAACCAACCTTTTAATCACGTTATCTATCCGATGGCGGAATAAATCTATCTTCTCAGGGGATTGTCGAAGTATATAAAAAGATGAGTGATGACCGTCCACTGAGAGAATGGATGGTATATAATACAATATAATATTATATATTATATTATTATTATATTATAATGATCTGATAGTAACCTTTTCAGTCAATAATAGACTCCAGAGCAACATACTCAACCGCGGTTTCGAGATGGTGGAGTGGATTTGGGGAGGCAAACATCAACACAATTCTTTTTCAAATTTAGCTTTGGCATTAGTCTGGTTTATAATAAAAGTGATTTTGCTTAAGTATATTACCAACAGAAAAAATCTTCAAAATAATTGACTATTTGCTGTTGAACACAACTGTATGACATATCCAATGTATAATTTGTATTAGCGATTGAGTACTTACTATATACTGGATTAATACAACCAGTGATTAGTTCCACTCTTTAAAATTAAGAGCGCTTTTAGTCTATATCGGAAACAAAACCTATGAAAAATGACAGCTTTTTACTTCGCAGTTTTAAACCACTCAGACTTAACAGACAAATAAGGTTGGTTAGTCGATTTTAATTTTTGCGTAGATCTATAATGACCCAGTCGCGGTTATAATTCAGTAGTGTACATTTTACGTGATTTAATTATTTTGCACTCGTGCTGGTCAGTGGCTAAATCACTGGAATCGTGACCAGAAGGTTGCGTGTTCGACTCCAACCGTAAAACTAGGTATGATAGGCCAAACGTGGTGTGTCCTTGGCCATACGTTTTCAACACTGATGATTTTCTTTTTTAAAAAGGCCTACGACAAATTTTTTACTGTCGACAGTGAACTAATTGGACAATTATTCCACGTAAGACGATTTAATATTTTAAACAGACGAGTAATAAAAGAAAACAAAACTAGAAGACACTGATCATTAATTCTGTTCAACTTCATACATTATTTCACCCTTGGAACCATATATGTAAACGTGCATTTTGAATGTTTCTGCTAATACTGTTTATCAGCGGAAATCAGGCATGGCAATTAAGAATAATCTCTCAAAACAATTTTATGTCAAGTCGACAAACATTATCAAAATGCGAAAATATACAAAAATTATAAACGTTAATCACATATAATACTTACAAGAATGTTGATGATATTGCAGTATTTGTCAGAGCTCAGGCATATCAAAATTGAACACTAATTTCGGAAGGTGACAGTCACTCGATCATTAGAAACTATGGTAAATTGCCTGTTTAATTTAAGTGATGTAGCAACGTTTCAGCACATGTTAACGTTAGGCCAATTTCTTCGCTTATAAGACCAATAGTTATGTTACCGTATATTTAAGAAGCAAAAATCAGCGACGGAAGCTCTAATGACTATTCATTGTCTTCATTTTTTATTTGATTGCCCCAGCTCCATTGTTAGCTTCAATTTCTTCCAACACATTCCGCGGTGAAACTCTGCTGGGGAAGACCTGCAGTCTTTGCATTTGACCTTTTTGTACCAGAAGAGAAATAGGTTTTTTGCGTGCAGAATCCGTCTATTTCATTTTCTCGTATTGTGAACTAAAGTAGAACATAAATAATTTTTGGAACTGAACTGATCGATTTTGTAATTTAGGTATATGTGACCCGATAATTTATGATATTGTACATAGTTTAACTGGATTTAAAGATTAATTGGAATGATTTACAATGGCAGGTTGTGTGAGATTTTGCTTTGGAAACCAGTTATGAACTCGCATTTAAAGTGTTTGAAACTTGAATGTCAAAAATAATACTCAAACAAAAAGGAAAAGGATTTACAAGAACTGGACTTTACTCTTACATTTTACAAATAAACCCAAGGGACTTGAGAGAACAGGACCTTCTGAGCCGGCGACCCTTGCATGCACATACATGTAGACTTACAGCACAAAACCCTTCGTGTGTGTGTGTATGTATATATATATATATATATATATATATATATATATATATATATATATATATATATATATATATATATATATATACATGTGTGTATAGTATATTTGACAGTAATTGTCAGATTATTGAACAATTTTCCTTATGATAATATTGAAGAAATAAATGGTAAAATACGAACGGAAGGAAGGCCTGTATAGAAAAGTAAAATGAAAAGCTTCTCTAGAACAAATACAATGTCGTTATGGAAAAAGTATCGATGCAATATGGTTCATAATGTGCCATATTTAACCTTAAACTTGTTTAAAGTAGTTGAAACGGTCCGTATGTGTATAAGCAACATAAATAATAATAATAATAATCACTCCCTCAGAGGTAATGGCAATGTGCGATGCACTTATACAATTTATCCTTTTAAGAATTATACGGATTCCTTCTCTTCGAAATGACAGATGCATGCATGGCTTCTATAATCTAGTCAATACAATTAACTCTCTATGGCTTCTAATTATGGCATGAAATAGTGAACATGCAACACACACACACACACACACACACACACACACAGAGTTTTCATTATTATGAGGATGTTATAAGAACAATAAGCTGATAATAGCACAGACTATTCAATTCAAAAACACGTTCTCTATAATCCAACTTACCTTCCTGCCTGGACTGTATTCCAAAGAATGTTATTTTTGTATCATTTTAATAGTCGAGGACCATATAACACAATAACTTACTCGCATTGGGTAGCACAATAACGTAATAGTAAGATATAACACCTTTTCGTACTCGTCCCACACAAAGAGCTGATAGTTCTATACAGACAAGAATCGGAAACTCTGGAAGCAAATCAATAAATTGAAAATATGTTTGAAAGAATACACAAGTTGACATTTAACACATTCAAATTTGAAATTTGGTAAATCCAAGTTAAATAAGTAACTCGAAATTAATGCCCTTTTGTTTTCTTCCTGTTAATGTCTTGTGTTCGTGCGTTTTGTTTTAGTTATGAAGACTAGCGTTGGGAAATTATTATTGAATAGCAATATAAATGAACCTGGGTTATATTTGCCGTTATGATAAATGGATACAACGGTTGCGGCTGCAGATCCATTACAGTAACTAGGAAATGCATGACATTAGAGGTGGAATATTTTGATCGGTATATCATAGACACGCATGCCTGATAAACTTATTGATCAAAGTCAGAGAAATGCAAAATATGCTGGCTGACACAAAAAGCAATATCAAAACTTAATTTGTATGATATTTTTTATATTATGTTAGATATCAGTTCTCGGAAGGATAGCAATAGGAACTGGATGGAGTTTCTCACCACCACCACCACTATTGCAAATGCGGTGCTGCCTATATATAAAATGTCAGTTTCTACATATTTTAAGAAATAGGGTCTAAAACCTTTATTTGTGCTTTTAATCTATGCTTTGTAAAACTTGTAGGACAGGGTTTGATTTAAACCTTTATCATGTACTGTGTTGAAGGTTGTCAGGTCACGCTAAGGTATATTTGTTTGGAAAAGAAACAACAAGTAAATAGTGAAATAAGTCGTTAACACACAAGTACTTTGTACCACAAAATGAAATATATTATATCCCATGTAAATGTAGAACGGTAAGCAGGCATATATATATATATATATATATATATATATATATATATATATATATATATATATATATATATATATATATATATATATTGTGTGTGTATATGTATGTATGTATATATATAGTTGCGAGTCTAGGCTTTTACAAAAAGTAATAAAAAAGAGTGAAGACAACAAGCTTTGTAAAATTTAACAAATAATTTATTTCCCTAGAATATACAGTGCAAAAATGAGAAGAAAGAACTTACGGTTTTACGAATCAAATCCAAAAATAATCAAAGAATTAAAAAATAGAAGTCCTGGTAATAAAAAGTCCTGAATAAAACTGAGTTCGAATCCCCATGAAATCCAAATTGAAGACGATGACGTCTGTTGTAACCTTCAAAGTGCTGCAGTGTCAACAGTCTCTTGTTGAATCACAGCAAGTATTATTCTAGTTTTTGAATTCTGTATAAATTTCGATAAATATCATTGTCCAAGAATTAATTTAGAGCACAAGTATTTCCAGGGAAAAGAATCACTTGAATTCAAAATTTGAAGAAAGTAAAATAATTAGCCAAAACTGGATGCAACATTAACAACTTGACGTCTCAAGTGTTAAGGCAGGACGGACTATTCTTTCTCAAAACATTAATAATAAGTCTAACTAAGACGCAAAACAGATGCCCGGATGGGTGTCTACCTTCTAGATATTGAAGTTAGTTGCATGATAAATATCATATAATCCAGGTATGGCCTTGACATAACTTAATAATTCTTACTCTGAGAAAAAATAAAAAAAATAAAGAAAAGTTGTTTACCAAACGTCACTGGTACTGAATCATGGTCAGAAACTAGATACAGTTATTTTTTATTATCAGGTGTTTACCAATGAAAATTTACAAAATCAGGTCAAGCAGAACTGATATTAATTCTTAAAAACTCAAGTCTAATAAACAATATTACATTACAATAGCATGTAATGGAATAAAATAAAAAAAATTAAAACTATCATACAAACAATCACATTAAATCAAATATACACAACACTCCCCCCATAAAAGGAAAAGAAAAATTTATATAATAAAGCTTTCTTTTTACCATAGGTCAATTATACATGTGGTTTATAAAAAAACTAAATAAGAAGAAATCTTATGAATGATACAAAGATACATTAAATACTATACTTCTATACACGTGGAACTACATCTGCTATTAAATTATATTTTTTCCTCGATGTGCCTGACGTCAATATTGTATTCCTGTAACAACAAACTCCACCTTCATAATGTTTGATTGTTGCTTTTCACCTTGCTGATGAAAGTAAGGGGGCTTTGGTCACCAAACACAATAATCGGAGAAGGAGCTGAACTAATGTAAACTCCAAAATGTTGTAATGCCAATATCAAAGCCAAACATTCATTCTCGATTGTTGAATACTTTCTTTGGTGCTTATTTAATTTCACAGAAAAATAAAACACAACTTTAATCTTCTTGAATCAAAACCGCTCCAACCTCACCATCATTTGTATCAACAGACAGATAATTGACTGAAATGTGGAGCTGTAAGAACTGGTGCACTCTTACGTAATGCCTTCAACGTATCAAAATCCTCCGGACATTTTTCAGTCCTCAATGAAACTTGTTTTTCTTGCTGAATAAATTTATCAGGGGTTCAACAGTTATAGAAAAATTGAAGCAAAATTTCCGATGGTATCCAGCCATACCTAAAAATTGTTTTTAGTGACAGGCACAGGGAATTCAGAGATAGCTTTGACCTTAGCATCTATAGATTTAACTTGTCTATGTCCCACGATATGTCCTAGAAATGTTACACAAGCACAGTAAAACTCACTTTTGGATAAATTAATTGTCAAACTTGCATCAGTGAGTCTGTCAAAGAATTTCCGAATTGTCGCTGAATGTCCTTTCCAGGTTCGTTGTAGATGATGACATCATCGATGTATGCATCACAATTGTCTAGACCAGGGGTAATCATATTCATTAAACGTTGAACAGTACTTTGCTAACCCGTCATCACAAACGGCATCACTTTATATTGATAAAGTCCATCGGGAGTCACGAGTGTCGAAATTTCCTTTGCTCTTTCCGTCAGTGGAATTTGCCAATATCCTTTCAGAAGGTCAAATTTGGTGACAATCTTGGCATTTCCGAAATAATCAATGCAGTCATCGATTCTTGGTAACGAAAATGCATCTATTTTTGTCACACTGTTCACCTTCCTATAATCAGTGCACATACGGAAAGTTTTATCTGGTTTCAAAACAAATTTACATGGTAAACTACAGTCATTTCTACTGGTCTCTATGAAATCATTCTGATGCAAATACTGTTTTTTAAAAAGTTTTCCTGTTTGAGAGGGTTCATCCTTGCTTGTTCTTGTCGGAACATCTGGAAATAAGTGTTCATATCCAAGTAATAACTTTTTAAATTCAATCCTTTCTTGTTGTTGCAAATGTGAAAGTTTCTGGCCCAGATCATTCATAATTTCTGAATTCCGAAGATTTGTCACTCCAAAATCACTAGAGTCCGATTGCATTCCTTCGCTTAAATCTGCACTGAGTGGGACAGGTACAACTAAATTAATTGCATGATTATATCCCAGGAGTAGTAATATTATAATTTAACTTATTCATTTTCGTCTTAACTTTGTAAGGGCCGTAATATCTAATCTGAAGAAAATTATGATGAATGAGCAAGAGAGACAGAACTCTATTACCAGACTAAAACGTTATCTCCCTTGTATTTCTGCCAAACCATAATTTCACTTTTGACTTGAATTCGTGGGTGCCAAATGGGTTGCAGATTAGCCGTATATATCTTCTGATTGGTTTTTCCTACCATTTAACAAGTATGACAAGGTCTACAGTATTTACAAACATCACTTTTAATTGTTCGCCAATAAAGGTAATTCAACATAATGTGATAAGTCTTGTTAATTATTAATTGACTAGCCAAAGGAGTTTCATGGGCCAGACTAAGTATTTCCTGTCTGTATGATTTTGGAACTACAATTTGATAGTTCACTGACCACTTATTACTAGCAGGTACCGCGGGATGTCTCCATTTTCTCATAAGAATCCCATTTTTAATGAAATAACAGACATGTACTTCATTGGCTTCAGCTTCACTAATGGCCAGTTGAAACAAACAGGTGATCTCAGAATATTTTTTCTGTTCGAAGACAAGTGATTGTCTTTCGTCACCCTGATTATAATAAAGAGAATGAGTAGTTAAAAGAGGATTACTGTGATGAATACCTTCTGATTAGTACAAATAAGGAATGAAAGTGACATCATCAAAAGCCTGACCAATACACGTGTCAGCTAAATGAATACTTTCCTGATCAATATCATTCTCAAATGCTTTCTTTGCCATAGCTTTAGTAACTGCACAAGCTGGGTATAGATCAGGGACTTCTTTTTCAATTGGATCGAGTTTCTGATCCAAACAAGGCTTGTCAGTTACAAGTGGACTAACCACATCCATATGGCCTGCTAGGTTGTTGGCTAGCAATAAATGGATGCCCTCAACGGGCAAAGCACGCACTGTTCCGACTGTCACTGGTCCTGAGACTAAGTATGATGACAAATTTACACAATGGAGAGACACATTAACAAAGCTGCATTATACTACCTGAATAAGAACACTCATTAGAAGAATGCCTCACAGAAAAAGGGAAAGTACCTGACAATAAAAGGCTCTGAGACGCTCCTGTGTCCCTTAACATTTTAATATGGATGGGATTATCCGAATCACCCAAGATTGATAAAGAACCCTTCTACATGAATGGTTCATAATTATCCATGATAAAATCAGACTGGGGTTTATTAGACCCAATACATGTATTGCTTTCAATACATGACTGTGACCTTGACCTCCTAGAAACAAGAGCGTTTGGAATAGGTCTATCGTGATTCTGATGCTTTTTTTCAATTTGTAGCAAGCATAAATAACGCCCTTTCTTCTTGCAATAGGTACACGTAGAAAGAGATACGAATTTTTGATGAAGCTTATCAGAAACTTGAATTCTAATAGTTGTGCCAGACTGAAATTTAGAAGGGCTTGTATTAAGCTGAAATACGTTTCTACCAGAAGACTGCTGAGTTGAAGACTTGCCTACAAAATACATTTTATGAGCTCAGAAATACTCGTCAGCAGTACGAGCAGCATTTTCTAAAGTTTCGACCATATACTCATCAAGATAAGTCGTAATGTCACTGTGAGCACAGCTCTTGAACTCTTCAAGTAATACAAGTTTTCTAAGATTTTCGTAAGCTTTTTTAATCTTTCTAAAAGGGCACCACCTTTCAAATTGTCGTGCTTTTTTCCATGCAAATTCGACATAGTTCTGGTCAGTTGATTTTCTAGAGTTCCTAAAACCTTGTCGATACGCCTCAGGGACTAACTCATAACCCTTCAAGTTATAGTCTTTAACCACATCTTAACCAGCACTCTGCTCTAGTGACAGTGAAATGTAAATATCACTAGATTTACCAGTAAGTACACATTGTCATAATATAGTCCAGTGCTCTCTTGGCTACTTCAACACTTCAGCATTTTTTTTTCAAAACGAAAAAATATTTGTTTACTTCTGTTTCCAAAGAAAGGGGTACTAAATTGATATTTTGTAAAATATCAAAAGTAGGGGAGTGCTTTCCATTTGTCAGCCCTAATTATTTTAATTTAATTTGAAATTCCATTTCTTCTTTTTCTCTTTGCATTTGCATCTGCATTAGCCTATCTTGTTTTTCTTTCTCAAAGTACATTTGTCATACTTCCCTCTCTCTTTCCATTTGTATCTTTTCTATCTGAAACTGAACCTGTCTTATCATCTCTAATTCCAACTTTTTTAACTGTACTTCCGTTTTCAAAATTTATAACCACTCCTGGGTAGAATTAAAAATTCTCTACTTTTGATGATTTCACTAAAGATTTCTAAATTGTGAAATAATACTTGGGATTTAAAAATTCCAAACACAAGGGAAATTTAAATTTAAGAAAATAAAGTTGTCTGAAATATTTTAGCAAAACAATTTTTTATATTCCAAAGACTAGCACACCACTCTTTCTGTTACGAGTTTAGCCTCTTATAAAAATTAACAGAAAAGAGTAAAAGCAACAAGCTTTGTACAATTTAACAAACAATTTATTTCCCTAGAATATCAAATACAACAATGAGAAAGAAAACTTACGGTTTTACGAATCAAATCCAAGAATAATCCAAGAATTAAGAAATAGAAGTCCTAGTAGTAATATGTCCTGAATGAAACTGAGTACGAATCTCGATGAAATCCAAATTGAAGACGATTATGTAACATGCGACGTGCTGTAGTGTCAGCTGTCTCTTGTTGAATAACAGAAAATATTATTCTAGTTTATCAATTCTGTATCAAGTTCAATAAATGTCCTTGTCCAAGAATTAATTTAGAGCACTAGAATTTCAAGGGAAAAGAAATACTAGAATTCAAAATGTGAAGACAATAAAATAGTTAGCCCAAGATATACACAACAAAAACAACTATATATCTCTCTCTCTCTGTGCATGTATGTATGTATGTATGTATGTATGTATGTATGTATGACTGACTGACTGTGTGTGTATTTGTGTGTATGTGCTGCTTGCGTGCGTCGCTTAGTCTATCCGTGGGTAGTCCTACCATGCACCACCATCCCACTCTATCCCTTTTGCATTATATACTTAGGATATGTGAAAGAAGAGGAAAAATGTTAACACTGCTAATTAATTTCGGGACGCACATCCTCTACTGGCCTCATATTTAAAGGAACTTTAAGCTGCCCAATTTTGATATACCGTCAGACCGTTGTGGGATGTAGTGACATTGTTTCTGTTGTAATGCTTTCTTGTTTTAGCCAGTGGCTTTTGTACACCTGGGCAATATCTTTCGACATTGCTTTGTCTTTTACAACAAAGAACATCCATCTATCTCAATCAATTTGGGCAAAGGAAACTTTGAAAAATACTTAATAAATAAATAAGACGTGAATCAGTGTTTTTACCCAAATTTTCTTTGCAATAATTTGCAACTAAAGTGATGACTATTGGAATTAAATTTCGCCATTATGCCAGTTTCTGGGACAGTTACAGATGGAATGGTATTTGACTATTCCAATACAAACCTAACCTTTTAAAATGTATTTCTCTCTGGAAGCAACACAATACTCTATATCGTGTTTTATAAGAATTATGTTACAGGTTATGGCATGTTTGCATCTTTAATCATTTTTTAATGTACTTGCATATAATTAACATTCAGTATTTAGCATTAGCAGTTGTGTCCAATTTTTCATATTGTGCTGCTGTGCAAGCGCGTGGACCGGCAGTGTAAATTACTGATCAATCATTTACCGATATTATATGTACTACTCGTTATTAATAGTTGACCTTTCAGTGAATTGGCGTGAATGAAGAAATGCAGCAAGAAAATAGATTCACAGAAGCAAAAATGGGAAGACATTGATGGTTCAGCTTCAAAGAAGATGAAGAGACATATATGCATAGTTCACTTTGCAGTATGAAACCGCTAATTATTCATATAAGTATCTGAAACAAATGATTCAAATAACATACTACGGAAGTTGAAAGAAACATGCACACAATGGCGGATGGAACCTGTAGGTCATGGGTAAAAAATGGAGGATAGTTGTAAACAAAATACCCGATGACTCAACAGAGAGCACGGATACAGCCATGACTACTACCAGAGGTTTGCAAAGGACCTATCCCGACTTAAATCATCACCTGTCGTGTCAGAACCTACATCATGTGAACTTCGTGTTGGTCTTCTGGTCAATTAGAGAAGAGTCTTTATAAACCTGACTGCATTTTTTGTGGCAAAGAAGGACGAAAGAAAATAAAACAAGACGAAGTATGGACAACACAGTGACTTCGAAGCTTGAATGTGATTTATGACAATGAGTATGACAATATCCCTTGACATAGCTGAGTGAAGAAGGGATTTGACATTTCTCACTAAATTAAGAGGTTATGACTTGTTTGTTTGTGAGCCACAGTGGATATCGTAAGAAACATGTCCAACATCCAGTCTACAGGACGAGTGAAGATGAGAAAGAAACATTGAAGCAGAAAGAGCTTGAAGTGGTATCAGAAATGTTTAAACAATGTTAACCATGTAGTCGACAGAGAAATCATAAATGGCCAATAACTCTTGAAGCTGAGTGACTTAAGTTAGCTGAACATCTCTACTTTGCAGAATGCAATACACTCAGAACCAAACTACAGAGGAGAAACCCGATGGCTAAGTTGGAGAAAAATGACGTTGACATTTTTGTAAGAGTGACAACCAAAACAAATTCAAGGCCTGTCTTGCAAACAATTCTGAAACGACTAATGAGCTTGCGGTCAACTTTGGCTATGGAATTTGCACAACGGACATGGTGGCAGAGTTATTGTGATTATTAATTATGGGAGCCTTTGAAAAGTCTCAGAACCTCCCATTGTCTTTAACTGCAGAGCATCTAAACCTTTTGGATATCATTCAAATTCGGTTTCAGACATTTATAAACGATGGCCATACAGCAAAGGTAAATTGGTCAAAACATTTGCAGAGGAACCACCAACGGTCAGTGGAAGCTTCTATGACGTACACTTATCTGCATGACCCTTCGACGTTTTTTTTTTCTTCATAAGTGCTGAACAATTCACACTCATCAACAGACTTGGTAATTGGCTTCGGAATTCTAAACAGCCATTGTCAAGGCTATGAAACAAACTTGAAATATTCTTCTTCGCAGTGATGTTGCGAGTTTACCTGGGTAAAGTGGAGCTGATCTTTAAGAAATTCGAAGCAACTTTGACTCAAACTAAAGGTGGACAACGACACATTTGAAAGATCAAAGTATGCTCAATCGACGCTGAACATGTCAAGGTCTACTAAAGATGGAAGGAGACGCTGTGATTTATACCCTGCGGAAATACTGAAGAGTTAAGTGCTTCTAGCAAAAACACAAGATGTTGTCAAGATCTTCCATGATTTATTTCAATTTGGAGAGCATTCACCGTCTTCACAAACTTTCAGTTGGATCTACAGGACCATTGGACGTCCAGCATATCGTCAAGGGAGCTGATGCAACTAGAAGGTCTGCAAAGGAAGAGTTCATTATACAAAGAAGGGAATCAAAGAATTTGTCAGACAGATGAAGCTACAAACCAATGCAGATATGAGCAAGAAAGGTAAGGATGAAAACAAACAAAAACTAAGTAATAGAGCACAAGTAGTACGGACACATAGCTTTCTAACTTTATGTCAGGTCAGAGTATGCGTAAGTGCAATTGGGCATAAATGGAGAATTAGCTTATCCGGGTTCGTAAAGCATTGCAATGGCTGATAGTTTCCTTGTCATAACGAACACGTCAAAAGGTTTTCATTATGTCACCAGATATGTGCGAATAGCAGATAAATCAGCTAAAGAATGAATATTTACTATTTTTATGGGAGTACAACATTCTATTGCATGAAACAGATATCGGTAAACTTCAGACAGATTAGCCACATTTTGCCAAGGAAATGAGATGTGCTGTTCAGCAAAGACATATAGAAAACTGATTCTGCGAAGTCAGTGGAGAAATAAAGGAGAGAATGTGGTAAAACTATCCTTCATCAAGTGTGACAGTACTAAGCAAATGATGAAAACAAGATGCAGTTCATACAGATAATGCGAGGCATGTCAATGATACCTTTGCAGCACATTTATACCCATTTTGAAAGGGATATCACACCAAGTGACCACTGACGATAGCACAACTAATACAGTGAACACATAAATCATATCCGATAGATATGCATATGAGGAACATTATTCGATGGTATTTATCTGTAGCATGCATGACATTAAAGGGGTATATCTCGGTAAAATCTCTAACACTGACATTTGCTTTATCTTGCTGCATGTTTCCGTTAGGCTGGAGAATGTCACAGTCATGTTGGATACTAAAAACGAAAAGCACAAGAGGCTACTAAACCTTCTAAAAATTGCCTGCGTGTGTACACAACAGTGCTGCACAGAAATAATGTCCCATCATGCAACAGACACCAAGATTTGTGTCATTGCTTGCAAGCCACGGAGACTCAAATGAAGTGCCACATGAATTGTTTGATGAACCTGAGGCTTTCACTTGTGGTATGTATGACAGGCTTTAATTCGGTAAAGTTCATGACTTGTGAGTGCAGATGTTAAACGCGAAGTGTTGTCTTAATGAGAGACTGAACCTATCCCACAATGTGGAAATGGTCAGTTTTCGCATTGCATAAAGAGTATTGAGCAGACTATAAGGAGAGTGAACAAGCATGACATGGAAAAGTGCACACATAGCCTTTTTTGGATTGCTGCACCTACATATGGCAGCTGAGATACATCGTTGAAGAAACTTATTAAACTGATACTACAGGTGATGAAGACTCTACATTGTTCAGAGTGTCAGAGGTTTATCAATTCTAAGACGCTGACGGCTCAGATAGTAATTAGACAACAACTGTCGGTTGCAGGTAATGACACGTCTCAGTTACACATTTAAAATTGTTTTCATGTATATATCGACTGACTCGAATAAAGTGTGTAAATAAATACATGTATTGTATATTAGTAAAGTGCTTACTGAAGCAGAAGATGTTAACTGACGCTAAACATTATCATACGAAAGTGCTGAAGTAGATACAACAGAGTAAAACAATTTATTGTACATATCTACATATTTGTATCATAATTTTATTCTGTTAGCCTAGCTGACTAAATAATTAATTTACTGTAATGCCATTTAAAACTATTGTAAAATATATTCTGGGATTACCATTAAAATACCATTGCATCGATAACAAGCCCCAGGGACCAGCAAAATGTAACATAACTCGAAGCGATTTCCCTCTTTGAATACAATGAAAAATATTGTCTACAAAATGCATGATGGGTATGAATTTCAAGACAAATTTGAGTTTTGGTAAAACACCGATTAGCGTCTTATACATATTTAATAGGTATGTTTAAAACCTTCATTTCATTCACACCTATAAATACGTCGATGCAGTTTCTTTTATGGACGGAGAAAATGTCCGAATATAATGCCCCGTGTGCACAAAAGCCTCTGGCTTCAACGAAAAAGTAATATCATCCGAGACAATTTTATCACATTCCGCAACCGTCTCATTGTACCCTAAATGGCTTGCTTTGTGTACCCTTCTATATTCAGCCAGTAAAATCAAGTGCATCCCAAGCACATTTCCTCTTGTTTGGCATATCATAACGCATAAACAATGTCAAAGGGATAGAGTCGGGGGTGGGTGAGCGCACGGCACACCTACCTAACCCCATGACTTGATATGTCTCTGCAAACACAATTTGTATCTTGTAACTGATGGCACGAACTCGTTATTAACTTGACATGATTTAAGTGAAACTCTTCGTATGAGTCAAGCTAGATTTACAAAAAATATCAATGCATGGCCATAAATTAAGATTTTGCTCTTTTAGTCTAGCAAATATATGACGCTATGTCAAATTGATAAAAATCGAACCTCTTCTATTGATAGCGGTTTAGATAATGGTTCAGAAGCAGAGCAAAACAATCGTGCCCGATAAATTGATTAAAACAACTGCAGGTGTTTTATTACCTCTGATATGCAGTCTTGCGTTGCGGACATTAACAACCTGCGGAGTATTAAGTGTGCTGTGCATACGATTAACAACTCACTTGGTCGCTATTCAAACCAAGGCAAATATAGGTGAACAAATGTACCAGGCTCTTAGCCCTTGAAAGTACATATTTGGCTAATTCACAGCTGTAGGAGGACTTGTTCCTCATATGTCTTTCTCTTTTCTTTGTTCCATTTCGACGACTTCTGTACGTTTATAGTATATATATATATATATATATATATATATATATATATATATATATATATATATATGGATGGATAGATGGATGGAAGTATGTATGTATGTATGTATGAGACTTTCTTAAACTACTGTGAAATACATGACTCAATAGTGCTAGATATCATTATTCCTGGAATCATGATCAGTTTTCATTTTGATTTGAAAGAAAGGTCTTTATCAGTTCTTATAATTAAGAACAACAAATCGAAAGAAAAAGTCATCCAAAGAGTTTAAATTGTATCTGCATCGTTGATTAAGCAGCACAGTAGATATTGTTCAAATGAATCTGCAAATACAACTACAGGTTTTTGGATCTATTGTTTGAACTCATTTACTATCTGTTAGATCACAATTACTTCATTCCGAATATTGCCGAATATGTTTCCTGTAACCTACACGTTAATCGGAAGGTGGAGGAATACTAGTTGTTTTGGTTGGACCTGTGGAAGATATATGTGCAATAATGTTTAAAAACCATCCACACCCCACCTCCACCATCACCAGTTTTGAATTCCCTCTCCTTTCTCAACAGTAAAAGATAAAGCATTATTTAGATATTCAAAACATTAACACTGAAAGTTTACTCAGCTTTAAATTCCAGTGAGTCATATGATCTAGAATGGCACGTTTTTACAGGAAAAAATAGTTTAAAAGATGAAACATAGATTCGTGGGGGAAATGTTTTGAGCAGCTCGACATGTGTTTCAATTCGTCTGTCGTGAAAGGCTAGCGTGACTTTCAGTGTTTCACACAGTATTGTACCGGAATATGGGCGAATAAGGTGTTGCAACGCTGACTTCTAGAGACCACTGGATCTCGGTTTGTTTCTCTTTTATTATATTCCATCGAATGCAGATTTTAAAGGCTCAAGAAAAATTTGGACATGATTTGACATCTTTTTTGTTCATGAATATTATTAATCATCATTGTTTGAACATGTCACAAACATCAAAACGGTGCCTCTGCAATTCTAGGTGGTTCTACTCTTTGCCTTTAAATTACTTGTGTATCAATTTGCAGCTCGCACGTATCATGATAAACCAAAGAGACTAATATTATTATCATACACCCAACGAGCGAATGTGAAAGGACATCATCTTCTTAAGTTTGGAATACAATGTTCGAGGAGCTATCCGAAAACCAAAAACGTCACTGCCCATATACACGATTGTAGATTACTTTTTTATTAGCAGTTGTGTGGTTCTTCGTAAAAAACAGAATTAATGGAAGGTGGTCGATCTAATATAGCAATTGTATGCTATACTGAAGTACGTCATGCACCCAGTGGTTGCTTTCAATTTGACCTAGACGCAGACAAGATTTACTACAAACGGTTGCTAAATGTTTGATTATTTAACTATTTTGCTTCAGAGTATGGGATTCACTTAATCAAAAAATCAACGTTAGCTGCAATTATTTTAGTCTTTCAGGTAGCTAAACGAGTTAGCATATGTACAGGCTATAAGTATTGGTTCACCTACACAGATAACTAAGCAAGGACAAAATAGAATTTAACTAGTACTATGAACAAATCTGGGTGACCTTTTCATCGCAAGCAGACGTTACCGTTTCATTGTAGATGGCTGACCTTCGTTGCCGTTCTTGCCTAGCAAAATCACCATTTGTATTAGAAATCGTGTTAGATGTGGATTCTCTACCCAGACAACATGACTGCATGTTAATCTACACGGAGTCGACGTTTTAGATCAATATTTCAACAGGATATGGAGGAAAACATCAGCTTTCGCGGGGAAATAATGTTTCTCTTTCTTGCTGAATTTTTTTGATATGTTACCTGAATAATATGGGGTAAGTTAAACACGAGAGGTCATTAAATAGTTCCAATAAAAGTTTACAATTTTATGTTAAAGGATATTGTCTGATTATTCTAAATGATAAACTTTGTTACATTGACTTTTGTTATAAATGCGTTTCTCAAACGAATTATAATTATTTCAAAGGATCTTTGTGCTTTGTAATATTCAATGCAGAGACAATATCTCATACATTTAGGGATTTTCAAATAGCTGAGATTTATTTAAATGATGTTTTGAAATGGATACAAATATAAATGTTGCCACATTGTAAAAGGGATGATGCTTTAAATTTTAACCTCCCTAAATATATCGCATTTGAAACTGTATATGGGACTCTGATAATAGATGGTTTAAACAATAAATTAATATAGTCATAGAGTATTTTATTTAATAGAGTATTGTATAGAGTCATAGAGTATTTTAATTATAAGAGTATTGTATAGAGCCATAGAGTATTTTATTTAATAGAGTATTGTATAGGGTCCTAGAGTATTTTATTTAATAGAGTATTGTATTGAGTCACACAGTATTTTAATTAACAGAGTATTGTACAGAGTCATATAATATTTTATTTAATAGAGTATTGTTTTGAGTCATATAGTATTTCATTTAATAGAGCCTTGTATTGAATCGTAAAATATTTTATTTAATAGAGTCTTAAATAGAATCCTAGAGTACTTTTAACAGAGTATTGAATCTAGTTTTAGAGTATTTTATTTAATAGAGTATTGTATAAAGGCATATAGTATTTCATTTTATAGAGTATTGCATAGAGTCATATAGTATTTTATTTAATAGAGTCTTGTATAGAGTCATATAGTATTTTATTTAATAGAGTATTGTATAGAGTCATAGAGTATTTCATTTAACAGAGTATTGTATAGAGTCATAGAGTATTTCATTTAATAGAGTATTGTATAGAGTCATAGAGTATTTCAATTAATAGAGTATTGTAATGAGTCATACAGCATTTTATTTAATAGAGTATTGTATAGAGTCATAGAGCATTTTATTTAATATAGTCTTGTATAAAGTCATAAAATATTTTATTTAATAGAGTCTTGTATATAATCCTAGAGTATTTTATTTAATAGAGTATTGAATAGAGTTTTAGAGTATTTTATTTAATAGTGTCTTGTATTGAGTCATAGAGTATTTTATTTAATAAAGTTATTGTATTTAATGTTAAAGACCATTACATTTCCCAGTTCTCCTATCTTGACAGGCAGGTTTACGTATTCTTTGAAGAGTACCTGTCCGGAACGATGACATCTTATCGAACTGGTTGCGTAATGTCCTATCTGTCACATTGTTCATATAAATTCGAATAAAACATTGTCCTGTATTATAAGACGATTTCGTAATTGAGATGAATGACTATCGTGATCTTGAAAGGATAGATTTCGCTTGTGTTTAAAGACGCTTCCGTTGGAAAAGTACAACATTAAATGACAAATAAAAAAAAATTGTGCATGGTCAAGTAAATGTTCAACTTAACATTAAGGCCCCATGTCCCATCCGTGTCAAAGAATTTATTTAAACAAACATATATATATATATATATATATATATATATATATATATATATATATATATATATATATATATATATATATATATCGCAAGCTCTGACGACATTTGCTTTGCAGAGATGTCAGTACCTTTGTCATTCATATTAACATTTCTTTGTATAGAAAATTATTGTCGATAACTACATAAATCTTATCTGTGAATGAAACGTTGCAGGATTGTTCCAATGTTTAAAATATTATTGTGTTGCTAGGTTAATTGCCCGTCTTAGGATGGGAATAAAAAAGCGAAAAATAAAAAAATAAAAAACCAAACAAAAAGCTGGGATGAGCTACTTTGAAAGAAAATTCAAAGAACTTGCGACGTCTTGTTGTGTGTGTGTGTGTGTGTGTGTGTGTGCCAAAGCATATAAAGGTATCAGAATGAAATAGTCTACATCTTCCATGAAACAGGAAACAGCGTAGATATGAAAATATAATTAAAGTTATTTCTATCGCAATGAAAACCAATTCGTCTATGTTATTGCTTTTGTCAAAACGGGGAAGCTGTTATATCAATTTTTTATTATGCTTGACAAGAAGCATGTTCACCATGAATTTATCCAGCATTAATCCATCTTTTTTATACATACATAGTGTTCCACAACATGTTCGTCTTTAATGACGACAAGAGGGATAAAGATGACATGTTTCAAAAGTGATTATTAATACCGATAAACGTTTGCACAGTAATAAAAGTTACCGTATATACCCAGTTATAGGAGAAAGTTCCATACCAAACTCATAAGTCCCGATCTGTGCCGGCAGATATGTGTCTATGGAGCGTGTTAGCAGTAGTCAGTAAAACAAACAAAATCGACCTTGATCCGGCTGCTCATTACGCCAATACACAGCAGGGTTTATAATGTTTGAAGTTTGGTCTCGATTTATGAGCAAGGACCAATGATATATGTTTTTTAAGGACACGTAACACCTTTTTTCAAAAAAGTATTTCGACCTGACATGCTATGACAGCTCTTGATACATTTTGCCAAATATTATTTTGAGAATCTTCGTTATTCTTGCGCATCAAGTCAATTGTTATGTCACATATTAAATATAGATTATATACAACAATACAGAAATATGACTAATGAAAACATAGCCGATTTCGAATAGATATTTATTATAAATATTCTGTCACACGTCGACTAAATACATAGAACTAAAATGTTCTATTATACCAAAGCATGAAATATTGAACTTATTAAACTGAAGAACAAAACAGGCAGACACATGGTTTAATTTTAGATACGGTTATTAAGTTCGGAAAAGCAAGCAGACATGATCAGAAACTGCGCACATATACCACGAACATGACTGAAACACGAAAAGGATTTATTGCATTTTTTATGTTACATGCACATTTAGTATCATAAACATTGCATTTTATAACCACAATCAATATCCGCATTGTCCAAGTCAAATCGCTGGTAGCAAATAAGCGCCCACCCGGAATAATTATGTATTTATTCCCCAAAGTTATCAGTAACTCTTTGCAAACATTTGAGAAACGGATAATGCCTTTCGTGTTATTTTATTAGCAAAATTAGTTCACAAATCGATATGACAAGTTGAGATAAACTATCGAACAGCATTAAAGTAAAGATCGCTGACTTTGACCTCAACGATTATGTCATTAAAGCAAATATCGCAGGCTTTGACCTCAACGATTATGTCATTAAAGCGAAGATCGCAGGCTTTGACGTCAGCAATAATATCATTAAAGTAAGTGTATAGGATTATTTAGAGCTATTTAACGCAGTTCCATATCAGAACATATTTTTTATCGAAAAATATGCAAACTGATGCATTACCGTCAATTATACGGTTTTTAATTATTTTCAAAAATGTATGTGCTTAAGGTAGAAAATTGCTTTAAATATTTAAATCCAGAAGTTTCTCATTGGAAATAAATAAAAGACTGGATCGTAGTAAATTCATCAAATTAAAAAAGTAATGAATTACCGAACTAATTCTGCCATTATGGACGTCATTGTAATACGGCTCTCTATCGCACTCGATCTATCGATCGGTTGAATGACTAACTGATTGATTGATTGGTTGCTTGGTTGATTGATTGATTGGTTGATCGGTACGTAATTTGTTATCAGAAATATATACCACCGAACTGACTTTAAAAGTCTTATATCTACCCTCCTTTTATCCATGATTTTTTCTTTCTTTTTTCAATTTGTTGATTTTCAAGTATTTTGCTGTAAACGTTTATAAGTTACTGTATGACAAAAGTGCAATATTATATGTACAGTTTTCTTTCAATATCTCATTAGAACATTTCAAAGTTTATAATATTAGTCTTTCATTAATCACATCTGACACAATACAAAACTCAATGATATTGCTACACATCTGACACAATATGAAACTCAATGATATTGCTACACATCTGACACAATATGAAACTCAATGATATTGCTACCGTGGAAAGAGCTCAGCGGAAGGTTATATTTGTTGCTCAGTCCTCTGTATCTCTTGTTGAAGTTTATGTAATTTCGAAGATGACAGTTGTACTAAATGACCTTTAAACCAGCATATGACCAAAGACAGAACAAAATGGACCAATGGTAACTATATTAAATAGCAAATAATATACCAGGATCAGGAAATAACTATGAATTGGACAGACACAGGTATTTGTCTATTTATACGTAACTCTAAAGTCAAGATTCTCTTGGAAATGTCCCGATTGTTTTTTCGTCATTTGTTGTTTTTGTCTTTGTTTTTCCGTTATTTTGGGGGAGGTAGAGGGCGCCCATGTTGCCCACTCTATTCCAATTCCGCACTGTACAGTTATTTTTTCTTTGCGACCACAATGCTAGGACTGCAAGTCGACCAGATTATATTGTAACTGACTGCTCTGTAAATTTTGAGGAGGCATACGCTCATACAAGTCAAAACATATGCCTTTGGTAGAATTTTAAAGAAATATGTCAGTGAAGCACTTTCTTGTTAAACATGTGTACAATCAACAACTCTTCGCTTTTCTAATGTTCAACTGCACTTTAAGCAGAACGTCCGTTAGTTGACTTACGCTAGTTAATTGGTGCCAAGTGTTGTTGACTATTTACTATGTTAAGAAAAGTTTAACAATATATCCGATTGTAGGCTTACTTTACTGAAAAGTATGCAAAGTTGGAGAGTTAACTTTAGCATGACGAAGTGACATGATCAATTTAAATTTGATCATTTTACTTTTGCATTACAACGATTAACAACTAACAGTATTCTAAACAATGGATTAATGGAAATCAACTGTTTTGGTTCATTATAGTTGTAGATGTCCCGAGAGCCTCTATTTCAACTTGTAGTAATGACTTAGGACTCGAATACAATTTTTTTTAAAAACATTTGGCGATTACAGGTTTCTGTAAATTGTTTATTACTCCTGATAACTCAATAACAGACAATACATACTTTAGAAAAAAGTACAAAGTACAATCGCATACTAACCCCGCACCATTTAATAAACATCTGCAATGTAAATAGAGCTTGAACTGTTCGCCGTGTATAAAGGACGGTCAGGACTGATATTTTAACAATTGGGTCAGGAAAATTGGCTTTAGCTTCCGACAACAGAACAATAAGTCGTCAATTTCGATATCCAGCCATTAGCAGGAATAATTTCGTTGGACCAAAGAGTAGCGTGAAGCCTAGGCTTTTATAACAGACTCTTTTGCCACTACTAAGACCGGGTATAACCGTTACAAAACTGCTGGAGCCGAAAGACTCAGCTCAGATTCTAATATCAAAAACTTAGTTTTAGATTTTCTCAATGCAATTCAGCATGAATTCGTATGTAAATATACAGAATAAACTTTTCCTTATATTTTGAGCCTAATTGCAGACTCATCAAACCAAGATATGCCGGTGCATATCCACTTACAAGTGAGCATATATGGTACAATAAAATAAATACTGTTAAATCTTTTACAGATAAAAAACACAAGACAGTCATGGATCGCAAAATGTTGAATAATTACAGATATACCGATATAAAATCTTTCATTTTCTAGCCTAGAATTATAGACAGAATAGTCAAGATGACTTCAAGACAACCTGTCTAAAATGTAATAGCAGCTACAAAGAATGGAATTCATTGCTATTATTTGACATTGTTTAAAACATTTATTTAAAACATGCAGTATATTTGTGCATTTTCGTTAATGATATTTCTAACGATTCGTTACAATGAGGTGTGTCATCAAAAAAAGATTCTGAACAAGTACATCTGTAATATGTCGGCCGCACCTTGGGGAATGAACGGTTTGAACCACAAATATGCTCGTTTTAGATAAGAAACGCAAGTGATTAAAATATACTATTTTCAATTATTAAATTCATTCAAAGTACAGCTCAATAACAAGCACTCGTTAGATTAATTTGATTTGACTCTTAGTATTTATATTATCTACTTCAAACAGAGAATTTCATAGCTAAAATCGTTTTAAAACTTGTCTCTTTTAGATATTCGAACATATTCGTTGTACTAGAAGTTATTATTTACTGACAGTCATAAATACTTGCAGCCCATAAAACATTTCCATAAAGATCTAGTCGCGCTTATATAATTTTAACGTATCGGCTCTCCTGTGGTATTTGACTTGATAAGAACCGATGACGAAAATGAAACTCAATTGGTGCATATTTAATGCAGATAAGGTCAGCCAATTTAATGTCATTAGTATATTATGTTTCATTAGATTGCGTTTTTAATGTGAATTAATAAAATATTGTTTATTCTTCGGAACTTAAGCAAAGAACATTAAAGTTGTCTGCTAGAGTAATTTAGTCATGAGATCTAGCTCCAAATCGAAGCTTTGTGGGACTGTAGTAATACAATATCACCGTAAAGCATTGTGGGACTGTAGTAATTCAATATCACTGTAAAGCTTTGTGGGACTGTAGTAATTCAATATCACTGTGGGACTGTAGTAATTCAATATCATTGTAAAGCTTTGTGGGACTGTAGTAATTCAATATCACTGTAAAGCATTGTGGGACTGTAGTAATTCAATATCACTGTGGCACTGTAGTAATTCAATATCACCGTAAAGCTTTGTGGGAATGTAGAAATTCAATATCACTGTAAAGCATTGTGGGACTGTAGTAGTTTAATATCACTGTGGGACTGTAGTAATTCAATATCACTGTAAAGCTTTGTGGGACTGTAGTAATTCAATATCACTGTGGGACTGTAGTAATTCAATATCACTGTAAAGCCTTGTGGGACTGTAGTAATTCAGTATCACCGTATGACTGTAGTAATTCAACATCACTGTAAAGCATTTTGGGACTGTAGTAATTCAATATCACCGTAGGACTGTAGTAATTCAATACCACTGTAAAGCATTTTGGGACTTTAGTAATTCAACATCACCGTAAAGTATTTTGGGACTGTAGTAATTCAATATCGCTGTAACGCTTTGTGGGACTGTAGTAATTCAATGTCACCTTAAAGCTTTGTGAGACTGTAGTAATTCAGTGTCACCGTAGGACAGTAGTAATTCAATATCACTGTAAAGCATTTTGGGACTCTGGTAATTCGGCATCACTGTAAAGCATTTTGGGACTGTAGTAATTCAATATCGCTGTAACGCATTGTGGGATTGTAGTAATTCAATGTCACTGTAAACCTTTGTGGGACTGTAGTACTTCAATATCACTGTGGGACTGTAGTAATTCAATATCACTGTAAAGCTTTGTGGGACTGTAGTAATTCATTATCATTATAATGCTTTGTAGGGCTGTAGTAATTCAATATCACTGTAAAGCATTGTGGGACTGTAGTAATTCAATATCACTGTAAAGCATGTCAGCTATATATTGTTTATTGCAGTTCAGATTTAGATTTTTAGGGTAAGTTGAAACCTTTGTTCATAGACTATCCTTTCATGTAATCATCAATCATAGGACTGGTGTTAAAATAAGTTGGACCGCTATGGTGACCTAGTGGTTGAAATGTACGCCTCGGATGCGGAAGGGTCGTGGGTTCGAACCCGACAGAGTCATACCAAAGACATACAAATGGTACTATCAGCTGCCTCGCTTGGCTCTTAGCATTAAGAGGTTAGTGTTAAGAGTGGTCGGTCTAGAGTCAAGATACTGTAACTGGATGGGGCATGATCCTACATGTCTGCAGCATGATGCCCAAGGTCACAATAAACTGCCACACTGCAGACATCGTACCGATATGTCTAAAAGTGTTAGAGTTACGTTAAACATCCAAATGACATACACATTAAAATAGGTTATTACATTACTTCTTCGATATAATATCATGTAATAACATCTCATGACATAAATAACAGCGTTATGACGTACAAGGACAATCATACTGTTCAATGCATTTAAATCCAGTCTATATTAATTTCATTACATAATATTGCTCTTTGAAATGAAAACAAAATCTAATTCGCTATGAAGGGCAAAAGTAGAAATAATTATTCTCATTTAACAAATTGCACTTGGAATTAATTCTTATATACACTGTCTTTTCTATTTTACGAACTGGATAGTTAAGACGCTCTGCACACCGCGAACATAACTTCTATTATTATTTTTGCTGTATTCTTTTGCCATACACTGGTGTCAGTTACCAAGCCATAGCCATCGCATTTTTATAACCGAAACATTTATATGCCATTTACATAACATTTATCCTGTTGGTTTATCTACTATCAACATTACCTTTTGGCGTTTCTTAAGAATGAAGACTTAATAGAAACATCAAAAGTTTTAACATAAATGAGACATCGTAACGGTGTAAATACGTTATGAAGTGTTCCGCGAACGTAAAATATAAAATTACATACATATATCACTTTAAATGATACACACATTTTCATACGTAATGTTTTTAGCAATCAGGTGCTGATTACAGGTAAATTAGTGAAGTGTCTAAAGAAAGCACAACAATTCCATGCACCTGTGTAATGACAGGTTTACACAGCATAGCATCCAATCAAGTATTATCCTTAGTCATTTAGCAATGCATTACAATATTAAACAGGAATGTAACCACGAATAAATATATATATTTAGTTGGATCATGGTTATTTGAACATTCACAAACTGAAGCAAATTGAATTGTATAGCCAGTCAAGGGACAACACAAGGACAAGAGATGTTCCATAAGTCAGTGAAACATCAAATTCATTTATGATAATTCACATTTTTAAAATCTAATTACTTGCAATCAGTCAACTCAAATTACCTATTACTAATCCACGTTTCGTAGGAGTCCATTGCTTGCGAATTACCAATACACTCAATATCGGTCAGTTGTTCTTAAGATGATTCTTTGTTAAAGTAAAAATCTGAAAATCTACTCAGTACATTGTCCTTTTTGTTTTTATTGCCATTTTTTGTTGTTTTTTTTTTTTTGTTGTTTTTTTTTCCTTTTTGGGGATGGGGGCGTATTTCTCTTTCTTCTCAGGACAGTTTGATAAAAGTCTCCATTTCGAGTTTGATGCAAAGATATAAATTATATCAAAAATTGAAATAATTCAAAATTTAAATAATTCATCCGTTTATTTTTCTAACACCACATTTCCATTTTTTACAAATCGATTGTTTGAACCTTTACTTGGAACCGTTCAAGAAAACATATTTTAATTCCTTATAAGTCACATTTTAAAATATTGAGCCGTTCAAATCCATCGACTATAGTTTTGCAATAAAAGAACCAAACTAAATTATATTGAGAAAGAATCTGGTTTAAAGTTTACGTTTACTTATACATTTTTGTTGCAATTACTTGCAACGTTCAAGGGAATTATGACACAGCGCTAGTAGCAAGCGTAACAAAAATAAAAGGGGCAAAAACTGTCCTTGATACTATGTTGATTAGTTCGTCTACATGAAGGGATTGCTGGCTGTTTGGAAATAAACAAATATAGTATTGGAGTTGACGGCGGTACTATAACGTACATTGCATACAAATTGCGTTGGAACTTTGAAAAGTACCAGCCGTGAAGGTAAGTGAAAGTGTGTCAGATAAGGTTGTTACTGTGTTTCTCATTCATGAAATCGGTACAAAGTAAAAAGATTTATATTCGTTCATGCATCTAATTGATACAAATTTGAAGGTTTATGCTAAGAAAGAAGGAACAGGAAATTCAGAATAATGTTCTCTCCCCTCTACATAATAGTATACGTTATCATCGCTAGTAACAATGGTATGGTAGCCTTGACTGATATTTGGACAGGAAGTAGGAGTACTAATATTAGTACAATATAGCAACATTAGCAACTAAAGCAGGTCATTACAACATCAATTTACTTTTTATGGGTGCTATCATAAGTGATGACTATGCATGTAGCGCTATGTAAGAAACTAACTAATATAACTGCAGAAAGAAAGAAATATTGAAATTAAGGCTGTAAAGTTCATGTTTGTCGCTTTTAACTACATTTGCCTTATGACTGTGGTGATCTCCAAATAATTTATATATAAAAAATCCATACCATTTACTAAATTTTGAAAATTGAGTAATTACGACTAGAATGTTAGTCCAGAGTGAATGTGATTTATGGTCTGAATTCTTTTCCACAGCGACCTTGTCAAAACAAATTATTATTGATTATGAGAATGATAAGGTACTTTGCAGTATTATATTTGAACATTAATATATGTAATGAAATTGTTATTCTTGTGATGAGTCACAATAAAACAGTAACACTACTGTTCTTTTCAGTAACTATAAAAGGTAAATAGCATACTACAATACAAACTTAAGGTCTTGATACGAATATCAGTGGCACTTGAGTATATTTTCTGGCAAATTCCTTAAAACCTCGGAAACAGTAGTTATGGCCGTGTAGACTGTCCCTCGCCTAATCTCTCTCTGGTCAGATAGAAATCAGCAAACAAGCCCAACTGCCAATAACGTTACTCTTAAACTGTACCACGGATCCAGTTAAATGAAACCTTAACAAGACCTGCACATTTTATGTTACCGATTGCCGATTTATTTTTAACGTCAGCCCAACTCCTTAGCTGACTAAATGTTGGCACATCGGGACCTGTGGGGAGAAAAAGTGCAAACTCTGTCAATAGATGGTAGAAGCAAACACATTCTAGTACAGCGACTAGCAAAACTTTTCAACATACATGGTTTAAACCAGGGGTCGGTAACCTATTTTAAAGAGCGTGACACTTTTTTTTTCCCTTGAATAATTACAAAATGAAAGAGCGCATGTCACCAGATAAGAAAGAAACACTTAAAATCGAGATGTTTGGCTGCCCTTCGCGTGCCACACAAATGCTGTTGACGACTCCTAGTTTAAACTGAACGTGCACAATAGAAAATGTAATTTATCCCGTCACATGTAGGATCTGAGGCTTTCATTATGTCGTAGAAACAGAAAGCTACACAAAATGATAAATTTTCACCGGTTTAATTGGATGAAAAAGAAGCTGAATGAAGTCCGGTTGCAAAACAGTTCTCTTCCTCTGGGCGTACTTACAATGATATAATACTATATGTACTTGTTCATAGTCACAATGAAAGCTCCGAAGCAATCAAAGAAAAACAATCTTCCTGAATCAGGCACTTTAAAACACCAAAATCGTGTGGCTTAAGCTAAGGGGATTCCAATTAAATAATGTTTGCTCATTAATCAGTCACTCATAGCATTTGCTGATATTATTATTGTTGTGGTCATCACTGTCGTTGCAAAAACAATGCATTACCACGGATACAATCTACACTTACTCCACATTACTGAAAGATGCAGCATGGAATATTTCAAGCATGTTTTCATTAGACATAGTTATGCAAACGTTTGTAATTGCAGCGCTTTTAATTATTGTTTATTGTTTGTTATATATATATATATATATATATATATATATATATATATAGAGAGAGAGAGAGAGAGAGAGAGAGAGAGAGAGAGAGAG
Organism: Sinohyriopsis cumingii; assembly: GCA_028554795.2. Taxonomy (NCBI): domain Eukaryota; kingdom Metazoa; phylum Mollusca; class Bivalvia; order Unionida; family Unionidae; genus Sinohyriopsis; species Sinohyriopsis cumingii. The sequence continues at coordinate 368,898 of JAPYKE020000118.1, read as the reverse complement.
AGAGAGACAGCATACAATTTCGTGGAGTTAAATAAATATCGTGTCAAGGCATTTTGGGAGTTGATTTAAAAAAATAGACACGTATAATTGAACTTAATTTTACGTCCAGTTTAAAAGAAAGTGCAATGAAAATAATATGTATGCATAGCACGAATTCTTTTTCTGTATCGTCGATTATAATGCAAAGAATTAAAGACTGTAAATGTATGAAGAACGAATCGGGTTGAAAAGGTACTGAACTATACGTATAGAAATGGTCATGGTTATGATACATTTATTTCAAAAGGTTCCAGAAAGTACTCAAATATTGTCCTTCTTCATATATATTTCAATCTGGACCAAACGCCATAGTAGCTTCATAGAATGCATCTTAACAATACTAACCGATTCTGATAATAACTTTGCACACATGAATCTTTTAAAATTATCGTAGAGAGGGTGGTGGAACACAAAACTCGCCATCACATTTTTCATTATTTTCTTATACGATTTGTATGGATATTTATATATGACGATGTTCTCTTCATTAGGACCCATGACTTGTGTTTCCTAGTACTAATGGTCATAATGTTCAAACGTACTTATATAGTGCCGTTAAAATCTCATCTTATCTATGTTTGACATTTTTTATGCATAAGTTAAAGGCTAACGTAAATTGGGCATATTGGTTGATATTATCAATAACTAGAAAAATCACATTTTCAGACAACACATTCGAATTTATCTTTGAAATATTTAGCAAAGCATGCACCCAAAAATGTTCCCACTCAACAACGTTTTTGCAGTTTGGATTGCAAACTTTCAAATGTGCGTGTAGACTATATGTTGTACATTTTGGTTTCTTTTCTTGGTTCATTAGGGTACTGTCAAATTCAGGAAGCGTTTATCTCAAGGACCTTTCAAACTTCACCGACAAGTGTAAAAGCGCTTGGTTATGAGTCATGTAATTGACTTCGAGTGTTCTTGGATCTGTTCTTCAGTTTCTGCGTCAATCCACAAGACTGAAGTAAATTAATCCACATGTTGGCTTTATCTGTATTAGCCTTTTCATATTTACGAATCTGTACATATACTGTCCATCAGAAAGAGACCCGTCATCTCAACGCAGTTGGACATATATGTATCAAAGGATTGAAGGGAATTGCATCTGTATTCTTTTTCTAAATAATATTGACCTAATACATGTTGGGCAACACATCCAAATAACAACAACGAAAACAACAACAACTACAATAATGATAATAATAATAATAATAATAATAATATCTTTATTAAAATAGGGTGACTCAATTGTTTAAATACAAATAATCTCCTTTGAGGTCCTCTACAACACGAACCCCACAAAAGGTAACAGATAAAATCTATTATATTGTATAGGATTTTAATCACATTGGAATACGGATGTATATCTTATTTAGGTCGTAAATAGTACAGAAACATTCGTATAAAAACTAATTTTCCCAGCATATTCAAACTGGAAAGTGTTTAACATTCACCTGAAGGTATTACTTATTGGGTTAAAAAATTTTGGGGTACATTTTGTCCCGTGGCTTTCCCTTTTCTGAATAGCGCGTATTTCTAACATTCGCCAATTAAAAGATACATCCTGGCAAACAAATCTTATAATTTGTTATTTTCACACGATTTCCTGTTGCGGATAAATAAACCGGAACATAACATACAACAAGGGTTTAGATGATAAGGAACAATTCTTTCTGTCAACAACAAAATGTGTTCCAGAAAGTAAATAAAATGTTGGGTATTACTATCTTTCTTTACACTAGGTTTTGTCAATTATATGTCGAGATAGCGCACAAACCGTGCAGACAAAGGAAATTATTTCTTCCATTTCATTGCAAAACGAATTTCATACATGATGTTTAGCAATAATCTTTTTATTGGCTTTTCTAAAGACGATAATTTAAATTTGAAATCTTGTCGGTTCATACGATTTCTGGACTTAACAGAGAAAGCAGTTATGCTTCCCATTTAGGTATGTAGAAAACTGTAGTGTTTTCTTTCAGAGTCTTTCAAAATCAAGAAGTTTACTTCATTATTTCTCCATTTATATGACAAAACCTAAACTAGTTCTCCGAACGAAGTTAGTTCTACAACGACTAGATACACGCACACCCCGAAAAAATATGCGTTAAGTGGCTATATCAACTTCGTGACCGTTGCGGTGGCCGAGGGGTTAGAGCGGATACGGGAGGTCGTGGGTTGGATCCCCGACCGAGTCAAACCAAAGACTTTCAAAAATGATACGAACAGCTGCCTCGCTTGGCACTCAGCATTAAGAGGTTAGTGTTAGGACTAGTCGACCTGGTGTCAGGATAATGTGACTGAGTGGGACATGATGCTACATGTCTGTGGCATGTTGCCCCAGTGCTAGACATCACTATAAACTGCGTCACTGCATACATCGTAGCGATATGACTAAACAATTGTTAAAGCTACGATAAAAATCCAGATCACACACACACACACACACACACAAATTCGTGAGATAGAGTAGTTTTTACCCTGTTCCGACCATTAGCACGAGCACATCAATTGTCAGCTATAATTACTGCTTGATTGTACAACCTAGCACTTATTCGGATTCCATTACAAATGTATCGCATATCGATATTCAAAAATGTTAGGGTTCGTGTTTTCTGTGTGAATGTATTGGTTCTATCTTCCTGCAATTGAAAAAATAAGACGAGCTTAAACGTCAAAACCGGCAGTATTCCGGAAATGGAAACCGAATAAGTGTTATATTGCACAACGAAGCAGTAATTATGGCTAACAACTGATTTGGTCATGCTAATGGTCGGAACAGGGTAAAAACTACAAATTCGTGAGATAAAGTAGTTGAAGGTGAAACAGCCGGGTTCCTTAAGGATGTGCTTGAAGAAAAGCAAAACTCTAAGATTTGTCAGATTTCAGCATGATAAAGTCTAATCATGCTATGAGATTTTATAGATCATTCTCTAGGGACTTCAACAAGCCTGATTGGAAATATGCATTGGCATTTTTGATGAATTTACCGCCTTTTTTCCGAGGCAGTCCCAGCATAACTGACTCTTCATTTCTATTTTGATTATATTCGTGCCAGCCTTCTGAATCCCATGAGGACATTTGATGACTCCTCGTCTGGTGAATGACGATATATTATTTTAGGAGAATACGTACGACGAAATAAAAAAAGTTTAACGCAAGTCACATACACAGAACTGTTAATGACAGTTTAACCTAGACATAGTTGTAGTTGCATTTCCCGGAATATTGACTAATCTATTCTAGTTGAATTATAGCCTGAATCAAACGAGATCGATTTATATCTAGCTCGTCTTACGTATGAGAACATTTTTAAGAAGAAACCGTACGACAAAAGTGTGTTGTATTTGGTCAAGGAAGAGAGAGAGAGAGAATTTTTCACCCCATTTTAACTTAGACTTGATTCTAGATGCATTGCTCACATTGTGTATATTTCATGTTAAGAAGTGCCTTATTCAATTTAATGATGAAAGAAAAAATATCCGTTAAGATTCTCTATTCATATATAAATTACTTGTTTGTTTGTAATTTCTTCTATTCTTCCCAGGTTATTGACGGTGTTGTGGTGTGTTCAGAAATGTTGGTAGGTTATCAATGATTGAAAGAAGACATACAAATGAATTCGATTGAATGGCAAGTATCTAAGGTGGTGCTTCTAATTATCAGTTGGTGGTGCTAACGTACGTGGCAACTAGTTAATATAAATAATATTGTAGAACAACCTTTAATACATGTTGATGTTCAGTCTTTTCGTGTTGTTCTGCTTGCAAAATTACACTCTAACCCAGCAGCAAAAACAGAAGAGTCATAAAAGTAAGATGATTCGTTTATTATTTCACCATTTATAGCTTTTTATGGATCGTCTAGTAATCACTTAAAAACTATTTTGTTAAACAGTACACAACAAGTCACAAGATCAATGTCTCTATCTTTCTAAAATCTACATAAAACGATCAACCTTAATAGATCTGATCGGATGACAAAGAAGCTGTACAGAAGCCCAGTCGCAGAACATTTCTCCTCCCTTTGCCACGCTTTCAGTGATATAACACTTGCTGCAACTGCTCACAACCCTAACTGGAGTTCCGAAACCAGAAGAAGAAAGAATCTTACTGTATACGCTCCTTTGAACATTAAAACCAAACGGCTTAAACCAAGAAGAGTAGAAAAAGACAGCCATGCACAAAAAAAAAAAATTATTTTTGCAGCCGACAAATTTTCTTTTAAATAATTATCTAAATTTGCTTGTTACTCTCACAATAGTCTATAATTATAACTATAGCAATGAAGTATCCGGGAAATGCGCTTACATAAATGTACATAAAATAAGAGATGTCGTTTTGACCCATCGTTTTCTAGGTCAATATAAAATATTTTCCAGCATTCGCAACAAATTGAACTATACTTGTTGAAACAATAAATTTAAAATTTCATTCGTGTAGAAATAGTCATGTAAAGTTTTGGAAACACAACGGTTTTTTTGTTTATTTGTTTGTCGTGTCTATGTTTTATATTTGCCTTTCAAACCGAGTCATTAAGAGTCGAAAGCGCTCAGGCCGGTTAGACAATTGTTTCGCACTTTTCGTTGTCAGTTTATTGCATTTATCTTAATCAGATCCTGACTCACTTGATCCTTTGCCGGGTCCAGTGCACATGAATGGACTGTTGTTCGCCATATGATATATATATATATATATATATATATATATATATATATATATATATATATATATATATATATATATATAATTTACACCAAGTACGTAACATCCTCGGGATAACAGATTTTGTATATTTTATCTTGTGATTCATCTTTGTTTTTGGAGATATTGTTGCATGCAATTCTTTCTATGACCTCTCTGATAGCTAATGTAGAAAACTGAATTATATGTGAGGGCTTGATCGAACCATTCTGGGATCCAAGTGACAAAATTACTCTTTGATTCTGACAGATGTAACTAAACCTAATTACGCTGATTTGTTCTTGTAGATTTAAGACTTAATGCCTCTGAAAGGATCTGAAACACTGATCAGGAGATTAAGTCCCGGCACAAACATTTGCATGTTTCCCTTAGGAAATGATCGGTTTTAAATGGACCCCATTACACGAATGTATCTCATCACACATAATAACCTTTATATACTTTCAGCATGGTAATTCCGGTTCTAATGCTCACTTCTTGTAGGTGGCTTCGCCATGGTACAACATTGCCGATGTCAATCAGTATCAATTGTCTTTCCATTTCACATCAGAAATACACTGAAGGTTACAACTATAAAGGTGCTAAAGCAAACCTTTTTAAGAGGTTTCCTTGCAATTTCGCATAAATGGATGACATCATAGGTTGCTGAATCCCTTCTTGTTTCGAACATATTATATTCTGAATGCGAACGTTTCAATTTAATATTTTGAAGGACAATATTCTGCTTGAAATCAAGTAATTGTTTTAATTTAACCTTTGACGGTATCGAAAATAGAAATGTGTATCACTTTGTTTATAGTAACTCTACCCGACCATGCCCAGTCAATGTCCGATATCCTGGGTAAAACTGTAGCCAATGGCCAAGCCGTTGAGTAAAGCTATCGGTGTTATCTAAACCTGAACTGAAATGTCAATGTTATAAAACAGATTCTTATCATTTACGTATAACTGTCGGTGGATTTCATAAATCTTGAGAAATCTTGCCTCTAACGGTACGAACGTACGATCAGTCTGCATCTATGACGAACGTTTGAAATATATCGCCCATTTTGTAACTAAATATATTTAAAATCCTTTGATTGACGTTCTACAGACGGAAATAGTCACCTATATGCAAAAAGTATTTTTATACCTATTTCTTCACACGGTGTCCATGATAAATGCAAAAGGAAATATTGCTCAAAAGGAAATATTTTTTCCCTTAACATCTGAATGCGAGTTATCTGAAGGCAACATGTCATACTTTAACAATCTTCATACCGCAGCATATACGTATGATTCCCCTGTTCCCTAATTATTTTTCTAATCTTTCTGTAGACGAGTTTGTATTACAGTAGATTAATACATTTGCTACGGGTTAACTACATAAAACAAGCTCCAAATCATGTCGAAAGATATATATAGTCTTTTACAAAGTGTTTCCGCCTTTTTCCCATATTTAAACTTAATTCAATAGATTCGAAAATGCAGGAGGCCTCTTAGAAGCACACTTAATTCTATTGCTTAATTCAGACAATAAATAGATGTCACTTTACTTAAATATAACAGAAGATTTACGAAATTGTACTTTCCCATTCTTAACAAAACTGATTCCATCTACGTATGTCATTGCGGTAAGGTTTTACTTATCTTCATGATAATTCATATAGCTATTGAAACCTAAATTATTACAGAATACAATTTGGACAGGTCATCGATGAGGTTAACTTTAATTTTTTGCTGACTTTTGCAATGATGCAGCGACGTTCCGGAATTTGTTGGGGAAAAAGGACAGAGCTATGCAATCAGTGACGTTTCCATTATCGGATAACACCTCCAACGACGATAGTTACGTGAATTATATTGGATAAGCAAGGAATGTTAAGACTTCGTTTTAGCAGCATAGAGAATAACTTCGGTTATAAATGGTGTTGTATGAACTAGGATATTGAGAAAATCTTAGGGACAAATTAGATTTCTATGTTATCTAACTCAATGATTTAAAAATATATGCAAGAAAAAGAAGATTATATTCGACGTTAAATCATATATTACGTCCATCCCACATTAACGCTTATCGACGTAAAAGCATACATTTAAGCATATGTCACAGAATAAAGCTAGAAATAACTTGGTTTCGCCTTAGAACGATTTGATCATTTTCGTCGTACCTGCGTACAACGTAAGCTAGGGTGGATATTTGTTTTTCTGGGTAAGCAACTGAACTAGCATGTATCTCGGCGTAGATCGCATGCGGTGAGCGACACTAAAAGCACGGTATGCACGGGTATTCTACCCTTACCAATACTCACTCTCAAGTAGATTTAAGTCAAGTTTGTTTTCTAACTGACACACTGGTCTTTGGATCTTGTCAAGGAGTGAACGTTCTCCATTTGTGTTCTCCAGCCATTGGGCTGTCTGTACATGTTGATGCCTTTCTATACTTATGCCTGTGCGCATGGTGGATCCATGAAGGGTGTGCGTGGCCAATACAAGTGTGCCAACCCAATTTAGGAGAACCGTGTGCTGTCGGTGCGTATATGTGTACTGGTATATCAGGCCGTCTGTATGGCCGTCTGTGTGTCTACATGGACCATCAAAGCCATACGAAGACGAAAACACCAATTTGTAAACTTGTGCGCATGGTGGATCCATGAAGGGTGCGTGCGGCCAATACAAGTGTGGCCAACCCAAGAATTTGGGAGAACTGAGTGGTTTGTCAGTGGAAGCATTTGCAAGATTTTACAAATATTTATGAATCGTACGGCTGTACAAATGACCGAGTCATATGTTCGCTTCAATCGATTGTTGTTTCATTTGAGTGCAGTTGGGTCATTTTGATTACATAAGATTATTTGAATCTTATTTTCATTCCATGAGATTATTTGAATCTCACTTTTATTACATGAATTTACATGAGATTATGTGAACCTCACTTTCATCATAGGAGATTATTTGAATCTTATTTCCATTCCTTGAGATTATTTAAATCTCACTTTGATTAAATGAGATTACATAAGATTATTTGAATCTTATAATCATTACGTGAGATTAAACCCAACGTACCGTCATACATTTGAATATATGAATCATTTTTTTTTGTTTTCCTATGTGTGTAAGTTTGGATAAAGTAATTTAATGAGACGTATGTTTAGAGCGTCAAAGAATTACTGTAATATTTGTATATATATTTTTATTAACTCATATCAAACTTCCATCTTTCATCACATTCGTTATGTTGTCATTTGATCCAAGCATCCATTCAGGTCTATCCTGTTACAGCATATATTACGTCCGTCCCGTATTAACGCTATTTGTAGCTTGATTCATACAATACTACAGTTATATCGATCAGTTTTCGGAGTAATTATTCAGCGAAAACAATCCGCGATCAATCTTCGACACAAATGTCACGTAAAACAAGCTCGTCTTTTGCAAATGCACAGACATTATTGGCATGTCTTGTTTTGTAGCTAAACAAGTATAAAATAATCGACCAGTAAAATATATTTCTTCTGCTCATCTACGATCAATATCGTATATTTGTGTATCTTATCGTATCGAAACAAGACCTGCATTACATAATGGTGTAAATCGGAATGCAGTCACTTAAAAAGAAGTCTGATATATATATATATATATATATATATATATATATATATATATATATATATATATATATATATATATCACCCTATAGACATCAAGTAAAACAAATCACCATGGATGATGATGTTTGAGTCAGATTTTAGCTTAATTCTGGAAGATGTATGTATGGTTAATATGAATGGCCAGAAAAGAACATGTATGCATGTAATCAAGAGGTAGTGTGCAGATGGAAACAACACTGCACTGTCTGAAGCAGTGCAGCACACCTTTGCTAATGACGAGTTCTTCGTTAATAATATCAATAATACAGTCATATTCTTCCAATATAGTTTCTAAACATGGACTGAAGATCATTAGAGATGTTCAAGATATATCTATAAATCATGATCCACTTGTTACATTTATTTGCAGTTCTTTCGTTCTAATCTTTTCTCTGCATCAATTCATTCTCATTTTCGTTTTAGTAGCAAGCATCCAACTCTTGATAAGGTCTCTTTGCAACTTGGTACACATATTCTACTGCTGATTTACCAACAGATGTATAGAGAGAGCTAGATAAATCCATAGCTAGATAAATCCATAATATATGGCTTTTTTAGGGATTCATTGAGATAAGGTTAGAACATTCACGCTTAAAAGTAACACTACTTTGCAAGAATTTTAACTCTCTTGCACTTTAAACACTAATTAATTCAATACTAAAAACGTTAATGTAATTTTAATCTTCCTGGAAATAAATGATTCTTTTTATTGAATCTAGAAAAGAAGGTACAATAATAAGTTAATTTTGACAAAGCAGGAGTAAAAGTGCATTACTCTCATAAGCTAACGAAGATCCCATTTTTATGGCCTTATAAGTATAATGTCGCATCTTCTTTTTGACAATTCCATCTATCTATCTATCTATATATATATATATATATATATATATATATATATATATATATATATATATATATATATATATATATATATATATCGAATATATACATCTATAGTTTGATAAATATAGGTTACAGTTAGAACCTGTTTGTAATTTGCATCAATATTTGGCTATTGCATATACTCTCATGTCATCTCCCTCTTCTTGCCATTCATCCACGCGGCTGATGTGAAATCATTTGCAGGAATTTCATTACTACTTTGTTCTTGTAATATGTTTACAGATTGTTCTGTCAACAATTCTCTAAACTCAGTACATTTTATTTTATTTTTTCTTAAATCGTTCCTGAAATTGATACTGTTTAGTTTTTATTAGCATTTACAATGACTGGATGTTGGTAAAACTGTTCTTAATACTCCTTTTCTTTCATTATTTAAAATGAAATTAAGACATCTACAGTGAACTTCACGCTTGATAAATTGTGTATATTTTATCGACAAGCCTATAGGATGACCGTCGATAACACGTACCCTTTTTGTGTTTATTTATCAAAAAGCATATAGGACGACCGTATACAACGCGTACCATTACTGAGTACATTTTCTTGACAACCTTATAAATTTTCTTGACATGCCTATAAAATGAACTGTGACAACGTGTACCCTTATTGTATATATTTATCAACAAGTCTTTCGGACGAACGTGCACAACGCGTACCCTTAACGCGTACCTTTATTGTATATATGTATCAACAAGCCCATAGGACGAACGTGGACAACGCCTACCCTTATTGTGTCTATTTTATCAACAAGCCTATGGAACGACCGTGGACAAAGCGCACACTTATTGTGTAAATTTCATCGACAAGTCTTTTGGACGACCGTTGATAGCGCGTACACTTACTGAGTATTTTTATCAACACGCCTATAGGACGGCCGTTTACAACGCTTACCCTTCTTGTTAACAGTTTTCAACAATTCCTCAAACATTTCAAACATATGGATGATTTAAGATTTATGTTCAGTTTTGCAGTTTTTCATGTTGGATTTAACGCAGCTAAATGAAATTGTGTGAAACTGTGTTTTTGTAACTCAAAAATTAATCTCCATAAATTATTGCTTTGTTATATTTAATCTTTGGAGAATGACCTTGTACAATTTAACAGCATTTTAAAAACTGTGCTCAAAATGTTGACTATTCCAGATGAGTGTATTCACTCACATCATATGCGTAATTTATCACTTCCTTTTGCTGCACGTCTTTTAAACGTCCTCCTATCGGGTCTGACGCTGCTTATCGTCTCAGAATGTAATATGTATATTTTCGTCTTTTTGAAATATCCCATTATATCATTTCTTGGTGTTTGATAGTACCAAATTAACATTAATATTGTATTGAATGTTATTCTTGAACACAAAATAGTTTTGACAACACTTTTATCCCATCAAAAACGAGTATAATTACAGGATCCCAACACTTCTTCTTTCATGTTAAAGTAGTGAAATATTTATATTGCGTCTCTGATGACTGTTAAATTAAACACCAGGCTGCTTTGTGCCATTATTTTGTATGCATAGAAAGGTAAGTTGAAAGTCATATCGCCACTTTCGCAGGCTCCCTAAAAGCTAATCAGCTGCAGCTATAAATATTGATATAAGAATGTAGTATTACAGTATCTTTATACTTATGGGTGGGTGCCATACATTTCTCATTTCTAGAACTATCATATTCATTGTATGTAATTTTATTTTACTGATATCGTATCTGTTTAGGAGCGCATTCGAAATTTTGCACTTTGAGTAGTGTTGTATTAACTATACGTTTTTAGTGTTATCGTATTCCTTACACGAAGTGGTTGGTATAAAAAGTATTTCTCACTAAAAGTCAATATACTTAAAACAGATATATTTTCTCTTTTTTTTCAGAAGATAGGTCCATTCGTTAGCAACAGAAATAGTAGCGGTATCAAACAGTGTTGCTAATGCATTTTCAAGGTGGTTCAGTCTTATTATAATAAGGAAATGTATTACTAATTCCATCTAATTCAATAAAGTATACGTTCCTTGGAGCAACCGGCCAATATGTGTACACATGTTTGGATTGGATGCACGAATTTCTTAATGCAGTTTAGTTTATGAAATGAAGGAAACAATGGCGATTATTCAAAAACGAAATGACAGTCAGTCTAAACTCTTACTTCAGTTAAAATGCACGTTCCCAGAACGTACATAATGCACTTTGACAGCTCAGATTTTGACATGGCGTGATGTTGAATTGAAAACGGAAACATTATAATAACGTACATTTTACAGCCACATAATACAAAAATGTTGATAGCACATTGTAGTAAAAGTGCAACAGAGAATGAGAAAATACCCTTACGTTACAAAGTCAGATATTTTATGTTTCTGCGGTTAATTTTGTTTGGCTATTTTAAGCACCGGAAACTAAGCTCATAAATAAAACTTAAATAATCCTTATCGTGTGCACAGACTGGTACCAAGCATCCTGAAAGATAATCAATAACGGTGGAAATATTTACTGGAGAAAACGTTTGCTTTCAGCGTTAATAGAAGATCAATTCTCGTTTAAGTACATAAATAACTTTAAACATCAGTGTCCATGTTTTAAAAGTCGTCTCATTCTATGTTTGAAATGTAGCAATTCCTGATGTTAGTCGCATGCATGTGTAATTGCGCAGAAGAATTGTGGCGTCAATTTGACCTGTCGCATTTTGTTTCGGTTATGAAAAATGGTACTGGAATTTATTACTATTTAAAATAACAACATAAGGCAGCAAATGGGATGAATCTTACCGGTATCGTGCATTAGGATAAATTGATGGATTGAATGCTGATGCAGGTCCATTTATTGAATCCTTGAAATTCCCTATCTAACAGCATGCACTACTGTATAGCTAATATATAGACACGCTCGTCTAATTAACTGATTAATCAAACACAGTTAGCAATGGCTAAAATTGACTGTTTGTCATTAAAGGCATGATCGGATATTGCAATGTTATCTTCTTTGATTACATCTCGGTAAGTATTGATTTTTACACAGACCACCTACATAAAAAAGTCCATTTTCCGTTTACGTTTAATTTTCTTATCATGGTCGTCGCACGGTTACCAGCATCATTACTAATACGATTGCCAGCATTACTGCTAGTGATAGTACTACACTAATTAGCAATGTTCGTCTTCTTGGTCTAGTTGCTGCTGATCTTGAGACTACTACTGCTACTATTACTATCATTACAACTAATGCTAATACTACTACCACTACTACTATTGCTGCTGCTACAGCCACTATAGATACTAGTTCTGCTAACATATTCTTTTCTTGCTGCTAATACTACTGCTGCTACTACTAATACTACTAGTACTACTGCTGCCGCTATTTATACAAGTGTTCCTACCACTACCGCATCCACTGCCCATCCCATTATTACTATAATACAGTCTGTACTGCCTGTTAGCCCCAAATTCAGAAGTGATATAATTTTGTATACGCTCTTGGGAATCCTTCCTCATTTCAGATGACTTGTCGTTCACTTCTCAGCAATTATAAGGCACATTCAGTAATTCCCATGTCGATTAACAGACTCTATATTATCAATATTATTCACCTGACTCATAGATCCACCATAATACCGCAAAGTATCTGTTGGATCCTTTTATGCCATATGAACTAGTTTTTGATTGATTTCCTTGTTCTACTTCGTGGGATTGGTGGGTCTATGAAATATACTGAAGTCAGATTATTCGTCTTCAGTAGAGACGTGGAAACAATTCTTTAGAAACTAATCGAGTCAAAAGTATGCATGAAGAACAAACATGTCCATTAAAATAAAGTCCTTTGGGTCATGGAAGACAAGGGTAATCTAAATACGTAAGACTCAAATTGCAAGCTATCGGCAGTTCAATGCTTCCATCGTTTGAAGTCTCACGCAGTCGCATTAATCATAATTTTAATTTAAGTTTTTTAAAATAATTACTGTAAAAATATGATGCATGTATCCTTTTTGCAATAACTATCTTTAAAATATTTGGTATCCTTGCATCTGTTTGGTTGCTAACTTATCTTCAGTTGCACGACATTTAAATATATTTTTGTTTTATTAACTCTTCAGTATAATTTGCCTCTGTTAAATCAAACCTTCAGTCGAGTGTTTACTCAAAACTTCACTATCAAATATCTCCAAGGCTATTAGTTCTAGTTCCCTAGCTTTGAGCTCTAGTAACCTGAATAGTATAATTATTACAATCAAGTTGACAAACTTCTCCCTCAATGTTTTTAAGAATTAAACGTTTCGCTTCCTATATACGTTGATTTCAAACAATTCAAGTATGAATGACTAGACTTTGTACTCTTTGATTCAAAATAGCTTTCTGGATTCCGGAGAACATACTGATGAAGGCGGGGGAATCTATAATCCTTCAGATTAGTTTGAATGTTGTACTTTGACATAAAACATTGGGTTGGGGGTTGAGGTGGAGGTAGGATGTGTGTGTACGGTATTTGGCCGTTAAATAAGTAAATAAATATATGACTATATATAGCCTGCAAGATTTAGTGGTACAGACTTTTAAGTATTTAAAATGTTTATTTAATATACTTGTGTCTGCCATGTTCCTGATATTAAGATAGTATATATATATATATATATACAATTTTCATACATTGACTGCGTTTTCTACGCTTTGATTGGATGAAAATAGTCACGTGATCCTGATCTGAAATTCTGCTGACTACTTTTGGTTCCCTGTTACCAGATAATTTGATGTGAAGTTATATCTATATCAACGCCTTAACCCTAATAATAATAGCAACAAACTCCCACCCACCCACTCCTATGATTTCCGATAAAAAATGACAAGCCGCAGCTTAAAATCGATCCTTAGAAGTTAAAACACTTATTTGCACAGACCTTCCTGCACTCAAACAATCACTCCTTTTGCCGAAGAAAGCATATGGCAGGCTTTACAAGCCAAACTTCAGCAATTATTGCATTTTACCTCGACAACATATTACATAAGGGGTTATTAAAGGTCAAGATCATATGTCAACCAAGGTATGTCACTAAAAACGGACACGAATTTGCTTTTGAAAGATCGAAATGCGTAGAAAGTAACAGCGACGTTGCTATAACAACACGTGCCATACACAAGCGTAATTTAAAAACAAAAAGGAATATTCCTAGTTTAACCGCAACAACCATTTTTTTATACATTAAACTAATGATCATAACAGTATATCACTGGCATGACCCGCTATGACATTCTACCCAGTATTACTGTATAAAAAATTGATGAATCTTGGCTAGCGAAGATAGGGCTATGTATTCTACTCACTTAAGAGGCCAATGAAAGAAAACTTCGATGTACATAAAAGTGAATGTTTTGTTGGTTAAATCTGCTGATCTGATGTTAGAAAGGAAGTAAATTGAATTATAAGGATTAAATGATGATGGTTGGGTATTTATCGATGTGTAAATTTCACCTAATCACTCATTGGTACCTCTTTAAAATTATTTGTCATAATGCGTTTTCATTACCGATCAATCAGTAATTATTTAGCCATTCAATAAATACATAATCATTAGAGTCGTCCGAAAGTACATTAAGAAGCCCTTCTGGGACAGCAAACATAATTTACAACAAACACATTGCTGATGTAAATGGAAGAAAAACAAGTTCTAAAAAGTAGTTGAAATCATTTACTTTGAATCGGGAAACACGTTACTCATTCTAACATCTGTAACTAATATCCTTTCTGAATACATTTGGGCCACAGTTGGTTTATTGCTGACATAGAACAAGTAAATACATTACTGATGTTAGCCACAAATTTAGCATGCATCAGGTAGTAGTATGCCGTTGTCTTGCGATGGTGAAGTACCAAGCAAGAATTAATATTATCCCATCGTAATTGTCAGGGCGAAGTATCATACATGAATTAGTAGTATCCCATTGTATTGCCAGGGTGAAGTACCATGCATAAATTAGAAGTATCCCATTGTATTGCCAGGGTGAAGTACCATGCATGAATTAGTGGTATCCCATTTTATTACCAGGGTGAAGTACCATGCATGAATTATTAGTATCCCATTGCCAGGGTGAAGTACCATGCATACATTAGTAGTATCCCATTGTATTTCCAGGGTGAAGTACCATGCATGAATTAGTAGTATCATTATTGTCTAGTCACTGAGTAACCAATTTTCGTTTCTTTAAATCTATTTTCGTGTTCATTAACAGTTTAGGCTACCTATAGTGTCTACTTATAAATGAAATTAAGAATACCGGTACATGGGTATAGTGATGGGGCGGGGGCAGGGGGGGGGGGGGCAAGAGTAAAAAGGTGCAAGACATCGATAAGGACCGTTATAATGGGGGAGTAGCTGACCTCTCTTCTACCCACCCCCTATCCTAACCATCAGAGTCTTACATTGTAGGACCGCAAATTCAATTATTATAATGTTATTCTTTGAATAAACCCCTCTCCTCTCAATCCCTATATCCATCTTCCTATAGTTTTAAATTCATTTGTAGCGAGCCGCAGTGAATGTGCTGTAACCCCAATGTTCTTTTTGACAGATTTTGAGTTTCAAAGCTTTGTTTTTAAATCTTTTTGAAGAAAGAAATACATTCAGAAACATTGCAAAGACTTTTTATTTGATTCTATCAGATCAGTTTATTCAATTTTCTAAATAAAATATAAACCCAGTTTTTTTGTTCGTTTTAAAGGCATGCGGCGTGTATCGCTTCCAATTCATTATTTTGCTCCTTACAATTTATATAGAAATAAACACAGCTGGGTCGGATCACATGTCTCTGTTCTGAACAATGGAAATCTTCCCTACACTGATCAACTGATGAAACTGCAATTATGTATGTATGTTTAATTTGTATTATTCTGTGGATTTTCTTGATCCATACATTTATATTTAACACTTGACCTTGTCTAAAATCAAGTTCACTATGTAACTGGTCATGGACACTTTTTGTAAAGAACACAATACTTAGCTAATATTTCTCTGAGTGAGGATTATATATTCAGATCATTATCACTGAAGATAAAAATGTTTATTTGGGTCTGAGCCATTGACATGAAATTTCCACTTGAAAATTCGTAAACTTGTAGACTGTTTTAGAGATGATGGTGACCTACATCCGGGCTCTATTATTGTCTCTTAGGTTTTACATTATATTGTTTACTTGGGGATGTATTAATTCTTGCTCTTAACATCTTGAAGCAGAATTGGTCTTATTATTGTGTTCAGTTTTTCATTTGGATTTATTTATTCAAAATATATATTGTTCACTGGAAATACAAAGTACTCATCAGTAGTATTCTTGGACTGGAACATTAATTTGGAATTATAGAGACTTTAGACAAAATCAAAATTCGATTTAATTATTGTGATACTTTAAAAGACTCATTGTACATAGCCACACTACAGGTATCTAGTACATTAGCAAGTTCAAACTACAGGTATTTCAACACATTCAACCTTGGAACTTATTTAGAATACCACAGGAATTTAAGTGGAGCATCATACATTTGGACTTGTGATAGCACTTTTAGGACTATTTGAGATTTAATTAACAACACGTCTTTATAAATTTTCACATTGTATTTTAGGGGCAAATGACTATTTGTTGAATGTAACAAAAGGTGTTGTTTTTCGATCTTTTCTATTAATTAGTTTGAAACAATAGAGTCGTAAGAAACTGTAAACTAGATCTGCTTGGGCAGACAATATTTAATGATTGTAGAAATAATGATACTTCTGCCTAAAGATCGGTATCAGATATTCGATTGGTTTTCTACGTTACCTTTTATTATGATTTTATATCGCACGTACATTGCATCTTATAAACAATGGAGTCTATAACAATGAGTATTAATTAACAGTAGTCTATGGCGGAAACTAATAGCCCACCAGGAATAAAAAAGAGCCCACACGGAATGAACATGTATCTGCCTCACACCCTTTCAATAAGCACTTGAAGAAAACTAAATGCTTACAAAACTATCTTTTATCTCTAAATCAACTCAGAATCGACTAGACACATTTGTGTAAATGACTGTAAATATGTTCAAACCAATTACTTCAAAAATAATATAATTAGAGCGAAGAAAGAATTCTTGTGAGTTTCATTCATGGAAGACATCTTTGAAACTAGCATAGATTATTTCAAAACCATGTACGATATGTCAGTAATTTCAAACTACAGTGAACATAATTTTTAAGAAATTGTCGAATTGATATACAAGGTAAATTAGATATATATATATATATATATATATATATATATATATATATATATATATATATATATATATATATATATATATATATATATATATGAATATATCACCCATGCGACTTTCCTTTTCTTGTTGTCTCAGTCCGGTTATCTTAGACCTGTCTTCTCGGTCATGGTGTTCAAGCGCTAGGAGCTATTTTTTAAATAGAAACCCTTTTGCTGCGTCTGAGTTGTTATAAAATCCAGCAACAACAACAGCAAAAACAGTTATACAACAAAACGAACTTAGCCATAGCTCAACTTAACGTTTCTCCAATTTTGATAACACCATAAAAGACATTTTGAGATACACACACACACACACACATATATATATACACACACGACGAGCTATTTGTAGAGCTATATAGACACAGTCAAATACATATCACTGGCCACGCAAAACCAATGGCCACTGCAAAGCCGACAAGAGCTAGAGCTGTGTTATGTCAAACTGGTTTCTTCTAACTTCGTCGAACACCCACAATCCGCTCGAGTTGAATCAAGTCTAATAATGTGATTGTAAATGAAAACTCCTGCACCTTCTAACCTGAGTGGCTCATTCATCATTGCACATGCTATTCCAGAAAAAGATTTCCATGTAATGTAACATTCCATTAGTGATAGCAACACTTGTAATATATCCTGTACAGAAATATAAATTTCCGAGAAAGTGTTGAATTGAAAATTGCCTGATGTCATTACGCACTTCGTTAGAAATGTACCCAGTAGGCGTAATGTATTGCAAATGATCGTACCGTTGATTACCATATACATTTTCCAATGTAGAACTTGTTAAAGTTAACACTTAACTGTACAAATGATATTAATTATTTATTGTTAATTTCACATGACATCTATCGATTAAATGTGATAATACAGTAATACTATCCAATGATTTTATGTTTCTTTTTTCTCATGCGTATAACTTGTGTATTTATGGTCGTTAGGTCACGCCATTGCGTTCATTAACATATTCAGTACGCAGTATCAACCAACGCATGCGTAGCTTGCTCATTGCGAAATACTTCCAACATATAAAAATTATATAAAAAAAAATTTATATAGCTTGATTCCACTTAGATAATTATTCAGGTTTTCATAACGGAGTACAACACCTGACGACCTCTATATAGAGTGAGAAGCAATAATAGTACTTCATGAATTGATGAATAATGTGTTTTGAATCTGCTAGCTAAAATGCAAGGTTATTTTATTTTATTTTTTGTAAAATGGGTGGGACAAATAATCTATATTTTTGTTTGTATCACGACAAGGAAATCCTAGTCGAGGGGTTATTTTATTTGTCATTTGTCTCTCCACTCGGTATAGGGGATTTCCTTGTCTCGGTCCAAACCCCAAAATAGATTTGAAAACAACAAAACTTGAAATCGTTTAGAATCAAAGTTTAAAAACAATGGCGGAGTTTTTAATTATGATTCATCTTAGAAATTTGCTGTTACATTCATGCTGTTTGTTCTTGTGACCAGACAAGATGAACATAAAAAGATTTATCTCTATAGTACCATACTATTTTCAGTATTAAAGAAGATCAATCCAAAATTGCAATGAAAGATTGAGAAACCGTGAGTAATTAATTACTCTGCACTCAATTAATATTATGCAGGTAGTATTTGGTAGGTGTTAGAATTAAGTGGTATGTTAAACGTATCATATAAGGATTAATTGCAATTTAATATTAATACTTGGGAAATAAAGGAAAATATGATTACTGAATGTGGATGCCAACATCATTCAAACTCCTTGTTTTAACTTCATCTTTTTGTACGACATGTTCAGGCATTGGCTATTGTTGCAAGAAGTGTCTTTCTTAATACGATAAAGTCTCGGAGAAAGTCTAAATAAATTATCGTCAGAAAAGATCGTGCCAGGTCATCTGTGTCACCATATAATTGACGTCGTGTCTGTTCATCCAAACGCACAGTGGAATTTAATCTAATTCTTTAGAAATCAGTACTATCCGTGCTTTTATTTTGCATGCCTACATGATTCATAAATATATACGTGTGTTTCCTTGGCAATAAGTGTAGCTAATGTCGAAAGTGAGTTATGAAGTAATTCATACTTATTATATGCTCATTTTTTTCTCCGTTAACTTTACATTATCAGAATCGTTCAATATTGTACGATATTGTACACCTTCATATTCCACCCACGCGCTGGACACGTGTGCCCAATAGTGTATTAGGGACTACTTTGTAAACAAATCATGTACATTCGCATAGTAGACGCAATACGTTTTTGGTTGATTAAATTTGTTTCTGAATGAACTAAAGCAGATGTTGCGTGGACTGCAACATGCCAACTGTTTTGCTACATTCCACGTTAATTTTTTGATACATTGTTTCATATTTTGCGATAAACACCAGATTTTATAAATTTGCTTGGTACCTACAAATAACATGCAAGCTATAAAGGCATACACTGTCTCCTTTAACTGGTAATAATAATACAGTTTTACATCCAGAATTTCCTCAAAAATGTGCTTTCTTAGTTCTGCAAATTCGAATTACATGAGCCATGTCATGAGTTCTCAAGCTTGATATTCAAGTTGATTACACATTTAGAAATTGTACTGTAATTTCGACTATATTCCAAGTGCAATTACATCTTCCTTACTGTACTCAAAATGAAATAAACATTAAATTCAATAGCGTCGTTTTGATAATTGCAATTGAAACACTTCATATTTTCCCCACATAATGATTTAAAATAGTCGATGACAGAACAAACACACTTGCATATATAAACACGCTTCTCCCGCGCCGCTTCAATCCGATGTATTTCATGTACAATTTGCACAGATGAATCCAGTCCAAAATCACAAATTTTCGTCGAATCGAAACAAAATACCAAAATCTATTCATTCCAGTTCAAATGGAAAAGTTGTTGCAATGCGCATTCATTCCCAATATGACTGCAAATTTCAATTTTAACTAGACATGCCATTTTCTTTCGAAATTTATGTCGAGCGCGCGACTAAGTTCAAATTTATCTGGGCGGAGTTATGTGCGCATTAATAATAATGTTGTTGTGTAATGATAAATCTGCGCTTATGTATTTAGTTTGGAATACGGCATACATTCATTTACATTGTTTCTTGTAGTGTATTTTGTTTATTTAATTAAGCCTTTGGTAGAATAGGAAAATGAGCATATAATTAAAAGGTTACTGCATTTGTATGGGAAAATATGAACTCGTTTTGTCGGATGGATATACTGCACTCCCAAGGTCGTGCAGTATTCCATCCAAAAAACTCATTCATATTTTCCCATACAAATGCAGTAACTTATAATTACACACGGACACGCATGCAGATGGAGAAATATACAATATTGTAAAGATGTAGATTGTTATCATAAGACCGTTCGACATAACGATGAGAAAGCATTGTAAATAATGAGACTAACATTTAGCACGACTAAATTCCATTCGCGTCTTCGGTTTTAAATAACATTTTAATTTGATAAATGTGTGTGTCTGACTTGGATTTTAACGTAACTTTAAACAATTTTCAGTCATATCGCTAAAATGTCTGCAGTGTGACAATTTATAGTGATGTCTAGCAGTGGGGCATCATGCCGCAGACATGTAGCATGATGTCCAACCCAGTCATTTTATCATGGCACCAGGCCGACCAGTCCTAACACTAACCTCTTAATGCTGAGCGATTAGCGAGACAGCTATAGGTAAACGTCTATGGCTTGGGGTCTTTTAAAAATCTTTGGTATAGGGTCTCTCTATCAAGTTCTCATATAACCAACATGGTTCATTAATAGTTAATCTGACCACGACGTTATTTCCCATATAAACTTAATGATAAAATATTAAAACATAAAAGCAAGTTCTGCATTCGACTGAAATACATTCATTAGAGCATGTCAAATCTTTCCATTCAGTCACGAAAACAAATATTGTTTGATTCTTCAGCTGCAAAATAAAAGGACCGCTTTGTCTGCATGTAATGAAATAGCTTCGCACCCAGTCTTCCAATTCTACCTTGTCAGTAACGAAATTAAATTCAGGATATCAAGATAAAAGCAAATAGTTCGTTGTCAACAATAGTAGTTCACAGACTGAAATTGGAGAAATTATTAATGTAAACAAAAAGACTATTTACTAGCAAATAGGTGTAGCTCAAAACAGTTAGTACTCTACTTTTATTCCTGAGCCTGTAGGCTGATTCTCTCCCTTTGACATAATTAGTGGTCCGATATGGTAACTCTGATAAGTGTGCGTGTGTGTGTGTGTGTTTTGTGTACTATTTGTATTTATAAGGTAGATTTAACTATTTTCCTGTCTGATCTCTACGATGTTTGCAGTGTGGCAGTTTATAGTGATGTCTACTACTGGGGCATCATGCCGCAGACATGTAGCATCATGTCCCACCCAGTCACATTATCCTGACACCAAGGCGAGCAGTCCTAACACTAACCTCCTAATGCTGAGCGCCAAGCGAGGCAGCTGCTAATACCATTTGTATGAGTCTTTGGAATAACTCGACCGAAGTCCGAACCCGCCATCTCCTGCATCCGAAGCGGACGCTCTAAGCACTTAAGATATCGGAGCGTTCTCTTATGCAGATAAGTCGATACACTATAAACGAGGATGCAGCCACTATCTTTTAATTAATAGCAATACATTGATTGCAGTTATATTTTTGTTGAATCCATCTTCATATTCTTCCAGAATTTTAGTACGAACCGTTACATGTAATGTAATATATACTAGAACGTAATTCACTGTCATCTCTATCCGATTTATATTTTCATTTTTAAACAACTTTGAATACAGTCATAGTGACAAACCTAAACGGGTACATTTCTCTATTTAAATAATGGAATCTGTTGAATGATAAGGCAATAATTTGGACATATCCAAACTTTCGCTGCAATGAAGTAAGAGCGGTCAATATCGCCCTTGAGTATGAAATAGTAATTACTGTAGTCGATATATTAAAATGAGAGAGAAGCGTTGTATGAAGAAATATGTAGTGACGGCATTATAAAGGTAGATGCATCAGCTATTTAAAAAATACCATGAGCTGCTAGGAGATTAAGTTGAGGTATTTAGACAAAGGTTATATTCTTTTCCCGCGTTAATACTGGATATGTTTCATCGTGTGCTACCAAAACATGATATTTTAACAAGTGGATAAAGCTATGAGATAAAAGCATATCGTGTTTGGTACCATCATATGAAATACATTCGATAGTAACTTAAGAATATAAACGTGTTATTTTGTTATATACCAAACTTGCTACAGAATCGAACTTAAGGAGATTAAGCTCACCCTTAGGCACAATACCCTCACCCCTACCTCCTTTTCGTAAATTTACTCGATTTTCATAGCCTGAAGAGATAAATATACGTGACTTAAGCAGCACTTTAAATTTTTGTCATTTTATGAACTATTTGAACCTGTCTGAAAAAAAACCAAAACAAATGCGATACAAATGCGATTCAGCAATGCATCAAAGTGTATTTATTTTTGCTTTTAGGGAATTAAAGTGAAATAACTTAAGAGATACACTAAAGACGTCTGGTCATATTTCTTTATCAAAGATCAATTTCCATGTCTGAAATATAAAGCGGTTTTTATTTGTTTGTTCTAACTCACCATGTACTCATTTTTATTGCTGCAGGTACAGCGTTTGTAGGCCAAAACAAAGGAAGATCTTTTATTTTAACGTGTGAAAATAGAAGGATATATTTTTAACTCGTGAACTATAGGAATGCAAAAATTTGAATGTTATTTCACCAATAAGTCTCTATATTTCACATCTGAGTACAGATAATATAAGTTGTTATTCATGGGGATTTGTTGGGTTGTTAAACAGACCGTAAACAATGTTCGTAGTATTGGTAACAGAATATCGATAAAATGATAGGAAACATAATTACCGTGAATCATTTGCAAACGACATCGCGCCTTTCTGTAACGTCCGCTCCATCTTTAGCCTCACCAGAGGGACCAGAACTACACGTACACTAATTCAAATTAATCGCACATCTAGAATATGTTTCTTGATTTAGGAAGCAGTGACATAAAGTTAGTTAAAATGCAGGACCATTGGGATCTAGATAACATCTTATTCGTTTAGAATATTTACTATGAGAAATAAAATCAATGGCAACGTAAATGCCTAATACAAATGTTCGTGTTCCGAAAATACACTTATTTATAAGAATATTATCGTTTGAAATCATGATGCATTCAAGTAGAAGTTTTCGCTATTGTATTCTATAGGCAGTTCAGATAACGGGTCCACTTTAAGGCAGTGACTGTTCTTTCCTCTCATCAAAACAATGATTTCACTCTGGTCTGACACTGAAAGGATACAATCTTACAATATACTTCTACCAAGTACTCATATTTATGGTGCAATGAATTGTTCAGCTAGAAGCCACACTGGTGCAATATAATTGTCCAGGTAGTTACCACGCTGGTGTGATAGAATGGTTCAGGTAGAAACCACACTGGTGCAATAGAAACTACACCTATATTTCATCATTCCTTAGAGTCTCAGTTTCTAAAATAGATTTTATGATTTTAAATGTAAGTAAAAATATGATCCTTTCTTATAGTGGTATTAATTTTCTCTCATTTGTAGTGTTACGTAGTTATGCGGAAGACACAAGAATACGTTTTCTTGGTACTGTTCAAAAGATATTACCTCATCATTGCTATAAGTGAAGATTTATGTGCTGCATTGTTTAATTTATTATTTTCAGCGAAGAATTATTAAGGACACTTTTGCCGTTTCTTCTTACAAAAAAAATTTATCTTTGATATTGTAAAGAGTCTGTCATTGTGTTGACAATGATTTATTTTAATGCGGATTATATATAGTTCGTCATTGTGTTGGCTTGATATTTTAATTTTAATTTGGATCGAACAGATCCTGTCATTCTGTTGACGTGATTTATTTTAATTTAGATTGGACAGAGCCTGTTATTGTTACTTAGAATCAGAGTGAAAACGACGATCATAAACGGTCGATTTTCGTTTATTTGAGCATCACTTGTTTTGAAAGAGACCAAGGACGCAACTTTTAGACAAAACAGTCGTTCTTCGAATAACATGTGAAACATTTTACTTTCGATAATCGTTATGAAAAAACGCTTTTCAAGATTACGTATTCATTGATCAAAACTTAGAGGTTCATACAGCATAAAATAATTTTAATAGAATTATGTCCATTTCGTTACCATTTTATTATTTTTATGCACGATTTCAAGAATCTAAAGTTTCCAAATTCCACAGTAATTGTTCTGGGTGAATAACGCAATGTTTCATTTCAACCCTGTATGTAGTTATAACGTCTTTGTTTTCAAACATAAATACATTTAATCTATCCTCATACAACTCTGTTTAATCAAAATGATAAAAATCCCACGGTGAAAATAAACCTGGAGCACGAAAAGCCCAGTTTTGTTTTGTGATTGAATGATTAATATCGCCGCACAACCTATTATAGTTTGTTTTACTGTTTCAATATCTTGTTGCCTTTTCAATATCTTGTTGCCTTTGGGTATAGGTTTGTTTTACTGTTTCAATATTGTGTTGCCTTTGGGTCAACAATTTTGTCGGTTTAATGTTTCAGTATTTTGATGCCTTTTGGATCGACAGTGCTGTAAGTTCGTTGGTTCTTCCACGTTTCATGTACACAAAATCATTTTGTGTGCACCGTTTCACACAAAGGAAACATTTTCACAAAATCTAGATATTAATCAACATTCTGCCTGTAAGCATATCCCGTAAATTAAACATATCAATAAATTTAGAAGTATGTGCTACAGTATTGACGATTGTTTCCTTCGGATTTACGTATTTTTTTATGTATTCCAAATAGTTTTACTTTCAAATTAAAGCAGTCCATTGCCAATACTTTTCAAAACGTCATGTCAATTCTGCAGTGCCGTTCACAAAACCCAAACCAGTTTGCTTGCATAAATCAAGAAACGATTGAGGGTTTGTATTTGGGTGTGTTAAATCCCTGGATGTCTGTGATATGATCAGTCTATCATGTATATTCATTTAGTAAAGCAATTACTTAAAGTATATTATCATCTATAACATTATCAGTTACATCTGATGTTTTGACATCCATATCGTAGCATTTATATCCTTCCAACATATCATTTATTCCCAAATGATGATCTTTTGGTACATTATAGAAAGCCACGAGTTTGTGTTTTATGAATTCAAACGAAGTACGGGTCTAGAGTACACAGATAAAATCCGGGAAATACAGGTATCTACTATCAGCCTTAGAAAATGATGTCAATGGATGTTTACACAAGACATTATCGTCTGGTAAATACTGCCAAGAGAGGCGTAGAATCAGCCGCGTCTATTGATTTTACAATCAGTAAAATTGGTATTAAGGAACTAAAGTTCGGTATCATGGCAATTAGTATCAGTATCTTCTATCAAATTAGTGACGCTGTTGTAGACAATGCCCTTACAAGAAACGAGATTTGAAATGTGAGAAGTACTGACTTCGTGTAAGATTTTAAGTAAAATTGGTCTTTCACAGGACGACAAAAAGCAAACATATTTAAGATATGACCGAATGTGCTAGTGTCAGATACCTAAATGAAGAATTGGCAACACACAATGCGAATCAAACAATGTTCCTTAAAAAATCTACCAATCTTTTAGTAGTTGCTGGGCGAAAAACAAAATTGTTAGGAGAAAAAAAAAACCTATATCAAATACGATGAGATCCGAGTATGTGTACACGAAGACATGTAAAGTTACTATTTAGATAAAGGCAGACATTTTGTTGGTTATTTAATTCTTAGATTCGAAACAAATGTGGTGCAAATCTAAGTTATTTTTTTGTCCTTTTGATCCTTAAAGAAACCACAAACATCCATGAAATTGATAATCTACGGCTCAAACATAATTTGCAACGTGAACCTACCCCATGAAATATAGAGTAAAAATATGTGTCACATCTTTCGGAGTTCTGCTGCGTTTGATATCTTTTCGATTTAGGTATGATTACCAGCGCTGCGAAAACTTTTGTTTCCACAATGAATTAATCAAATAATATGAATGTTGTGGAAACTATTGAATGTTTCCAGAGCTTAGACTGGAGTCTAAGAAGATCAATCATAAGTGTACAATATGCTATTTCATAAAATGAAGAGGTTACGATTTAACAGCATGGGTTTCCTTGACATTGTCTGTAGTATATCATTTCGCTGGTGATAGATAAAGGGGAAATCGTGTTTGCCAATCGATGCTAAATGTATAATCTCAAGTCCCAAGATCGCAAAATGAAAGGTCTCGTTTTAAAAAAGAAAAGTTCCTCGCTGCAAAATTCTTTATTGTTCTTAATTATCTTGTAAAATTCGAAACAATTCTTTTCATGGCTGCATTTGCCCAAATGAATAGAGTTTGAAATATTACTGTAATTGCTATCAACTGCTGAATAAATCCAGATGGATAATGTTTGCTCTCACAGGTGTACAATTGTCAATGGGAACAGTAGAATATTGAAAGCTAGGATTTTTAAAATCTTGCACGCTTTCTATAAAGATCATTTCCGAAAGTAAATACTAGAACAAGGAAATCATTATAAGGCATTCTCTCTGCTAACATAATAATTCAATACTTATCGTCATTAGTTTTGAATATACCGCAGATGGCTTGGATCAAACGTTGCCGGTAGGAATTAATTTAGTGTCATTTTTTGAACGGTTGCTTCAGTCCTTTAATCATACATAATTAAAGCAGGCAGTCTATAATTAGAGCTCTGCCTCGCGAAAGCACTGCAGCCATGTATAATTTTGGTCCAGTTTGAATTCTATACAGTAATTACTAATGTTAGCGAAGGGACCTCCAAGTTACTTAATTTGTTTCCACTGTTAATTAATTGAATGATATCGTTTTGCTTGCTATAAGAACTTTAACAAATACAACAAACGGATTTTGGACGTGCAAAATCCCAAAAGGAGAGGTTAAAACATGTTCCAATATGAAGAAACAACCTTACTGAGTAACTATAGCCTCAAATATGCTTTGTTTATATTGTTCTTGACCTGAGCAAACAAAACGTCGCATGGCATGGTTTTATGTTTTTTCTTGTCCAATACTGGAGTAAATATGTATTGCACACAATTCATTCTTGATGGCAGGTTTCTTGTAAGAGATTATATATTTTTAAAATAAAAATGACGTTTGTTACTGGCATCTATGTATATTAGTAAAATATTACGTTTTATGCATCAACAGAAGAGCTATGTTCCACTCTTTTGGCAACGAAATAACTCAGCTTGAAAGTACATTTTCTGTTTTGATGACGTTTTGCTATGACATTTTCTCTTTTTCATCTGTATTGAATATATCTGAATACTCCTTCTTTATGGTACATTATATATATATATATATATATATATATATATATATATATATATATATATATATATATATAAACAGCACACTACAATTTCAAGTTGTTAAGAACATACAACTTTGATCTTAAGCTTATATTGTACATATAAATAAATCTGCATAAGAAGAAAGAAAAGCATACTTGAGTAAATGGGCCACACTACAGTAAATGTTTTGTTGTATGGATACAGGTACTGGGAAATCAACATATAATGACCGCGCGAGAGGTTAAAGAGTACATTGCGAATTTTAATTAACATGATAATTGACAAAGTTTGGACGTTTTTTGAATTCATTGTAAAACCCAGTCATTCTGAGTCGATTATGACTTTGCATGGATGCTTTGAGTGTTTTGTTGTATTTAGATAGTTTGTGTTGCGATTTCTCTAGCCCTGAGTTACCGTTTGAGGCTGTTCTGGCATGTGTCTAGTATTTCATTTCATTGTATGAGAAAACAGGTAATGAAATTGTTGGTACTAAAGTCAAGCAGCACAAGAAGTTGTTATACTGAGCAATACTGTCAGGGGTAATCTGAATCGTATTGCTGCTAATTATAGAAATAAACTGTACAAATATAAATCGATTTCTTGGAACACTGTTGCATTTTCTGCCCAGTATGTCATATTGTGTCTGTTTCAGGGTTGCAGAACTGGAGATTTCAGTAAATCAAAAATCAATAAAAGTACATAAAGAGTATATAAATAGCATATAAAGAGTCGATAATGCTTTGATGTTTGCATGTGATGTTTTTACAATGGCATAGCGTAGAAATGTAGAAATAAAATAAGCTTTAAAATGCAATTTACCAGATATTAGATATGTGATATCTTGTACATCAACTAATAACGGTGACTGATACGAAGAAAATACACAACAAACAACACAAAATAATACAAAATAATACAAACAGTGAGTTTGATCCAGTTCGGGGCATCTCATTTAGATATACGTGAACATACCGGATTTGTGTCAGAGTAATAGTAGCGCAGTTGAAATGTTTCATATGTTGTAAATATAGAATTGCTGTTAATTGAAGTTACGCGTGTGAGGAATTTTCAACCAGTCTATCACATTATGTACAAGAATAAGTGTTTTGCATTTGAATGACACAACTATCTCATTTGCATTTACTCTTATGTTAATTTTCCCATAACTAAAATTTACGCAATAAATTAAAATGCCTAATTAATGTCTAGATAATACAATGTGGACGGTATCATATCTATATGATTAGCATCTTTAAAGAAGTATTTGTTTTCACTGCTGTTCACACATTGCTTATATTTGTAAATGGCTCGATGTTCTGGATCAACATAACACCATGGTATTTAGGGAATCATTTTTTTTACACTGTTAATGGGTTTTCTTTAATAATTGCTTTATCGAGTTTCCTTTATCGATTGCTTCTTATTATTTGGCTGTAAAGAAACACATAATGGGGACTCAAAAGTGAGATTAAAAGCCGCAGGGGACGCAAGCAGACATTGCAGTGAGCATATAATTGATGCAACAGGAAGGATAACAGTTTCGAGAAAATAGGTAAAGATTTTTTTAAAGTAAATTTCGCATACATAAGATTCTTTTCAACGTTTACTAAGGTTGTCATTTTTTTCTCTTGGAGTCTCTCCTGAAATTCAGTTTCGCTACATTTCGTTGATCACTTACAACAAAGATATTAAAGCATCTATGTTAGTTAAAAGCTATTAAAAAATATGTTTTCTATCTCTAGTGGTAAGCGTTCTGTGCCAGAAGCATGGTCATGTTAGTAGTGAATGGGGCCACTATAGGGACAATGGGACTTACCATTAAAAACACCCCTGGGCCACTATAGGGACTATGTAAATTTAACATGGGGAAAATTGCTGGGCCACTATAGGGACAAGGGAATTTAACATGGGAATAGATTTTGGGCTTGTCTAGGGACAATGGGAATTTAACATGGGGAATAGAGTTTGGGCTTGTCTAGGGACAATGAGAATTTAACATGGGGAATAGAGTTTGGCCTGTCTAGGGACTATGTAAATTTAACATGGGCGATATTGTCGTGCCACTCTAGGGACAAGGGGAATTGAACAGGGGAATAGAGTTTGGGATTCTCTAGGGACAAGGGAAATTGAACATGGGGAATAGATCGTGGGACTGTCGAGGGATAATGGGAAATTTAACATTACGAAAACCCCTGGGCCACTTTAGCGTCAATGGGAAATTAACATGGGGAATAGAGTTTGGGTCTGTTGAGCGACAAAATGGAACAGGGTCGGGACCCTATTTTAATAAGGTCCCGACCTGAGGGGTCTATGGAAAGGGAACAGGGGAGAGGGATAGAACACACACACACACATATATTAAATAAAAAAGGGTTAGGCAATTGAAAGTCGATCTCTTTTCGAGAAATGTGGGTGGCCCTGAAAAGGGCCTTTGGGTTTATATATGCCCTTAACATGAAGGGCATCTGTGACTTCTTCTTGTCCTTAGGCTTCGTCTCACTATAGGACCGTAAATCAGGACTCTTTTGAGGCACCCTTGCCTCTCCACGTAAATCCTACGTATCCATAGGTTGCTGGCGGTCCTATGGACAACTGTCCATTCGGATCGGACATATATCGGTATGTCCATCCTGAACATCACTGTTGACACAAGGGTGGAAGATTCAACGTCAGTCCACATGCTGAGGCGACGAGAACAGGTAAATCAATGCAGTGAACTGCGCTTATTTATAGGTAGAGGAAGGATTGAAACGGATTGAGTTCATTGACCAATCCAAACACGCGTTACAAAATTCAGTCACCTCGCATCCAATCCGAAGAGAACAGTCTGTGACGTCACGTGGTCTATATAGATTCGCTACGGCCTGTGTGCAATCAGTCGATGCGAGACAGTGATTCAACATGACGGAAACTCAGAAAACGATCCATTGGGGTGCACCAGCAGTGGAGACTACACAAGGGAACCCGGACTTACTTTCAGAAGAGGTACATTGGGATTTTGTAGATTTTCTTACCTCGCAAGAATTTGTTCCGGAACCTTCGTCACCTTCATTACCACACGTGGAGAACTTTAGACAGAGACAGAAAGAAGAATTGGAGAAATTTATACAACGACAAAAGGAAGCGGAACAAGCTTTTCTTTTACAGCAACAACAGCAAGAAGAGGTAAGAAAAAAACAACAACAACAACAAGAAGAAGAAGCAGCAGCAAAGAAACAAGAGGGTGAAAATCAAACGGTCACGGTACTGTTAGACATTTTAGCGGAGTTAAGAAGTCTGAAACAAATGTATCAGGCTTCTTTATCACGACCGAACAGAATACGACCTTCCCGAGCTAAACACGCCAACCATGTGACTAAGCCTACCGTACCACCCTTAGTGATTTCAACCCAATCATCATCATCAGAAGTAGGCCTCGGCCGTGACAAAGGCTTAAGGCAGTTAAAGTTGATTGCTTAAACTCACCCCTACACCAAAAACCAAAGGCCCTTTTCAGGGCCACCTTCTTCTCTCGAAAAGAGATCGACTTTCAATTGCCAATAACTAAAAAAAAAAAAAAAATAAACATTTTACCCCTATAGTACGTGTATATGAGTGCGTGAGTGTAGCTTCTTATTTAAAATCAAAACTCAAAGACACTTACGTTTTTATAAATAGTTACAATCCAATTCACAATTCACAACAGAGCACTTTAAAAAGTACATTCACTTCTTCTGTCTCACTGTTTAGTCTCTCTGTTTTTTAAATTTCTTCACCGTCACAGTCTTTTCCTCCTCTTCCTCCTCACTTTCTTCCCTTCTTCTTTTCTTCTCCTGTTTCTTTTTCTTCACCTGTCTGCTATCTTCCTCCTCTTCTTCCTCTGAAGAATCCCTCTCTTCTTCTGACTCCTCTTGTTTCTTTTTTGGGCAATCTGGAGACCAATGTCCTTTTTCTTGACAATAATAACGGGTATCTTGACTTTTGTCTCTTTTAACCCCTGTTTTTCTTTTTTGACGGTCTGGATACTCTGAAGACCAATGCCCTTTCTTCTGACAGATATAGCAAGTATCTTCATTTTTATCTCGAAAGGAAGGAGAGTAGTCCGTCGGCTGGTCTGAAGAAAATTTTCTAATGACCCCTCGCAACGCTCTGATGAAACGTTCCATCTGGGTAGTCTCTTCCATCGTTGTGCTCGGTTAGAGAGTGAAATGAATAGTGAAAGGACAAGACACATACCCTTTATATACGCTGGTCTGCTAGGACTATACATTAGTCCATGGTGTTTAAACTTGAGTCATTTGACGTTTTGCACTCAAGATAAAACGATCCAATTCATTTGAGAAGAAAGAAGAAGAAGAAAGTAAGAGGCAGAAACGTGATCTATCGCCTCGTACCAGAGCTGAAGTCTTGGCACAAATTCATGCCAGTGATTTTGAAGAGGACATGAGTGAACCAGAATCCGAACCCTCTAAACAAAGTTCACCACCCTTAGTTAATCCTGAAAAGTACTATTCCATTCGAGAGACAGAAAAGCGCTCCTCTAGAAAATTTAGAACCACGGCTTACAAATACACGGTGAAGTTTAAAGATTTCAAGTCCGAAGTACCGTTAGAGAAAGCAGAAGGGTTCATCACCGGGGTGTGGGATTCTTTGCTCACCACACTCAAGCGACAATGTCAACCCAGAGAAGACGATCGCTTGAGACTTTCCATACAACACGACGGTTTCAAATCCCCTGTTTGGATCGAGTTTAGTACCCCTGCAGAATTGACTGCTTCCAAAGTCATGGACAAAATTCAACACGTACAACAATCCAATGACCAGTTTGACATCACCGATGGAAAAGCCACACTGGACATGACCCACGTCTCTCCTCCTCAAGGGACTGGACGCAAAAAGATGTTATTGGTGGACGACCTTCGCAACACCAAAACAAGTCTCGTCCGAATTCACAACCCTGAAGACCAGATGTGTTTAGCTAGGGCCATCATGGTGGGACGAACCTATGCCGATAAGAACGACACGGTAGAATGGAAAAGAGACTGGGAGAACATTCGAAAATCGAACCCAGCCAAACAACGAAATGAAGCAGAACTCCTGTTGCAACAAACCGGCCTGTCCAAAGACACACCCTGCGGCATTCCTGAAATGCAAAAATTGCAAGATGCCCTAGCTCCACGATACACCTTGAAAGTGCACCCTCAAGAAGTGCGCGGGCCTCTGTTGTTTCGAGGGAAAGACTTTAAGGATGGAAAATACATTCACGTCTATCATCACGATGACCATTTCGATACCATTACCAGTATCACCGGATTCCTGGGATACAGATATTACTGTGAGAAATGTGACTATGGCTATAACAATCGAGAGCAACACAAGCATTGTGGATCGAAATGCTCAGGATGTTTGGCCTCTCCACCCTGTCTGAGCGAAGGACAGTGCATTGTTCAACTTGTCTGCGCACGTTTGTCAGCCCTACCTGTTACCAACAACATTTGAGGACGCAAGGTTCACAGCAGAAATGCGCTTGTCAATTGCTGAGATTGTGCCCTACGTGTGGACAAGGCATACGTACCAAAAGTGCCAAGGCACACGTATGTTCAGGAAAGAAAAAATGTCACATTTGTCACCACATCGTGGACTTGGAACACCAATGCTACGTGCAAAAATACCAATCCCCACCAGAGAAAGAGGACGGTCACAAGAAGAAAGGCAATTTCATCTTTTTTGATTTCGAATGCATGCAAGAGACCGGTATTCAAGTTCCTAATTTCTGCGTGGCTCACTGAGCATGCGAGAAGTGCATTCAAGAACCTATCTTCAGTCATTGCCCTCACTGCAGCAAGATTCCTGGAGGACGGGAAAAAATCTTTCGGGGACCGAACACGCTAGTCGATTTTGCCCAATGGGTCTTAGACCCCATCGACAAGACGTGGAGCGAAGAGGACATCGAACGTTACGGAGATTGTCATCGTCATGCCACGGTGATGGCTCACAATTTCTCCGGATACGATGGACAGTTTCTTTTGAGATACTATACGGAACAAGGCACCGAGCGTCCTAAAGTGACTTTGAACGGAGCCAAAATCATTTTCATGCAAGTGGGACAAGTACAGTTTAAAGATTCGATGAGTTACTTGGCCATGCCTTTGGGCCGAATGCCTAAAACATTTGGAATGACAGAAATGGCTAAAGGGTACTTTCCACACTTTTTCAATACGGAAGCCAATCAACACGCCCTTCTACCCCATTTACCTGAGGCTCACTATTACGACCCTGACAACATGCGTACCGAACAACGAGAAGCTTTCTACGCTTGGTACCAGGCTCACGCCTCGAACACTTTCGACTTTCAGGAAGAAATGCTAAAGTATTGTCGTTCCGACGTGGACATTTTACGACGTTGCTGTGGAAAATTTCGAGAACTGTTCATGGAACACGGAGGGGTCGATCCTTTGAAAGAAGCTTGCACCATTCCCAAAGCGTGTTCTTTAGTGTACCGGCAACGATTCATGCCTGAAAACACCGTGGCTGTCATCAGTCCTCAAACGACCAACTATGTCAAACGTCAATACTCGGTCAAAGCCCTACGCTGGCTACGTTACTTGTGCGATAAGGAAGACAAATGGATTCAGCATGCCCGCAACGGAGGAGGCGAAAAGACCATCGGAACGCATTCGGTCGATGGCTGGGACTTAGAAAACCCCAAGATCGTGTACGAGTTTAACGGTTGCTTATTTCACGGATGTCCCGTCTGTTATCCTGACCGTGGCACTAAAAATCACTTTTTACAACGAACCATGGAAGACTTGTACCAGGACACTTGTTAGCGGCACCTAAAGTTAGAACAGGAAGGATACCAAGTGGTGGAAATGTGGGAACACGAGTACGATCACCGTTTGAAAACCGATCCCGAATTAAAACGCCTCGTGGAAAGTTACCAGTTCATGGACCCGCTGAACCCGAGGGATAGTCTGTACGGAGGAAGGACCAATGCCACCTGTTTGCTGTACCAAGCCGACGAAGAGAAAGGAGAAGAAATCAAATACTTGGACGTGTGTTCGCTGTATCCCTACGTGTGCAAATATTGTCGCTTTCCTGCAGGTCACCCGCACTTGTTCACGGAACACATCGACCTGAAAAACATTCGACAATACGAAGGCTTGATCAAGTGCAAAGTTTTGACTCCCACGGACTTGTACCATCCCGTCTTACCTCACCATTGTCAAGGCAAACTGATGTTTCCTTTGTGCAGTGCTTGTGCAGAAACGTGCAACCAAGATCAACCTTGCCATCACACCCAGGAAGAACGGGCCTTGACAGGGACGTGGGTCAGCGTAGAATTGTTCAAAGCTCTGGACATGGGATACCAACTGTTAGAAGTGTACGAAATTTGTCACTTTCCCAAGACACAACAATATCACAAGGGTGACCCCAGTCAGAAAGGCATTTTCGCCGACTACGTGGATGCCTTTTTGAAACTGAAGCAAGAAGCCAGTGGCTATCCTTCCTGGTGTCACACTCCCGAAGACCAAAAGACATTCAAAGAGAAATACTGGGAACAAAAAGGCATTACTTTAGATCACATCGAGAAAAACGAAGGCAGGCGATCGTTTGCCAAAGTGATGTTAAATTGCTTGTGGGGTAAAATGGCACAACGACCGTGTTTACCCAAGACGGAATATTTGACAGAACCTTCCCGCTATTTCCAGATGATTCACGACAAAACCAAATTCATGAAACACGTGGACGTCGTTCGAGAGAATTTGATCTTCGTCAATTACGAAGAAGCTCTGGACTTTGTACAAGACGACCCTTTTGGAAATGTCATCATTGCGGCTTACGTGACAGCTCATGCTCGCTTAAAATTGTACGAAGCTTTAGAACTGTTAGGGGAACGCGTCCTGTACTTTGACACGGACAGTTGCATTTACATCCATCACCCGAGTCAACAGCACCCTGACATCGAAGGAGACCGTTTAGGAGCATGGACAGACGAGCATCCCGACGACAAGATTCTAAGTTTCGTCAGTGGCGGTCCAAAAAATTACGGCTACGAATACCGGGACACACAAGGAGAAGTGCACACGACGTGTAAAGTGAACGGATTGACTCTGAATTATCGTACCAGTCGTGTGGTCAACTTTGGGGTATTGAAAGAAGCCTTGCAATCTGGAGAAGATGAACACTTTAAAGTGACCACCTATCCACCCAACAAGATTGTACATTTACCCACTCACCGCATCGTCAGTCGACCCTTGGAAAAAGTCTATCAAATCGTGTACCAGAAGCGAGTGCGACTGCCCAATCATTTCACCTTACCGTATGGACACGTCGGTATTGGTCTGTATATAAAAAGGAACCCTAGGCAAGATCGATA
Organism: Sinohyriopsis cumingii; assembly: GCA_028554795.2. Lineage (NCBI taxonomy): Eukaryota > Metazoa > Mollusca > Bivalvia > Unionida > Unionidae > Sinohyriopsis > Sinohyriopsis cumingii. Next base: position 332,586 of record JAPYKE020000118.1, on the reverse strand, counting down.
GTTCATTGTGACTACCAAGACCAAGCGAACAAGATGAATACTTTCAGAGAAACACAAAACAAGTTTAGAAAGGCACAATTCAAGTGTGGGGCTTCTGAAGTGGAATGCGATTGTGAGCCTTGCGACTTTTCAACCTGTGTTAGTGACAGTACCAGAAGAACCCGTCACCCAGGACAGGACTGTCATGGACATCCCTGAAAGACCCTTTCGGGAGGACACTTGTGTGACCTTACGCCCTATAGAACTGGTCATAAGACTGCCCAAAACATGTTGTACAAACACTTGTGTTTATTCCACGTTGATGGTTATCATGTGCCTTTTATCGTTGTACTTAAGCCTTTGGCTTTTATGTATTTTGTCTTTCGTATTCATGTTTAAAACATTCAATAAACGTGTCCTGAAAAAAGTATATAAACTCTCGTCTTGTTTGTTTTCGTGTCACAAGTGACATTCCTCACACTATGGCTACCTCTGCTGTCTCTGCTCCCTCTTCCTCCACTGTCAAAGTCATCGACGAACACTTAGATCGTGCCAGTTGGGAGGCTTTGTATCTTCGCCATCCCTTTAACATGCTCATTGCTGGACCTAGCGGTTCAGGCAAACCGAATTTGTCAAACGTTTGATCGAGCATAAACATCATTTGATCGATCGACCACATCAGCGCATCGTGTGGTGTTACAAAGAGTGGCAATCGGCATACAGCCTCTTGCGAGAAAGTCAAGGCGATTCCATCGTGTTTGTGGAAGGCATTCCTAAAGAAGACGACGGCATCGTCTCTGACTCCCGTCAAACCCATTTGGTCATTTTCGATGACATGTTAGGAGAAGACGAAGAAGAAATTAAACTGTGGTTCACGCGCAAAGGGCATCATCGTAATGCCAGTGTCGTTTACATCACTCAAAATTTGTTTCAACAAAGTAAAGCCCATCGCACCATCAGTCTCAATGCGCATTACATGGTCTTGTTTAAAAACCCTCGAGATAAATCTCAAGTGCAAGTCTTAGCCAAACAGTTAGGGACACCTTGGCTGACTCAGGCGTACGACGATGCCACTCAAACTCCACACGCCTATTTACTCGTCGATTTGAAACCTACGAACCCCCGATGATTTGCGATTTCGTACCCACTTGTTTCACCACTGGTGCCAAGACGGAGGGCCTGTCCTGTACACGTCTCCGTCCTCGACTTAACTTCATTCCACAAAATAAATCTATAAAAACCTCAGACCCTTTTCGTCTGTCTCACACACATTTTGAACATGACGTCCCTTCAGCCGCATCTTCCCGTCAAATTGATTCGTGCCTTGTATGGCATTAGTCGAGAAAAAAATCCACAAACACGAGCTCGTGTCTTAGAAGCCAGTCTCAAAGAAGTCTTACGATGGTTCACGGTGACGGCACGTCAATTACTCCAAGGGATCATTCAGATTCCTCATCAAACCAAACGCTTTTCTGATCGAAACAAAGTCGCTTTGACCCAACTGGCCGATCCCCGCATCGACACTCAAACCAAAAAACAAATCATTTTGAAACCTGGAGGGAGTGGTACTCTAGGAGAGGTCATCATTCGCTCTCTCTTAAGATGGGATCCTAATGCCCCCAAACTTCTCCCCAAGAAAAAAGTCAAACGAAGCTCCAAGAAGAAGAAAAAGACCAGGTCCCCAAGGAGAACTTCTCCAGTGGCGGGACCTTCCTCTTACCAGACACCACCCCGGAAAAAGAAAAGAAGCCCCCAGAAAAAGAAACAGAGAAAAAGTCCCCAGAAAAAGACAAGTCCACAGAAGAAAACTAGTCGCAAGAGAGGCACTTTGGCCAGGACGCAACCTTACACTCGCAAACCACGACCTGCCACGGCGGTGACTGCGTCTCCGGCAGCCTCAAGTTCATTCACTTCTCCGTTGATGATACCAAGAACTGAAGAGTACTTGGAGGCGTTGATCACACCAAGAACTTCTCCGTTGATGACCCCAAGACCTTCCCCAGTGGCAGGACCCTCCCATTTAGTGGCAGTGGCTGCTGCTCACAAAGTACCTTCTCCCAAAATCAAAGTCCAAGAAAGATCGGGCATGTTACAAAGTTTACTGGATTTGTCCAAGCAAGAACTGGCTCAATTTAGTCCGTTGCGTACCCCTGCACGACGTGTCATGCGTGTCCTGAAGTTGATAATACCTATTGACAATCAGTGGCGACGCGTTCCAGTATAACAAAGGTGTGTGACCAAGTCGGGGTATCAGTGTTTTGGTGCTCCTGAAGATGTCACCCTCCAGAAAACATCCCTCTTCTAAACAACCCCAAGGAAAGAAAAGGAAAGGACTGCCACCACGTTTAGTCAAACATGGGGTCATGTTATCTGTCCTGTCCAAAGCTTCTTCACCCCTACGAAAAAAACTCATTCAATCAGCTTCCAAAGAGGTCAACGATACCGTGTGCGAATGTTGTTTGAACGTTTTGAAAGGTACGATCCCTTTGTCCAAACACCAGAAACAATGCTTAGGCAAACATCGTCACGTTCTCCGCCAAATGGTTCAAAAGAAAATCCCCTTTCGTCAAAAGAAGAAGATGTTGGTCCAACGTGGAGGCATTTTAACCCTCTTGTTAGGCCCCTTGCTGAAAGGAGTCTTGGGAAACATGTTGGGAGGACTGATGGGAGCAAGATAAAAAGACCCTCTGAAGTCCCAAGATCTCAGAATCGACCCTTGACAACCCCATGGAAGGACGAAAACTAGCTTTAGTGCCTTACAAACGATGGATGGAATACCATCGTTGGCAAGAACAACGCACCCCGCATTTACCTCCTAATCCCCACTTGAGCGAAATGTCCCAGTTACAACACGAATTGCAGTCCTTGATGGATCGCCAAGATTTGTCCGAAACAGAAAAATCGCAAAAGTACGGTCAACTCTTGCAACTACTACAACTCTTTCACCAGAAAGCTTTAGACGAAACAGCTCTACCCACTCTGAAAGATTTTAAGACCTTGATGAAAAGTCCAGCACCATCACCAGTACCACTACCACCACTACCAGTGACGAAGACAGAAAAAGGAGAAGAAGAAGAATGGTTTCAAACTCCACCAGAAAAAGTACGCAAGTTAACAACACCACCTACCTCCAGAATTGGATGGATTAAAAAGATGATGACCACCCCTTCTTCATCACAAGAGAAAAAGAAAGTGAAGACAGAAGTGAAACAAGAACCGATATCCTCTGTTCCGACATCCTCCTCTGCGACACCTATTGCTGGTCGCACACGCAAAGCATTGCAATCCAAGAAAGTACCCCAAGAGAAAAAGATCAGCATCTTCCAAGATTGGGTGCCTTATTAACACACAAACACAAAATGGAAAAAGTGTTAGCCAGCATTTACTACGATCCCTCGCATCCTGCAGGTTACGCAGAAGTTCAAAACTTGTATCGTGCTGCCAAAATGCGACTGAAAAGTCTCCGTTTACCTCAAGTGCAACGATGGTTACAAGAACAAGCTACCTACACTTTACACAAACCCATTCGACGCAAGTTTGCCAGAAGTCGCACCCGAGTGGAAGGCATCGATCATCAATGGCAACCCGATTTAGCCGATGTCTCTCATTTGGCCAGCTACAATCGTGGCTACAAATATTTGTTTTGTGTCATCGACGTCTTTTCCAAATTTGCCTGGGTCGTACCCTTGACTTCCAAATCGAGCAGCGAGTTAGTGCAAGCCCTGAAACGAGTGTTGAAACAAAGCGGTCGTCACCCGCTTCGATGGCAAACTGACAAAGGCACCGAATTTCTGAACCAAGATTTCCAAAAAGAATTAAAGAAACGTGACATTCATTTTTTTACCACCGAGAATCCTGAAACCAAGGTCAGCATCGTGGAACATTTTCAACGCACTTTGAAAGAACGCATGTGGAAATATTTTACGCATCACCACACTCTGAAGTACATCGACATCTTACCGCATCTGGTGCAAGCGTACAACCAATCTTACCATTGAAGCATCGGACGTGCCCCGCAAGAAGTGACTCCCGAGAACGAAGTGCTGGTGTTTGAGCGCCTGTTTGGTACGTCCCCGACGACGGCTGCCCCCAAGAAAAGTGGAGTGTTGACCGGAGGAGATTGGGTACGCATTGGCAAAACCAAACGCACTTTCGACAAAGGTTACTTACCTAACTGGACCACCGAATTGTTTCGTGTCACTGAACGAGTGTATGGCCGTCATCCTGCTGTCTATAAATTGGAAGACATGAACGGAGAAGTGCTCAAAGGAACGTTTTACTTACCCGAGTTACAACGTGTCACCAAAAGAAGACGACGTGTACGACATCGAAAGCATTTTCGATCGCAGAACCCGTAAAGTGGGCAATCGACGTGTCAAAGAAGTCAAAGTACGTTGGAAAGGATATCCACCCAGTTTTGATTCTTGGATCGACGCTTCGCAAGTCATCGACTATAAAAAGAAGTGACCATCATGCCCTTTCACACAGACGCAGCTACGTCGACCACTCCTTCACCTAGTTCTTCTCTGCAAGATTTACAAAAACAACCCTTGTGGGTGTGGTGTGGAGAACGTGTACCTTAAACGCAAATCGTCTTTTTCTGCCAAATCTTCGTGGTGTATTGTGTCATCGGGGCAGCCATTGCCAATTTGAGTTTGCAACAAGGAGACAAACAATTGTGGACCATTTTATTGAGCAGTTGCATCAGTTACCTGCTTCCCAATCCCTCCCTGAAATTCTCTTCCAACGGGAACCAGGGGAACCTTGTGTCCAGTGCCAGTGTCAGCCACCACTCCAATAACAACAACAACCCTATTTTGGGCGGAGACACGCCTCTGACGTCCAGTAACCCCTCGGACAGCCACAGAACTCTGGAATTATGAGTCACCAAAACCAATTTTTTCTTAACCTTACCCAGTGACAGTTCCATGGAGGTGTTTCCCCAGAACACGTTGTGCTGTTACACGGCCAAATTACCTCAGACCATTCCATTAGATCACGAAGCCCATTGGGAAGTGGCTTTAGTAGAAATCATACACCCGACCAAAGTCTTCAATGTCCTTCCCAATCAAAATTGTTTTGATGTGGAAGTTCACGACGAACAATTGCAACAGTACTTGGATACCCATGACAAATATGACAAGAAAACCCCTGGCACAAAAAAATCAAAAGTACACCACCTATCACTTGTTCGTTCCCCCAGACTATTATTTTAGTGGTCAACATTTGGTGAGCACCATAGCCTCCAGGTTTAATGTCGTGTTTCTGAAAGCTTTGGAAAGTGTCAAAAAAAGTGTCACCATGGAATACCACAAAGCAGCTCGTCGCTTCTTGATGAAATTTGACGGGAGTAAAATCGTGTCCATTTTATTTTGTCCTGAATTGTTTGACATGTTGGGCGGAGACGTGGACATGACAAAGGCCATGCTCAAGAAAAACGAATTACCAATCATTTACGACAACGAGTCCTTTAGCAAGTTATTTCGTGCCATGGTAGAACTGAACCAAGGACTGAATTTGATGTTTGTGTACACCGATGTGGTGGAGTATAACGTGGTGGGACACACCTCCGTACCGTTACTGCGTGTCATTCCTTTCAAAGTGGATTCTGCCACGGCCGCTGACGAGGAAGGTGGAAACACTTACCACGTTCACCGCGAATTTGTACATCCTCACTATTTGCCTGTCAAAAAGTCGTATTTGGACACGGTCAACATCGCTATAAAAGGAGATCTGGGACAAAATATTCCATTCACCAAAGGAAAAGTCACGGTGAAACTCCATTTTCGAAAACGGTTCTCTCACGACTCGTAAGTCATGTATCCAGTGTACCGAGGGGTTGCTCGACAGCGAGGACACGGTTTAGGAGATATGTTAAAATCGGCCTTTCGTTCGGTGGCTCCGGTGTTGAAACCGATGGTGACACGCGGATTGCACGCCTTGAAAGATGCGGCACTGACACAAGGCAAAGAATTTCTCCAAAATGTCATCGTCGACAAACAAAATCCTAAAGAAGCCTTCATGAGGGCAGGCGAAAATGTCTTGCTGCAAACGGGCAAAGACCTTTTGGGCCGACGAGAAACACCTATAAATGCCCTGCACGCTACCGAGTCAGGCATTCAGCAAGGACAAGGCAGAAAGAGACGACGAAGAAAACACCCTTTCACCAGACATCACGCGTCTAAAACTAGAAAGGCAAAGAAAAGAAGAACCGTTAGAGACTTAGACGTTTTCGATTATTGAGAAAGAGAAAAAAATGATGCAACGAGAGTCTTGCGCTTGTTCCAAGTCGGAACTGGATCTGTTTGCCATGCCCCCCACCATGATGACGATGCAAGAATTTCATCCCGTCTCCTCTTTGACGAATTCCGCTCCCATCGAGTTTGAAATCAAAGGACAACCCGAAGATTACATCGATCTGAATAGCAGTTACCTGTATTTGAAAGTGAAAGTGATCAAAACGGACAACACCAATCCAGGAGGCGATGCTAGAGTAGCTCCTGTCAACAATTTCATGCATTCCTTGTTCAGCGAAGTGGACTTGTACTTGAATAACAAACTGGTCAGCAGCAGCATGGATACTTACCCATATCGTGCCTACTTGGAAAATCTCTTGACGTACGGAAAAGAAGCCAAGAATACTCATCTGGATGCTTGCGTGGTATGGAAACCTGACACGGCAGGTGTTGCCACGTTTAACGAAATAGTCCTGACAGAAGATGACAATCCTCACAATGTGGGGTTTAACGACCGTCGTAAGAAAATTCTGCAAGGGCGAAGTTTAGAACTGATGGATCGTTTGCATTTGCATATGTGGTTACAAGAAAATTATTTGCTGAACGGGGTGGATATCCGTCTGAGACTGAATCGTAGCAGTGCCGCTTTCCATTTGATGGCCCATGCCAATGAATACAAAACTATCATTCAAGAAGCCCGACTTTACGTGCGTCGTGTGGAAGTGTTACCTAAAGTGGGAAACGACGTCAGTCAGACGTTGAGCAGAACGACCGCCAAGTATCCGATACGACGCGTAGAAGTGAAAACGTTCACCATTCCCACTGGACAGCGATCCATGTTCGAAGATCATCTGTTCCATGGACAGTTACCCAAACGTTTGATTGTTGGTATTGTCAGGAATTCAGCCTTCAACGGAACCCACGATCAAAATCCTTTTGAGTTTCAACATTACAATATGTCCAAGATCGAAGTCAGTCGCGACGGCAAGACCTTGTGTACCCGACCCTTTGAGCCCAACTTTGGTGTCGCGAAGAATTATCTGAGATCGTACTTGTCCCTGTACGAAGCCACGGGACAGTTAGGAACCAACACCAGTCACGGTATTTCGTACGACGATTATGCAGGAGGCTATGCTTTGTGGGGTTTTGATTTCACTCCAGACCAAGGCAGCGACGAGGGACATTTCCACCGTATAAAATCGGGTCAGATTCGTGTGGAACTTCAGTTTGCAAATCCACCTCCAGATCACACAGTGAACGTCCTCCTGTATGCAGAATTTGACAATACCCTAGAAATCAACAGTTTGAGAGAAGTCATTCTAGACTATTAGAAGCCATGGAAGACTGTTATCCCTCTTTGCCTAGTGGAGAAACTTTGAAGATGGAATGTGAGGAGACCGGGGAAGAAGAATCTCAAGACAAAGACGAAGAAGTGATCATGATGAAGTCAAGATGGCCAGAACAAGAAGCCCATTTAGTCTCCTGTTTTGCCAAACACTTGGTCGAAAAAATGACGGAATTGATCAAGAAAGATTGCTATGGATGTCATAACGATCATCCCAGTCAAATGCAACACGATAAAAGCCTAATGCTGAGTCAAGAAAAAAAATTGAACGAGTATCTGGACGAAGCTTGGAGTCTCATCTCGGACGAAGTCGTGTTGCATCAGTGGTATAAAGACTTGCGTGAACATTCTTGTCCTCCGTTAACCACTCAAGAGATCCATCGTATCGAAGCTCTCCTGAATCAGAGTGGGGAGACGAAGCTAAACGCCTTTTACTTGTCAGACATTTTCAAGCAAAATGTCAGGATCGAATTGGTCACTTATCATTACCTGTGAAGAAGAAAACCACACAAATCAATGGATACCTGGGAACTTTATTACCTTTTGAACCACAGCTCGTACACGGCTTCTTGGAATCCTGTCGTCTGTGCTAAAGATGAACTCCCTCATCGCAAACCTCAAGACCATCTAGCTTATGTGATCAACACGGACGACAGTCATCTCCCAGGAACCCACTGGGTAGCCGTTTACTTTCCTCAAGAAGGATGTGTGGAATATTTCGATTCGTACAGATTGCCCCCTTTGGAAGACGATATCATCGACTTTATGAGAAGAAATGCTCAGACCACCCGATTCAATAATGTGAAATTACAAGGCACAGATTCCTTGGTGTGTGGACAATATTGTGTGTATTTTCTGCATCATCGCAGCCTGGGATATTCCTTAGAATATTTAGTGACTCATTTTGATCCTCGTTCTTCTTCTCGAAATGATGTGAAAGTAGATCAATGGTTTTGTGACCATTATGATTATCTTTTGTCTCAAGCTAGGAAACGTAGTGTCCATCAATGGCCTAATGACTTCCAACAGTGGAAATCACAATTTCATTCACAACGTTGTCAGCCCTGTTTAAAGTAGAGTGTTAATTGAAAAAAATGTTTGATGTTATATCGTTAAGTTATTGTTAAAAAATGTTAGAGTTGTTTGTTAGTGTTAAGTGATTTTGAATAAAAAATGTTGTGTTTTGAAAACAATGCCTTTGTCTTTTGTTTGGCTATAAGAATTTTGATTCATGCTCTTTGACTTCTTACTATCCCTCTCATGGCACTCATTGAACGTTCCGGCTCGAAAACCGTGGAGGGATGTTTTCCTTGATGTCCGCGCTTTGACTTTAAAGCCGGGGTAGCCTCCAGTCTAACCATCCATTGTCGACTCATCCTCCTACGAAGATGTGCTCCAAACTAGGTAAGCTAAACGAAGCCTAGGTGAATTTGCACAGGGTCAGACACAGTCTGATACCGAAGCCAGAAGAGAACGAGAATGTGAGAATGCTAAAAGTCACTGAAGACCTGATAGAAGAGCTCTTCAGAGAAGAAGTGAACAGGGAGAAAGAAGAATGGACAGAGAAGTACAGACTTCAGAAACAACAGAGAGAGCAGCAACAGCAGCAACAACAGCAACCTGAACCTGACAGAGGCTTTGTCGATTGTCGTATCGACACCAAAGAATTCTTCTTCTCTTTCCGAAGAAGCAGACCTATCGCCAGAAAATCTATCGTCAGAGGACATCGCATTCTTAGAAACTAAATGATTGCCATAGCAAACAAACAAAACCAGCCCTTTTCAGGGCTACCCAATACTCTAGAAAAGAAATAGTAATCGATTTGCCAATGTGTGTAGGTAGAGTAGTGTGAATATAAACACTGACTCTTTTGTGGTGTGAGTGTATGTGTTTGTGTATAGGATTGTGTGTTTGTAAGTGCTCACGTACGTTTGTGTGGATAGTAGATTAAGATCATGTTTTTTGCTGTTTGACGTGTGGGGAGAGTAGATTTGGGGTTTGATTGGATTGCTTTGCGTATGTGGATAGTATATTATTTGTTTAATAATTTTTTTTAGAATAGTGATGGGTAGTATAAAAAGTCAGTGAGTGTTTCTTTTAAGTCCGCGCGTTGTTTGGTTATGATCTAGGTAAGATCAATTTTGTTTTATGGGATGTTTTCCATCACGTCCGCGCTTTTAGTATAAATTGAAAATCGCTCGGCAGTCTAGCTACCCTTGTTGATTAATCAAGAGAATGAACACCAGAATTGTAAAGCTTCTAGAACTCCAGATGCACCTGGAATATGCCAGGCGCATACTAAATGAACTGGACGCGGAGGCCATTGTCGAAGAGGGAAGGATGAAAGAGGAGGAGGAAAGAAGAAAAAAAAGAAGAGGAGGAAAAGGAGAGAGGAAATTTCAGAATCCCAGAGACAGAAAATTGGGATTCTGAAGCCACTTATCCCGCCTCTGCTCTCCCCCAAAAAAGAGTGAAAAGAGACTGGGGAAGAAGATGTGTGTGTGGTGCCAGGCCAGGAAGGTGCCAGCATTAGATAGGTGCATCTGGAGTTAAAAACAAACAGCCCTTTTCAGGGCTACCCAAACCTTTAGAAAAGAAATAGTAGTCGATTTGCCAGTGTGTGTATGTAGAGTAGTTTGAATATAAACACTGACTCTTTTTTCCTTGTGTGTGTGTGTGTGTGTGTGTGTAAGCGCTCACGTACGTTTGTGTGGATAGTAGATTATTGGGTTTCATTATAATACTTTGCGTGTGTGGATAGTAGATTTGGGGTTTGTTAATTGCTGCTTGACTTATGTGAATAGTAGATCATATGAAATGAAAAAAGTAGGGGATGTTTTCCTTCACGTCCGCACGTTTTAAGTGATGATCTAGGTATTATAACTTTTGGGCTTTAGGGGTATGTTTTCCATCACGTCCGCGCTTTTCGTATAAGAACCCACAGTATTCGTCGTTCAAACCATTATACAGAGAATAAAAAGAAGATGGCTTCAAACCAACTTGATAAAATGAAAACATTGCAAGACGTCCTGGACAATTTGGGTATGATGGAGCAAATGTTAGTGAGGCTAAACGAGGATCACTATTCTTATAGTCCCCATCGAGTGAAGATGGAGATCAACAATTTAAGAAAAGTAAAGGACATGATCAATGCTCTGATGAAAGAAATAAAGGAGGAGAAGGAGGATGAAGAGGAAAGGATAAGGATGAGAGAATGGAACGAAAAAATTGAAAAAGAAGAAGAAAATGAGAAGAGGAAGAAAGAAGAGGAGGAGAAGCAGAAAGAAGAGAAAAAGAAGAAAAAGGAGGAAGAAAAGATAGAAAGAAGAGAAAAAGTGTAGGACAGAAAGTAAGAAGCTGGTGGAGAAATAGAAGAAATTAGAAGAAGAAGAAAACCAAAGACCCTTTTCAGGGCCACACACATTTTTCGAAAAGAGATCGACTTTCAATTGCCTACCCCTTTTTTTATTTAATATATGTGTGTGTGTGTGTGTGTGTTCTATCCCTCTCCCCTGTTCCCTTTCCATAGACCCCTCAGGTCGGGACCTTATTAAAATAGGGTCCCGACCCTGTTCCATTTTGTCACTCAACAGACCCAAACTCTATTCCCCATGTTAATTTCCCATTGACGCTAAAGTGGCCCAGGGGTTTTCGTAATGTTAAATTTCCCATTGTCCCTAGACAGTCCCACGATCTATTCCCCATGTTCAATTCCCCTTGTCCCTAGACAATCCCAAACTCTATTCCCCTGTTCAATTCCCCTTGTCCCTAGAGTGGCACGACAATATCGCCCATGTTAAATTTACATAGTCCCTAGACAGGCCCAAACTCTATTCCCCATGTTAAATTCCCATTGTCCCTAGACAAGCCCAAAATCTATTCCCATGTTAAATTCCCTTGTCCTATAGTGGCCCAGCAATTTCCCCCATGTTAAATTTACATAGTCCCTATAGTGGCCCAGGGGTGTTTTTAATGGTAAGTCCCATTGTCCCTATAGTGGCCCCATTCACTACTCATGTTGCATGCTACTGATCTTAGAGTGTCAGAGAGACTAGCTTCTATCGGACAACGCAGAATAATGTTGCATATGTTTATGTGCCTATGTAGAATAATAACACACGAAAAATTGAATCCCGGTTGTGTGTCTGTCTCTGAGTGTGCTTATAGAGAACATATATTTGGTACAGTATTGCAGACCTTGTTATAAGAGGCTTAATAATATTAAAACAAAGAGGTCTATTCATTCAGCCAGATGCATGACGCTGATTATAACGACAAAGAATGTTTTGAGCTTCGCGTTTTGACAAAGCCTCAATGAATTAAATTCCTGCTCAAAATTTTCAATTCCGAAATAAGATATTAGATCCGGTTATGAAAGAAATATGTATTGTCGCTTTATTGTCATGCATAATACATTTCGCAATAACGATCAATACCCGAATTGTTCAAATGTAATCACTTGTGAGTGAGGATAATTCATCAGAATCTATCTGATCTCAACCTCTATGAATAAATATTAAATGAAAATTAAATGCTGCTTGATTGTAACTTTCCTTCTTTTGTTGCGTAATTACACTAACAGATCGATATGACGCATTTATCTAAATCATTAAAAAAATACATCATGTCAAAACTTTTGATATTTTTTACCTTGATTATACTGTATTTACAGCGAATGTAGTATCCCTGTTTATTTTTAGCTTCCCATAATCATCTCTGGAAATTCACAATTGAAACAAATAAAAATGCCCAATAAACGTCTATGTTAGATTACAGGGATTCAATTCAAACTACAGATGTAATATTGTGACATTTACGCACATTATTGTCTGGGGGTAGTTCTTTTGAAATTACTATTGGAATTATTATGAATATAATATACTGACGGATATAATCGAAGCTTAGGACATAAATGAGTTAAATGTCTGCAAGCGTCACTTACAACGTAGCTTTTATAGTCAGCTTGCTTCACCTTATCATTGGTCGAGGTGTCCAATATTTGGAACATAACACAATATATAATTTGTTTTTCTGGGACGAGCTTTCCATGATGTAATATTTTGCCTATTTATTCTATAGGGGTTTTCCTTTTGTCTGGTAATCTTTTGTAAAGAGGCATGACAAATCATCCCCACACGGACTTGCATAATATAATTCAAGTTTATAAATTATCAGTGTTCATACACAGTTTGTACAAATTATGCAATTTTAAGATTTTATAATGGCTCTATAATTGAATGCTTTTTTGTAGCACTGTCAGTTATGAGGAACAAAATACTGTACTCACATTTTTAAATTTATTTCCCTGGTAATTAAGCACAAATAAAAATATCATGACATTTATTACAAAAAGATCTAGAATCCTTTAGAAATTATAACCTTTAAGATGCTTTTCATAATGCAATCTTACCATGTCGACATCGAATCAAATTATCTTCATCAAGCTTTGTTCGCTGAAAAAACCAGTTTCGCTTGAGTCACGAATGATATTGCATGTTTGACTGACGGCCGTTCTGTTTATGGGAAGATACAGTGGTGTTCAATCGAATTGTTTTACAACGTTTTTCAAGAAAACGAAATAAATATGAGACTGAATCAATTTAACAAGGCATTTGTACACAAACTGAATTCATATTATTTCAGTACTAGACTTTTAAATACCGATAGCCCGGTTAAGTTTTGTCTTCCTTGTTAATGATTATAAGACTCCTTGCTCTTATACCTGACCCTCCGATTTGACTACTGCCGTTCAGTTAAGTACGTCCAAGTTTTGGGTGACCTATGGTTCTAAACGTCCAGTCTCAACGACTGCGCCGAAGTGTCTAATCATCGTTTAACAGCCTTAACAGCCTTAGTGAAAGATGTATTCTTACTTGAAGCAGCCTTTTAGTATGGATCCAGAAAGATATTCTAATGTGCCATCGATAACCTAATTAAACTGGTAAATTATGGGTGACAGCATCCTTAGTCCAATAAATCCGAAACTATATTTTATTATTTGACCTATTTTGTCAACGTCCAAATTTGTAGTAGTGGTGATTAGTACGTAGGTTTAATTTTCGCCTGTCCGTTTAGTGCGATTTAGTTTCTCTAATATGAACATCATCTCATGCTTTAATACTAGCTGAGCGGCACCTAATCCTTCGCGTTTGGTAAGCCAGCGATAATTTCCTTCTCCAGTTACGTATACTGTAATATTAACGCTTTGCAATAAGTTAGATTTACCAATTCATGTAGATTGCTTTTAACTTGGCTGCAGAGTATATCACAACATATAGCAATACAGTTTTCAGAAGTTTTGATGTTCTGATAATTCTTGCATTCATCTAGTTTGAAAACAAGTAACTCATCTGTCATTCGGTGTCATCAGTTGCAGCTTAGATTAAATTCGATGAAGTGACATTGGTAGCGGCAGCGCATGTGAATGTCACCGACCCGACGCTGATGCATGGGCAAATGGAAATACTATCCTCCGCCACATTCAAGAAAAGTGACATATATATGTAGCAACATCTAGAGGCTTTACATTAAATAAAAAACAATAATTTCTAATATTATTTCATACAATGTACTCAGAAAATGTCTAAGTTGAAATGCGTCAGCCCAACAAAATGGCATACTCTGAAAAGACCGAATACATGACACCGATTTTATATTATCACGAGTACTGGGCAAAACACCTTTCTGTGCTAAATTTTATATTATTATGGACAGAATATTTTTATATGTATCAAGTAAATAGCTCTCCGCCATTTGTCCAGGAACGATAGATTTTAGGAATATACGCTGATAGATGTAACACAGAGTAATAGTGATATATATGCCATGTTTACACATCACAAAAATGTAGTCGTCGAATCTATTATTTTCAATTTACAGAGTTAAAGGAGTGATGAAAAATGCTAATGTGGCTAATGAAGATTGTTTTAAATACTTTGACAATAAATTGCACTTGTATAAGAGCGCATGGTACGGATACTAAATCAAGGTGAAACTACTGTTTTGGATTCTGGAACTAAACCCATTCAATTAGAAATCACGTCATGTTATATATATATCTATATTTTGTTAACATTTGTCACATGACTGTATCTATATTTTGTTTAAGTTTTGTTAACGACTGTAAATTGTAATGATCATCTTTAAAGAAGATCTCAAATATCTATTTTTGTAAACGGTATGGGTTTTACTTTAAGACAATAATAGGGGCTTTAGATTGCATAGGATCTATAACTAAGTGTTTACTTTAAATAATAATAATAATAATAATAATAATAATAATAATAAAATAATAATAATAATAAGAAGAAGAAGAAGAAGAAGAAGATAAAGAAGAAGATAAAAAAGAAGAAACCTGTTTACGAGTTTCGATTACTTCCCAGTGGATCCTTCGATCTTGTGGGTTCTTATAAGATTTAAATTAATTTCCCAATGAATGGGTCCGTTGGTTTGGTTCTTTTGAGATATGGTGTGTTGCGAAATGCCACGTAGTCACTATGAGAAAATTACGTTTTAGACCTGTATATGTATGTGTACTTTAGGAGATAACTATGCAATTAATTCATTCATATTGCGTATTTAACATTTCATTTGTTCTTATGTTAATATCAGTCTGCAAATGTATTTAACGTTGTGTTTAGATATAATTTGAGAAGAGACATGTGTTGGGATTATTCATAGTAACTACTCAGTGCTCCTTGTACTAAAATATTATTCTGAGACTATCGTGAATTTATTCAAAGGAATTATGTACATTGCCATTGTGACACATCACTAAAATCCTGTACAATGTCATTGTGACACATCCGTACGATTCTGTACAATGCCATTGTGTTACATCAGTACAATTCTGTACAATGCCATTGTGACACATCAGTAAAGTTCTGTACAATGCCATTGAGGCACATCTTTACAATTATGTACAATGCCAATGTGACACATCCGTACGATTCTGTACAATGCCCTTGTAACACATCAGTACAATTCTGTACAATGCCATTGAGACAGATCAGTACGATTTTGTGCAATGCCATTGTGACACATCAGTACAAATTCTGTACAATGCCATTGTGACACATCAGTTCTGTTGGCAGACCATAATTCGAGGATCTGGAATTTATTAAGAACATTCGATTATTTAGGACTTGTGATAGATTTGTATGAATTATGTAGGATTTCATTTATAAAATTGTTAGTTCTTAATTTGTTATTGTATAACTTTCATAATTAAATTATTCAAGTTTAAAAAATTGATGGTTTTGCTACTTTCTGTCACTTAGGTTATGAGCATAGAGTCATAAGAGTTCTAAACCTTATAAAATTTTACTATCATGTGCTGAAGTAACATATTTTAAGATGGTACATTCAAAATCACATTATTTGGATGGATAATGCTTTCTAAAAATCTATTACTGAAGTTTGACAAGAATGCCCTAAAGAGAGTAATGTTATAAAATTTTGCGTTCTTTACAAATTAGTTGCAGGTATTTTACAAACCTGCGCTTCTCCATTCCTACAGGCATTGTATACATCTTTTATTCGAAGGATGTGTGTTCACATCCCTGGCCTAAGAAATAAAAGTACATTCCTAGAGATCAACAGAGGCTCTGAATTATATGATAGCAGATTTTCGATAATTCAATTTATCAATAGAAGTTGAGGGGGGGTGGTGTCTGACTTTATCTTCTGATATCGTTAGATAAAGATCTAATAAAAAAAATTGTGCATTCGTTGCAGAACACATTTTTATCCATTTATATTGTTAAGAATTTTTATTTACCTAAAATATAATTTGTTTTTTTGGTAGACTATTGGGACAATGCTCTTTGAGTAATACATTGTCATAAATTATTGTACTTATAAATGCAATCGATCGTGTACTAGCGATGCTATATCTGTGCAAATGTGATTCCAGAGGTGGAGTGTACATCATTGCAAGTCATCTGAACACACTAAGCGATATTTTGTTTTATATTTGTTTTGCATCGAATACCTGCCTGATATTAATATTAATATTGATAAGAACATTAAACATAAATTTATAAATGATAAACATTAATTTTTGAGCCTCTGCAAATATAACAATTGCATGATTTCAAAAAGTGTATTTCCTTGTTTTTTATTAACCCTGGGAAATATAACAATCGGAAGCAGGCAATTCACCATCGTAGCAATGAATGAGGCGTTATTGTTTTGTTGTTGTTTGTTTTGTATGTCTGTATAACTGTAAATTCTTAATTTTAACCTTACTGACATGTAGCCGGCTCCATCATTTAAACTGATTATCATAACATTGTAAGTGTTTGACTGTAGACCATAATAACAATGATCATTGTCAACGGAACGTCATGCTGCCAAAATATTTGTCGATATTGAACTACTCAATTACACAATGAAAACTGGGCGCTCTCTGTGTGTGCCTGTGTATATTTATTCATTCCTGTTTTATGACCAGTCTGTAGAATCACTTTATAGTTGTGTTCAGATTTAATGTGAAAGAAATTATTTATTTAAATTATTTATTAGAATTACAAGTTGCTCATTTATATTTTTAACAAAAACACTACTTTAGGATTATTGAAGACCGTTTCAAAGATATTCTGGATCATAGCACTTTGATACATCAAGACATTCAAGACTGTAGGAATTCACTTGGAACATTATATACGTTTGGACTAGTGATGGAACATTGAGGATGATTTATAATTTAATTCACAATACTGTAAATGTCTTTTAAATTATCACTTTATATTCAAGGGAAATAACTAATTTATTGAAAGATTACTCAGTCTTTTGGTCCATATATTGTACACGCTACACTGCAAACAAATGACGATGAATGAAGTTGTAACTATTTGAGATACAGTTGGATACGGCATTTTTAATATAGTAAAGTCATCCAGAGCTAGTGGAGGACTTTATTTAATCATTTCAAATTATAATGATGAAAAACTGTAAATGTCAGAAATATCAATCTCAGTACGATATATGTTTTGACATAATAATGGGGGTTGATGAAAGGGCAGGTAGATTACTCAGTAACTACGAAGTACACTGGTCATGCAATTGAACAATAATAATGAACAAGTTTAAAGGTTAAAAGCAGCTGATGATTTGTGTGCGTAATATCCATTTATCTCTCTGTTCAAAATTATAATGTTATTTGTGTATTCAGCACCAAGACAATACAGTAAATTACATGTCAGCGACAGTACAATCATACGGTTGAATCTGTTTTAGAAAGTACACACAACAACGAAACCGCTTTTAAAGAAACCCACTATTAGTCCATATGTTTGGGTGTTGTTCTTTACTATTTGATGACAAACACACTATAAAACCAATAATGTTTTCTTATGAAATAGTGGTTAAGCAAAATTTTAAGAACACAGTGGGCATGTATGCAAATTCAATACTTGATGCATGCGGTCAGTCGATGCTTCAAAAATACTACTCTTTCTTTATAATCACATATGTGCGGGGAGGGTTGCCTGCAGATGTAATTTTGAAGTTTCACAAAATGTTTGTAGCTGCTATGCTCAATCCCAAGCAACACTTTCTGCCTCTATATATGTCTGTCAGGTTCGCTAGCGCAAAACCCTTGTCTATTTATTTCTATTTATTGTGGCTGTTAAGGACGATATTTAGCCTAATAATCATGATATTTGAGGGAAATAGGAATATGTGGTTACTGTAGCAATTGTATTATTTTACTCATAGGAATATCGCATCTCCTCTTGCTATGATTTAATGGAAGATTAATGGTGTGACAGTATATTGACTGACAAAACAACAGTGCAAATATTCCATATTTACCTTTCATCTCATTAAATTCAAATTATTACAAAGCAATATAACTTCCATTCTCTCCATATAGTTGTGATTACAAATTCTCTCACTGGGGATTTGGATATGTCCGGGACCGATCAGCAAACTAAATATCACATATAAACATGACGTACAACTGACACGTGATTGTTGTAATAAAACGGACTGAATATTTGGTTTCCAAATAACAATTTAGAGTTAACTGTCTCACAACCTTTGCGGTTACTCCCGTTCAAATCACGGTAATGTTCCTGCTTTTAGTACTTAAACCTATTGTAATGCAATACTGAACAAACAGGACGACAATTGTCTGGGAGCCACGCATTTGCTCTCACAAAACTAAACGACCTTGCGTTCTGGGGTTATATCCGTCAATACATTATTTGCGTGGGCCAGTGTAGAAAATGAAAAGAACACTTTTGGTTAGAAAGATGTTTTCTCTGTCAAGCTTCGAGAAAAGCTTCAAAACAGTGATTAACACAGAAAAAAATTTGTGAAACATTATCCATGGTATTTTATTGATTTTTGGCACTAACGAATGTGAATGCAATTATTGAGAAATTCAGGTTGATACATCTTTAGGAGTTTTACTGTTTTGGACACCTTTCATTAATATGCAATAAACCGTGTTATGTTTTTATGTTTTTAACGGAAACAATTCGATCATTCAGTTAGAATATGAAGATTTTTTTGTTTAGAATATTGTGTTTTCTTCTTTGATGTTTAGCTAGTCTGAAATAAACCGAATAAAAGGACACGATAGAAAGACTCGTGGGTAGTATGAAATATCTAGTTAGTCACAGAGGAGGATAATGAAAGTATATAAACACTAACCTTTACTATTTTTCTGATATTTTTCGAAGCATTTGATTGAAGAAGATGATACAACGGCTCCGATTTATATCACCTAAGTATAACCGTTATGTTGTTGTCAAAAGCATTTATTAAACATATTCCATGCATTTTACTAGACAAATGTGACACACTGCTAGGCAAGATATATATCTGTCTGTGTGTATATCTGTCCGTTTGTCCTTTTAAATGTCTGTCTGCATGCATGCATGTATGTATGCCTGCATACATGTATGTATGTAAGTATGTATGTATGTACAGAGTTTAGGGGCACCTTAGCACAACATTGACTATATTTGGATATTAAAAAATAAGTTCTAAAAGTGCAAAGGTAAAAAGTTGAAGGTAATTCTTTCGAAATAAACGATTACCGTACATACTCAGCTGTAACTCAAGTCCTACTTCAAATGTCATTACCCCGATCTGCCGTCGCATAATGCGCTGGCAGATCAGGGTTTGTGTTGATTGTTCCACTGATTACTCCCAACAATCTGCATCGACACAGAAGCAGTATACAAAGGCAGAAACGGTTTATGTCGTTTGCATTTATAAAATGCCAACAGATGTTACAGTTACTTAAAATATATATATCACACACTAAATATATATATATAGAGAGAGAGAGATAGATAAACAGATTGGTAGATGGATACACATATTAAATCTATCAGAACACAAAGATGGATAGATAGATAAATAAATATTGATACAGGAGTATAATAAATTGTAATTATATTTGTATATAATAGCATGAATATTCATTGTTTTCTCGTGTTCACATTTCCACGTTTCATTTTTCAGTTCCCTGATTTCTTTCATTTTTATTTGCTTACTCTATTTAATTTTAGCCTTACAGCTCGTATTGTCACCAACGAGAGATCGGTAGGAAATTCGTTTTCTTTCGATGCACCCAAAAGAAATTGGATGTGTATGCAAGCAACGTAGAAGGAGGCGTGAGTGGTGACTAAGGGGAAAGACTGAGGACCGGAACTGGCTGACTCATCATAGTGCTTGACCAATGCTAGTTGTCTAATTTGTTTTTCTTTGTTTCAGCGGATGAGATGATAGTGCCAGGTTTCTTAATGAACAAATGAATCGTGTTAATGTTTCTTGTGAGAATATTTTTAAAGAACTGATACAATTATTTTACAAATATTTACTTGTGATACACGCATGCAAGTTAAATCGGTGTGCATCAAAACTAGGAATCAATATGGTAAATTCAAAATTAACGAAGAATCAATCAATATTGCTCGAAAAGTGGTTGACGTAAAATTCCTTTTGAAGCTCAAGTCATGATAATCGTTAGAGACGCTGGTCCGAAATATAAAATTAAAATCAAGCAACCAACGTAATGTCATCACCTTTATTTATGAATCCAGTTGTGTCTTTTTTTGTTGTTGTTTTTGTATAGTTTAAACCTTTATACGCAAGGTTGTCAGGAAGACAGAAATATGCTAAAATCTTTTTGTTTTTGGATGGATTTCAATTTGTTCTTCTATAATTCAGGCCATTCATCTATCCATTGATACCAATATATACTAATCTTACTTCTTGCAAAATATTGATCGAAAATATAAACCCAAACATTGCAACGAGGTTTCTTTTTATCCCCCTCACAGTCTTTACGGATTGTTATTCTTATAGTCTAAACTAATCTTTAGAACAAATATATATATATTTTGCCGCTGATGTTTGAAACAAACACTATTTTTAGAAGAATTACAAGCACAATTTCATTACTTAACGTAGCTGTGTTTAGCTTCGGAAAATATACGAACTCTGTTGTTATATTTCTCTCTGTGTATCCGTTTCAATTCCCTTTCCCTCATTTATTGGTACTGGTCCATCTATTACGTTTGCCTTTCCAAATTTATATTCGCATGCATAGGACGAGTATTGTTTTTCAGTACTGACGATGAACACGTGGCAAATGATTGATTATGCTACTGCCTAGCAAATATGGTTTCAATATTTCTTTGGTACCAAAGGTAGGCTCACCATCATACGACTTTAAAAATACTTATATATATATATATATATATATATATATATATATATATATATATATATATATATATATATATATATATATATATATATATATATATATATATATATATATATATATATATTAGTTACATGCGTGCAGCAGAAGCACTTTGTTTGTTGTGTATCTATGTTTCACGATCGATTGCCAAAACCACCCTAAATACCACTTTCATCTGAACAACATCATGGTTTTGCATTGTCAGCATATTGATATTTGTATCTCTGGAGTAGCCTATATGCAAAACAGTTTTAAACGCTTACGATCATGGACATGTGTCAAATTATCTATACAAGCGTAAGAGTTAAGGCACACCATTCACATATTAAAGATCATAGGAATTTTTTTATATAAATAGTATGCGTAAAATGTCAGTCAATAACTTTTAATAAAGACGACTAATACATATGCATAATATAGATCAAAGTATCTCTCTTCCGCGCATTCTTTGCAACTGGTATAAAGGCCGAATTAATAAAATCATATCATCCAAAAAGAAGAAATATTTTATTTGTTTTATATGTCTGAATTCCTGAATAATTGCTAAAACGCCACAGTCCAAAACAAAATGCGAGAACATTCAATTTTACATTTTATCCAAGTTACACCGATAATTCTATCAAACTTTTATATGTAACCGTTTGAAAACATTTTATATTAACGCGCAGTGTGTGTGTGCGTGTGTGTGTGTGTGTGTGTGTGTGTGTGTGTGTGTGTGTGTGTGTGTGTGATTTGGACTTTAGCGTAGCTTCAACAATTTTCAAACAAAGAATCATTAAAATCTAGGAAAACTATAAACAGAGACCTAAATACAAATAACACATAACCTAGGTTTATTACACTCGAATTTGTCAGAAATATTTGTATTTATGTTTTGGAGAACAATCAGCAAAGTTTATATCGCCACCTGTAATTTGTAAATAAGTTAAATTAAATTATGCCAGGGCTAATTAATAACCATGGCTAACCTTAAAAAAACACAGCTGAAACAATATTCATGATCTCATATTTTTTTTCATGCTATGGGCAACATCAAGAGAGAAGCCACGTGTATCTTGATGACGCTGTATTGCATTGATTTCCAGTTTTACTTTATTATTTGTACAAGCAATTAATCCTCATCTATTTTGCTTTTGTATATTAAATTATCCCTCATCTATTTTATATTCAAAGCAAAATAAAGGGATCTTAATTTCGGTACGTATAAATCGATGTTTCAGGACTAGAAATAAGTCAAATTAAAGATATATTTGAACAGGAATTCTGAAAGTATGACGCTTTTGCGTTGCCTTATAGACCATCAAGGAAATAAAATATAAACTAATCACATAACTTGATTTTATAGATAGACGAACTACAACGAACATTGATGCGCTCTTGTTTTCCCCCAAAAGCAAAATATATCCGTAAATTAATATGTAATGACAGGAATATGAACAAACCTGCGCACATGTCATATTGATAAACCACTGGAAATTTTAAATATTAGAGAGTGACTTAATGTTCTACGATTCTTTTATTTTCGTTTCCGCCTTAAGACCTTATAAGCCTAATCAATGTGCTACAAAAGGCCGGACCAATGTTATTATCAAGCACTATCCTAAATGCCACTAATATTTATTACTATTATTTGTTACTAATGCCACTTACCTTGATCATACTGCCGTCGCTGACGATATTGCTTTTGATGAAGATCTGCGCTAGAAGGAACGGTTATAGGAGTAATAGAAAGCTGAAACTTGAATCCACTATATGCATCATGACAGAGGTTTATTGGTAGCAACGTGTAAAATAACGTTGATGGCTTCAATACAATCGATCCGAAGTGAGTCTATAAATCTCTCACGAAATTCTTCATTGTTTGGTACTTTTCATAGGAAATATGTTATGATGCAAGTCAGATGAATTACTCCAATAAACTCTCAGCTCATTCGAAGTAAACTTTGTTTTTTTTACAAAGCAGCTGACTCCATAAGCAAACACATATGACATGCATTGGTCCAATGATCAATCTGACTCGCCTTCTCCAGAATGTACGAAAACTGCGAATTGAAAATTATCACCTTCCCAAAATGTTAATGAAATCTCTTCACCAAATTTTGAAGTGCAATTCACCTTTCTTCAAGATTTCATCAATTACTCTGTCCCCCGGTCACATTTCAAAGGATAATCTAAAATTAATTAGGAAGCTCTTAATGCTGTCTTTGTCCGTGACAACGTAATGTGCCGCTGCTATTAATGCCACGAAATCAAATAATTCAGAATGTATTAGTTTTGAGAAAATACAGTTACAAAGCACAACACAGCCAACCAGGAGATGATTCGGATTTCAAACTTGCTCAGAACTAAATAGATTAGAGAACGGAGAGTTCTGGAAAAAAACGTACCGTTCTTTTTGCAGTCACGCTTTAGCTTTCCGCTGGAAATGGGGCAATGACATTTATATAGCGCATACGCATCATATCAGTACACTGAAGTTTGATTAGATGGGTAAATCATATCAGCGGACTGTATTTGATTTTAGAGGTAGGGTAGATTTATTTTATGATCAGTATCTAATGGATAAATCCAAGCGGAGGAGTGTCAACTTTCAGGTAGAAATGATTGCTTCATTTAATTAAAACTAACAACATGTGTCGTAATAGCGGAATAGTGGCGACTTCCATTCATATACAAAAGGTGTCATAACGGCATCGGTTTCCATTTAATAACAAAAGGTGTCATAACGGCATCGGTTTCCATTTATTGACTAGATGTACCATAATGGCATTAATTTCCACCTAATAACTAAAGGTGTCAAAATGGCATCGATTTCCATTTAATAAATAATGGTGTGAGAATGGCATCGATTTCCATTTAATAACTAAAGGTGTCAGAATGGCATCGATTTCCATTTAGTGACTAACGTTGTCATAATAACATCAATTTGCGTTTATTGCCTAAAGGTGTCATAATGGCACCGATTTCCATTTACTGACTAAAGGTGTCAAAATGGCATCTATTTCCATTTATTAACTTAAGGTGTTGTAATGACATCAATTTATATTTACTGACTAAAGGTAATGAAGTTTGATAATCAATTCCAATGGTCATGTTCGGTTTTTAGTTGTTACAATTGTTATGTATGTTTAATTTGTATTGTTTGTTGACCTGTTTCATAGTTTATATTTTCTGTATATCTGTATTTTGTAATTGACCTAAGTCCAAAATTAAGTAAATGGTTTACATAACGAATGACATTTATTTTGCAAACAACAATACATAGAAAACATTTCCCTAAACTGTAAATATGTAAGCGTCAGTTTGGGTTAAAGATGCAGTCTTCATTTTGACCTTAGAAAGATGCAGAAAACAATTTTCCATTAGGTTCAGAGAGTATTTCCAGAAAATGACTATTGCAACATAGACCAAGTAGAGAGGTATACAAAATTGTTTACATTAGAATCAGTAATTTTTGCCTCAGCATCCGAAGAGGAAACAGTCTTATTGTTATGTTCAGGTTTTAACTTGGGTGGATTTATTTATTAACATTATTATTCCCTGGAATAATAAAGTGCTCAACGATATTATTGGACTAAAACATTACTTTGGAATTGTATTAAATTCAGACAAAGATATTTGCATTGTATTAGTATATACATAAAAATATGTTAAAATATTGTATATTCCAGGCTATTGGTATATTAACAAATTCGAGACTACAGGCACATCAACACATTTAATATTCGGATTTATTTGGAACACAACTGGAAGAATTCAATTAGAACTTCAAACATTTGGACTAATGATACAACTTTTATGACTATTTGGGATTTAACTCACAATCCTTCAAATTTTATTTTAATTTTCACTTTATTTTCCAGTGAAATACATTATTGCTCAATTTCACAAAACTGGTTGATTTTCGCTCCTTTCTGTTAATTGGTTTAAAATCAATGAGTCGTAATACAATAACGAATTTTGTAGAAGATAAATAGTGGCATGTTTGTATGCGAGGTTATTGTAACAGATTGCTCAGATCAAGGTGTTACTTTGCCCCCAAAATAATAATGGTCAGACTTAAATTGGGACCTGTCGATGGCAAAAACATCAGATAACTATATGCGAAGAACAAATCTACGCAGTGGTACGAAAAGAAGCATGGAAAGAAATACATATACACATTTTCTCAATATAGAAATCTGGAATTTCAAAAGTATAGTTAGTTATTACTTATTCCTTGAAGAATGTATATCACGGTGGTAAATTTATTACCTGAAAGTGTAGACATCTTTCACTTAATCCTTATATGTCTTAAATTTATTTTATTGTACAGTTATTTTAAAGAGAAAAGCATTTTAAAACTGACGTAAAGGCCGCTTTAATTACTTTATACAAATAGAGAATTATCAATAATTTTTCAACTCATAGATACACTGCTCCGGTAGCCAAACTAGTTAGAGCGTCCGCCTCGGATGAGGGTGGTCACGGACTCGAATCCTGGCCGACTGATACCAAAGACTAATAAAAGTGGTACTAGCAATGAGCATTAACAGGTTAATGATAGGACTAGCTGGCCTGGTGTCAGGATAAAGTGACTGGGTGGAACATCATACTACATGTCTGCGGTATGATGCCCCAGCGCTAGACATCACGATAAACGTCCACACTGCAGACATCTTAGCGATATGACTGAAAAATTGTTAATGTTACGTTAAAAATCCAAATCACACACACACACACTACTAATGTATGTAAAACTACTGCTAATACTTCATATACTACTTCTATTACTACTAATTCGGGTACAGCTGATATCGTTACTGCTTAACAATTACTGCCATTACTACTTCAAGTACTGCTACTATTATTACTACTTCTCGTCCAACTACCATTCTTACTACTTCGTTTACAATCACTATTACTGCTTCAGGTCCGAATATTATTATGATTACTTTAGGTACAACTTCTATAATTATTACTTTTGGTACAACTATTACACAGAATGCTGATGACAAACAACGTAATAGTATTGCTGTCGCTATAAAAGGTCTTTCGACTTCCTACAATAAAAGCTAATTTTACCGCTTTTTCTACAACCGTTGCAACCTCTACCTATACTGTCACTATTGCAAAGAACACTATTACTACTACTCTACTAGTATCTCTACTGCTATCAATACTCTTATCACTTCTGCTTCTGCTAACACACAGTGATGTTACATGGATGCGGCATGATGCTCCAGTGCTAGACATCACTGTAAACTGCCACACTGTAGACATCGTAGCCGTATGATTGAAAAATTGTTAAAGCTACGTTGAATATCTTATCCTAGCTCACGCGCAAAAGGCAAGTCATAGATACACTCTGTAGTCAGAAATATGCAGAAATGTAAGCATTCATGTCACGTTCAAAGCCAGACCTCCTCTGTGTTTAGGAACGAATTTATGCAGACATAAACTGTAAGAACTCACCAACTTTCGAACATTTAGGAGAAGCATGTTTATGCAATATCACTTATTAAGCATAGCAGAGGGACCATTCGCAATATTTGGTATTCATTCTATGACAAAGCATAAGACAATTCGTTTGTGTATAAATATATTGCCATGATTTTATGTTCACAGCGGACAATATTTCATGACTTAAGTTATAATACGTCATTAGTACCAGAAACATCAACAATCTTAGAAAGGCATATGATGCGTGACAGATCCTTGAACCATGGCACTACAAATTCAATTTTTGTTTCGATAACTTAAATCACTACTATATATAGATCCTTGAACCATTGGCACTATAAGGTCACCTTTTGCTGAGTTGCCGTAAAACACTACTCCATACAGATCATTGAACCTTTGTCACTACAAAGACCCATTTGTCTGAGGTGAAGTAAACCACCGCTACATAACGATTCGCGAGCCATTGGCACTACAAGGTCACGTTTTGTTGAAATGACTGAAAATGGTACTACATAGAAATCCTTGACCCATCGGTACTACAAAGACAGTTTTGTTGAGATGGCGTAAAGCACCACTACATACAGATCATTGAACCACTGGCACTACAAAGTCACCTTTGCTGATAGGTCATAAAACACTACTACATACAGATCCTTGACCCGAAACGTGCCGAATATTGGATGTTGCTTTATGCAGCTAATGCTGATATTAATATATAATGGGCATATTAGTTACAACTTTGTAATCAATGCAAACTTCGTTCATTTGCGGACTTTATGGCACAGGTACAATAAATATATACGATACATTATGTGCTCCAATATCGCTGAAAATAAATAGCAATAGTACACATACCAGTCTATTGAACAGTTTCAAGCATTGTCCTCACCACCAGTTATATATATATATATATATATATATATATATATATATATATATATATATATATATATATATATATATATCACTCGAGAAGAGGCTTGCACATCCACAGTAGACTATGCCTAAACCCCAGGAACAGATGAAACTTTAAGGGTGCTATTCGCATAGTCTCGCGGGGTGTGCAGGCCTATGCGCGAATGACAGTCCCTATTGCAGTTGGTGCAGACGAATTGGGAAGTAGTGAGTTGCTGGGGTGCTGACACAGTCTTCTTTCTGTCACGTTTCTCTGCTGCCAGCTGGCCTGTCCTCACATCAACGACATCTCTGTCCTTGCGGCCGTCAGTATCCAGGTGCCTAAGTCCTAGGCCTGCACATCTCAGCCGTCAGTGAAATATCGCATGCCTTCATGTCCCTCTTGCACACATCCTTGAATCGAAGTGAGGTGCCGACTCTCTGGCCCCAGTGGCCAGCTGTTGGATGTGACCCAGGCATCCAAGGCAGAGTTTGCTTAGTAGTGAGTACATGCTTGGGATACTTGCACGCTGCAGGTTCTCGCTGTCTGGGCGTGGTCTTGCCAGCTGATGTTTAGCATGCGGTTTAGGCACCTTATATGGAAGTAGTTGAGAAGCGCTCTTGTCTCATGTAGTTGCTCCAGGTTTCAATTCAATATAGAAGGGTGCTGAGAACGCAGGCCTGGTAGACTTGGATCTTGGTGTGTTCTGTCGGCGCGTTGTTTTCCCACACACTCTTCGTTAGTCAGACTATGATTGTGTTTGCCTTCCTACGCCTTCTGTTTAGCTCCACATGGTTGACCCCAGGTAAGTAAAGTTGTTCACTGCTACCAGGGTGACACAGTCGATTTTGATGGATAGGGCACTGTGATTCTGCAGCCTGTTGAGGAGGATGCGTGCTACATTTATATATATATATATATATATATATATATATATATATATATATATATATATATATATATATATATATATATATATATATATAGTTTATAATTGAGTGTGATTTCAACAATGCAAACATGATCATGAAGAAATATCGTTTTGGACTCGTTTAACAATGATGCAAAATTTATCTAAAAGAAAAGCAAATTAATCATTACCTGGATTTCCCTTTTAATGGAAGAACAATAAAACCCTACTTAAATTAAGATAGGGAACAACAGATACACTACAGATAAAACCGAAATGGTTACCTACATGCACTAAACAGTTTACCAGTCCTAAGGATCAGTCCTGCATATTACTGATGCCAAGCCTATTTTACGAAATGAAGATGTTGTGCATATTTACATTTTTAGCATAATCATATCAACTTGCTTGTAGGGTACTGCTTAGCACTATAATTGACTACATCGAAAATAAAACTAAGATACGATCTAACATAGCTTCGTATGATGCTTTCTCGTAAAATTTCAGTAACAGTGCAAAGGTTGCCTGGTACAAAGAGCATAACTGCATCGGGAATTCCAATGAAGATGTCTGTTTGTTTTTAATATCGCAAGCTCTCTTTACATTCAATAAAGACGGATGAAATACCGCACAATATCTTTACTCAGAATAAAAAGAATTGAAACAGAACTGAACCTACATTGAATTAAGAATCAAATTGTATCACATAGTCGGTATATTTGGCCTATAGTCTGTGCAGTTTAATAATATTATAACATGTCAACATATCACTTTATGTGAAAGCTACGTTACAAATCCAAATTACACTCACTTTAAATGCTTCTGATTGGTCCAAATAAGCCCATGAAATTATTGTGCAGTATTTTCTTTAATGATTGGCTGCGATCGTGGGAAAACATTTTAAACCCCGCCTTCTTGAATATATTATTTTCATTGAACATTTTTGGCTGCCATTTTTATTCGACTCGCGGAAGGGAATTGAGGGAAAATGGTCTGGTATGCTTCAATATTGCCAATTTACCCCCACACCGGTTTATTATGTCATGTATAACACATCGTGACATGAACAATGGCAAAAACCCCAAGACAAGAACAATAACAAGTAAAACTACCCACCCTATATGCAAGCTTGGTTTAAGAGGGAATTGTCTGAAGTAAAGAAACTCACCTTTGTTCACAGAAGAATGTAGACATAAACCGGTCTCCTCAACTCACAGAACTTTATCCAACCACAACATATTTACGCGGTAAATATGTGATTCAGGGCCGACTCAAAATGAGATTTGTTTACGTCTTCTGTCGAATCTAATGTTCCAAATCAAATACTCCAAATATCCGGTCACAAAATACATTACAGTAAATATGTGTACTTCTGCGTTCAGTAATATTCTTTACACAAAAATATTGCAAAAATGTAATGTTTAGTTGTGGAGTCGAATTTCAACGTCAACACTTGCATTTAGTATGTAGGCAACTCAAACTGGTACTGTGCACCGTATCAGACAATGTGACGTCACACGCAATGGATATTTTGTGTTGACAAATGTTTTGTTATTGTACAATGTACAGTTTATTTGGATGGACACTTATTCTTTGATTTATAGTTAGCAAAATTGTATAGTATACTTTTACTATACTTTTTACGCACAACAAATGAAAGGTACAGCGTCTGTCAGAATGGACAAGTTTATTCATTCTTCTCACTATCCATATAATTTCTACTGAAATAAAAATAAGTGAAGAAAAGAATCTCAAATAGGTAATGATGTAATAAAAAAGACATGAATATCGTTAAATAATATGCAGCATTGTCTCGCCTAGGCTGGACATTATTCAATTTGTGTGATACATTTAATATTAAATCGTTACTCATTTGAGATGCTGTATATCTTTATTTCTCTTATAATTTATGTGTGATGATATTAGTCCTTGTTCTGTTCCAAGAACATTCGTGGTTACGCATATATCTCGTCATAAATATCAGTAGACACCAACCAAACAAAATATCCGCAGACTGCCAACAAAAAGTAAATATAACGAATCATATTCAAATTGATGAAGGGCTTTCTTTATCTAAAAATAACTAATTAAACTGTCACATTCATCCAAGGCAGACGAGATAGTCAGGTTCATCTTATAACAAATCCCAGATGCACCTGATACATCCAGGGTGATCTTTTAAGCATGCGATGCTATCACAGTTTTGACCCCTACGGTAATGTGGATAACGTGCAAGTATTTCATTGCTCGATATCCGTTCTTTTAAAGCGGTTCAATCCTTACCTAATAGTAATAATACATAATCGCTTCTAGTATAGCTATTTTGTTTTTGTGACCTTAGTTTTCATTCTGAAGTATTTATGTAAACTTTCGGTGTCCTAGTGGTTGGAGTGTCTGTCTCGGAATCGGGAGGTCTTGGGTTCGAACCCCGGCCGAGTCGTACCAAAAACTTATTGAAATGGTACTAACATAACAGCTGCCTCACTAGGCGCTCATCATTAAGAAGTTAGTGCTAGGATTGGTCGGCCTGGTGTCAGGATAATCTGACTGGGTGAGACATGGTGATACACGTATGTGGCATGATGCCACAGTTCTCGACATCACTATAAACTGCCAAACTGCAGACATCGTAGCTACATGACTGCAACAATTGTTAAAGATGTGTTAAAATCCAAATCACACACATAAACACACACATACACACACATGCACGCGCGCATACACATATTTTGGTAAACTACAATTACAAACCGATACCAGCATTATTAACTACACTTTTAGTACATCTTTCATAAACCCAACTTCATAAACATCACCTATGTAATCCTTTTACGTCTGGCAATTTCAGGTTTTATAAGGCGAAGGACGAGTACGATGTTTTTAAGGTGTGATAGTTGACTTAGAACAATTCCTGTCATATTTACGCAATATTATCAGTTTACATACCATCATATTATTCGTTAAGAGTCTAAATAGATAAATGACATTAATCAACTTCATCCAAAGACTACGTGCGATTCATTTTGGACTCATGGAATGACAGGTCGTCTTTATGATCACTGTATTTGACTGGTTTTGCCAGCAACAGTTGTCCCGATCAGCTATAACAAATTGTTTACTCTTCTGCTATAAAAACTTGTCTACTCTTTTTCAAGACAATAATGAATGGACTGTTTACGTTCTGACGTTAATAAATCTCGAATGTAGACAGTTGCATAAAATTATGTAAGTTTATTTATGCACGTAAAACAACGCCAGTGAATACGCGGCTCAGACTCTACCATCTTATGACAAAGACAATCCATATGTTGAATTAAACAACATGACTTGAAACATATAATGGATGAAAAACGTTGATCTTCTGATAGCGACAGATTTGCTCTCGGAACTAAGCATCTTTTGTAGATTATTAAAAAATATAAATTATGAAGGTAGCAGCGGAACAATGTCACTGTAGTTGGTTGCAACTACTCTAATTCAGACCGGGGTTGTTTTTATTATTTTGTTTTCATTTTGTGGCCGAAGCGTTACTGTTACTTTCTCTCAGTTCATTATGCATATGAAATCTTTTAGTAGCAATAATCACAACATATATTGATATCATCATCGTTTGAATCTGTTTGTAAGTTAGACTTTGAAAAACATTTTTCTTTAATCTTCGAGAAAAACAATGATGATATATGATAGTAACGTTAGCCTGAAAGAGATAATTTGGTTGCCCCCGCACTATCTATGACGTATTTTTGTCTTGTCATCATCTGGTATACTCTTTGCAACTCTCTGAATTGGCCAATATTTTGTGCGGAATCCATGGACAATATTTATCACATGCACGGCATTTGGCAAAATGAACTTATCCTAAATATGATTACGGTCTCTCAAAACGGTCTCTCAAAACTCAGACCCAGCTTTGTTGAATTTGATCCAAACTATAATTGTTTTCGGCCAAAATGGCCAGAACATATAAAAATGTATTAGATATTGTTATGGGCTACTCCGGTATCCTAAGTGGTTAAATCATCCGCCAAAGATTTGGGAGGATGCATGATCGAAATCTGGTCGAGTGGTACCAATGCCATAAAAATGGTACTAGTAGCTGCCTCGATTGGCACTAAGGTTAGTGCTAGGATTGGTCGGCCTGGTGTGAGGATAATGTGACGTGGTGGGACATGATGCAACATGTCTGCGGCATGATGCTCCGGTGATAGACATCCGTTTAACTAGAGCACATCAGACATCATAACGATGGGACGCAAATTGTTAAAGCTATGTTAACAAATCCAAAAACACAAACACACACAGTTCCTTAGTACGTGTACTATATTTATAATTATGCTAAATATAGGTCATATTTAAATGAGTTGAAAGTTTAAACTGATTAAATATGGTAATATTTAAACCATTATACCAGACCATCAAGAATGAAACGAAATATGTATCCCACGGTATTTTGCGATAAATATCAGAGTGAGTAATACAAATCTGAACTGGGGGTATAAAAGTTAAAAATCAAAGTGACCTTCCATACAAAACGTAGCATTAAAGCTCTATCACGAATGTAAATTTCGATAGATACATCGGAAAAACAGTAAAGTTGTTACCATCTTTATCCACTGCGTTGAACATGTTTTGCAATGAGGAGTGGACTGAAGTAACGAAAGGATGATTACCTCGTTCACCTAGGTAGCTCATCTGATATATTAAATTGCCTAACTTTGGCAACTCTCCTGTATTTTCATTGGCCAGTGCGTGTTACATAAAATCCTGCGACAGTATAAGCTCACTAGACACAATTATAAATTAATAGTGATTGACATTGTTAGTGGCATCGCTTTGTCATGAAGTCTATAAACGACTGTAGTACATCACTCCCAAACAAAACCCTCGTATGAATATATTTTTTCCACAAACATATGTATCAAGGACATTGGTGAGGTACATGGAATAATTAGCGATCCGTATGCAGTGATGCTAAGTCAAGATAGAGCTCATCGGGGCTCAGCACACACTCATGGTAATTTCTTATTGACCCAGTATAATTTCCATACCGGGGTACTAACCATGCTAAGAATAATCTTAATTTGTTTTATTAGTAATGCTCAGGCCGTTGTCCTCACCCGGAGGTCATAGGTTTTCGAAATTTAAACAAACTGAAAACCGACCATATTAAAAGGCTGTGGAAAAAAATTACTGAATATTATGTTGATTTTGTGTCTGTGGCAAACATAAATGAAAGAGAACACATATTTTAACATGTTTTTAATCTTCTGTATAATTAGAACAGGTTTTGGTTAATTTTTGTTTGCTTCGTACAAATCCATACATACCTGAGACCTTTTATATGTAGTTGCATTCTTATCGACGTGTAAATGTGTATACATCATAAATCGATACTGAGGATGTCAATCAATGACGTACGGACAAACATTGGTTTCAAATTAATTTTATGCATGCTATAAGGATGCTTATCCCC
The DNA here is from genome assembly GCA_028554795.2 of Sinohyriopsis cumingii. Classification (NCBI taxonomy): domain Eukaryota; kingdom Metazoa; phylum Mollusca; class Bivalvia; order Unionida; family Unionidae; genus Sinohyriopsis; species Sinohyriopsis cumingii. The sequence goes on along the minus strand of JAPYKE020000118.1, from coordinate 298,577 downwards.
TCATTGTATTTGGTTCACAGAAGATATTGATATATGCAAGTATTCCTTCACTTGTAAATAGAACGTTAGAAAACACTTTCAATTCTGTAAGGATTTCATGCTAATGCTTCTAATATATCAAATTTATTGACAACAGCTACTTCACAGAAAATATATTTGTCAATTGATCACACTGTTCTAGCTATGTAACATTATCTCTTTACACGTTTATGAAACTGCTTTATATTCCAGCCATGTCTCCCACAACATTAAGATTCGACAAGACCAAAAATATTAGACTGTGTCAATATCATTGTCAAAATCTTCACTCAATTTTATATTCATAGACAAAAGGAAAGTCTCGAGAGATTTTTACAGACAATAAACAAATAAAACGTACGACCAGACATTGCATTTAGTGTACATTTATATTAAAATGGTTATATAGCCTGCAGACAACAAAAATGAAAATTGACGCAAACTGACATACACAGTCACTATGAAATGGAAATATTTTCGGTCGAAATTGGAGTCAACCAAAGATCAAATCCAGATCCCTGATCAGATTGGCCGGAGAAAAAATTGGGTGAGAACTTGACTCGTTATAGTATTAGTTGTTTAAAAGGGAACAGCTTGGAACTGTCACTATGAAAGCTTAGCCAGAAAGAATTCTCGCAAATTTTGACTATATTTCACTTAGAGTCTGCTGTTGCATATATTATTTACATATGAATAACCAGGAAGCGACATCATACATTTCAACGTTGATAGTCTGATGTGGTTTTGAGTTTTAAGCTTGAAAAGATGCAGGGTATGCGTAATTCAGTAAGGGAAGGTCGCTTAAAATGTATCCAGTAAGCCTTATTAATATTTCTTGCGACAACACATTTAATTATTTTTGGATTAGAACCATACTATCTAAACCCACTGTAACATTAATAAACAAAATTTATATTGTGTTTTTATGCCTTGAATTCATTAATAGTATGTGCTATTTTGGTGCAACAATAAAAGAACAAAGATAAGAAAGATAAACAGCTGCATTTTCTAAGCAAATAGCGGAGATTAGGGGGAAAAGTAAAATAGTAGTGCTAGAAATGATAGTAGTACTTGCTGCAGAGTAGAAATATAATAAAGGAAGAAGATTGCTGACTAATAGCAGCAGCATAAACAACTAACACCAGTTTTAGAATCTCTCTGTCCCTCCATCCATCCCCTTCTCCCTCCCTCCCTCTCTCTCTCTCTCTCTCTCTCTCTCTCTCTCTCTCTCGCTGTCTATCATAGTCATAATTCATTTTTATGAGGTGCAGACTCTCATCGTAATTACTGGCATTTATTTCCCTTAGGAAGACGTTGCATGTCAGAGGGTGTTATACACCGTGGTTATTATAAAGACCATTGTTGTTTAAAAAAGAGTCTGCGGTCTAATATCGATCCTTGAACCCATGCCCTTCTGATATTAACAATGAGTAATGTAACAAATGCGTTTTGTAACTTGGTTCGACCTTTCATTTTTTATTGTCATTCAGTACTTTATTTTAAGCCTGCACTAAGGTTTCTTGTTAAGTTGCAATATATTATGATCATTACAATTCATGTAATAATTTAGACTTCAACAAGGCAGTCAGAACCATATAGCACGCGATTGCAAATTCAGCTCTTTCGGTAGACTATTCAAGGCGGAAATTTCCAATTAGTATTATGAATGTACATCAGTTTGTCATATTTGAAGTAATTTATGGATGATCAAAAACTATTTGAACCAATCAAGATAATTATATTGAGGTTATGTATAGGTGTTATTCGCCTTATTATTACAAAGTTTTATAAAGACTGTGTAACAAATATTATAATTGGGTACACTCTTATAATGTGACTCTGAAACCGTTTGCATTTATAACACACAAAATAAATTACTCTCAGAACGTGCATTCAAGGGTTCTAAAGTTAGCCAGTGAGATACGCAAATGTCTTTATAGCTACTCAGACAGCCACATACAATTACATAGTTAGACAATCACGTAAACATCTGTATTTAGTCAGCTACGTAAACTTCTTTAGTCAGGCAGACACATGAACAGTAAGAGAAATGCTTCTATTATGTGTATATAAGTGTTAAAGTCAATGTTGATTGTTGAATTCAAGATCTATAAAACGACGTGTTTGTATACACATTTCAACACGCCTGATGTCAACATATTAACACTCTTAACACATCGTTGAACTGATACAAGCCTCACGCAAAGGCCAGTCTAATATTTTCTGTTGTACCGCCCTCCTCCTAGTGGAACAAATCTGACTGAATCGCTCTTTTCGGAGCAGATTTGTAACCTACTGAAGTATAGAAATTCGATAGGTGGCAATCTGATTCTTCTTAGAAATTTCAGCTTTCACTTTCAGTGTCTTGGAAACCCATACACATTAAAACTCCTAGATTCTGTTCATATGTTAACCTCACATAGTTCGTTAAGCCAACCCACAAATAAAAATGTTAATTTTAAACTCGATTGTTGATAGACCTGACATTCTATAGTCTTCATCGGTGTCCCGCGAGCTTGCATCAGATCACTTCTGCGTTATATATCATCATTTGTGATCTCATCTTACCAGTGATTTAACCTCCGTCTGTTCGCACCTAAGGGAAACCATCGTATTATAAAAAGAACACAAATAATCCATGACAACCAAGCAAGCATAACAACGTCTTTACATCCTGCTGCATGAGAACTTTATAAGTGCTTGCATTTATTGCTTGAGAAGCATCCAGAGTATCAATTCAAGAGCTTTCTCCGTGGTATTTTAGTGCTAAAGACCGGTTTTGCACTGCTATAGGAGAACGCTGTAAGGCTGAGTGTATCTGCATTCCAACAACCTCATTAACTGTAAGCAGATCTATGAAAACGCTAAGAAGAATATCACAAACATAATTCATGCAGCAATATCAGCCTACTATAGTACTAAGGTCATGGAACGTTCCAGCTGCAGAAAGATCTTAGAACTTATGAACAAGGTAACGTCAAGGAATAAATATGCATAGCTTCCAACGACCTGCCCTTTGGTGGACCTTCCGGATCTGTTTGCAGAATTCTTCCGTGATAAAGTACGATTGATTAGAGATAAGCTGTGGATATGGTACATACAATTGTGACAAAGAGCGTAATAAAGGCATGTGAACTCGATCTGATTCGGATATCACTGCTGCTCGAGTGCATCGATTCTTCTTGCCTTTACTAACCGATCGTAGCAAACCATTTCTCTTGTCCAGGGAATTACCATTATCGTGAAACCTCGTTTGCAGAAACTGACGCTTGAACCTAACGATTTAAGGAACTATCGCCTGTTTCGAACCTCCCATGCATGTCGGAAGTCTTAGTAAAAACGTTGTTTTTTTTCGCATTATTTATCTCATCTAAATTTCCGATAGTCGTTTTAGTAATGTACAGTTTGCATTTCGCCGTCGTCATAGTACTGGAACTGCCCTTTTTGAGAGTAGTTAATTATCTTCTATCTGCTTTAGATGGTGGAAGGGTTGTAGTACTCACTCCCCTTGACTTATCTGCGGTATTTGACACAACGGACCGTGCTATTTATTACTACACGGTCTACAGCATGCATTTGATAGGTACTATACCGAATTACTACTGTTCGAGTCCTACTTAGGCAACGGGACACAAATTTTGTCCGTAAGTGAAAAGCATTCCGACCCAGTTGATCTATGTTTGGATTTCCACAAGGCTCCATTCTCGACCTCGTTCTTTTCATTATGTACACTCGGTTGCTCTCCAGTGTCATATATATGCATCCGTTACAAGCTGACGACACTCAAAAAAGCAAATATAGCTTGTAAACTGAAGCTGATGCTACCATCCAAGTTATATAGAGGTGCATTTCCGATGTCAAGTCATGGAAGACATGAAACAAGCTGCAGATGAACGATGACGAAACTGAAGCCATTATGGTCACCAGGCTAAGACGTTCTCATTCACATCACTAACCTAAAACACTAAGTACCTGAAGACCAAACTTAAATTCACAGTCAGTACGAAACCTACATATCACTCTCGACAGTACTCTCTCATTACACCAACATGTAATGAACGTATGTAAGGCTGCATATGTGGAGCTGAGATATATCAGCTCCATACGCCATTTTTTTCGGTTTAGTCCGCTAAAACACACATGTTTTCCTTAGTACTTTTGAAACCGGACTGTTGTCATTAACTGCTATCTTTGTATTTCAGTATCTACTAGTGAAATTTCAAAAAGTTAAAAACACAGCTGCTAGGATTTTGTTTAGAGTACGAAGAACCAAGTGTACCTCCCACTGCTCCGTGACTTCCACTGGCTACCAGTTCGATACAGAATCAAAGACAAAATCTGTTCACTATGCTACATTTCGATGAATGGCTTCAGACCCATATACCTTTCTAATCTCACCATGTGTATATCTCATCTAGAAATTTAGGCTCCTCTTTCGACACTCGTGTTCTTATTGTTCACACTGTTAAAAGTCATACTGACACGGTTCTTTTGCTTACTAGGACCCAGTTACGTGGATCGAACTGCCCATTGAATTTCGACTCTATCACACTTTGATCTCATTACAACGTACACTTAAAATTTTCTAAATTCGACTGTATGAACAGACTTAAAGACTTAACAATGATTACTACCTAAATTACTGTCATCATATTTTATTGTTAGCATATTGTCGTATCGCAATTTCATGATGTTTGTTACTGTAATTTTAATATGTTTAATGTGTTATCTAATATCGTAAAGCACTTAGAGATTCTAACAATTAGACACTGTAATAAGTTCCCATTATTATTATTATTATTATTATTATTATTATCATCATTATTATTAAACAGGAAGTGAACAAGTGTAAAATGAAATAATACATTACATACCAGAACATATGTAAAATCTTTCTCTGCTCATTTTTGTTAAATTATGAGTCATACTCATCATGAATAAGAAGACAAGAGAGAGACCATACTTGGTCCATCATAAATTGAGCACGATCTCATTGAAAACGAAACGGTCCTAATTAATAGGTACCAATCAGGTCTATGTTAGATGCTGGCGGTTGATTTAATTTGTTGATATTGATGGCGATTAACTTCGATAAAAACATCTGTTGAAATCGAGAGTAATTAATCTCGTTAAAACAAGTTATAATCCAGAGTAATTTGCGGTCGATAAAAACACGTTGAAATCGAAAGTAATCACCCTCGATACAAACATCTTTTGAAATCGAGACTAATTAACCTCGACAAAAAAACATGTTGAAGTAGAGAGTCTTTAACGTCGATAAAAACATCTGTCCAGATCGATAGTAGTTAACCTCAATAAAAACATCTGTTGAGATCGAGAGTAGTTAACCTCAATAAAAACATCTGTTGAGATCGACAGTAGCTAACCTCAATGGAAACATGCGGCAAAAGAATGAATGGCTAACGTTTTGTGCATGTTGCACTCGATATTAGAAAGAATCGGAAATTATATATAGGACCCTAAGAAATAAACGGTAATGTGATTGAACGGATATGTTTTGGATGACCTTAAAAATCTTTAAATGTTTTTAAAATTAAACAAATGTAACATTGTAAATCCCAAAAGACACAAACAGTTAATCTGTGTTCTTATATGATACTCTATATATAATTTTGGTATCTTAATTAGAAGACTAGGTTCGCCGAACAATTAAAAGATAATTTATTTTGAGACTCTTATCCCATGTGATGAGTTCGAACAGGACGTGATAGGAACTAAAAACCAATATTTGATGAATTGCTATCAGTTGAATTGACACACGAAGGCTAATTCTAATTTGAGAAGATACGTGTATTAGTCATATTTCTTCTGAGTTGAACCAGTTAGCTTTTTCAAAAATAGACTATTGAGTGTTTTGTTTTATATTTACAGTTATTACATGATCGAGTTGCGCTGTTTCAAATGATTGATAATAACCTACAAGCTGAAAGCTAGTTCGATCACTCTTTTGTGGGAGAAAATTAATTATTTGACTTGGAATTATTGGGCTTATACAATAATAGGTATCACAATTATAGCAAATACCTTAGAAACTACAAATAGCAGAAAAAACAGTTACACGTATAAACAAAATAAGGGAATCTTAATTACCATTAATGCTGCCACAACAACAACTACTACTACTACGTTTACATGTACGAATAACAATAATAATAATAATAATAACAAAAACACAATTATGACTTTACCACATTTGCTTTATTACCACCAATACTACTGCTGACAAACGTGGTTATATACTCTATTTTCCCGGTCAAATCTAATTATTCAGTCTGTTAGCTATCTTCTAATAACAATTTTCTTCAATGGTTATACTGTCAAAACATACTCAATTTTTTTAAAAATTCAATCACGAATTTCTTTTTATATTTCTAGGATTATAAATTGTCTATCGAGCGTACAACAAGTGGGAGATTATCCATTATACCTGTAATTGGATGTAATCATACTTTTTTCGGACGCTACAGTTCGCAATAAAAATATTTCCTACATGACTGAATAATTAATTGTATTTTTACGGCGCATCAGCACTGTTAGGCTATTTAGCGCCATTCGAAAGGTTATATATAGATAGGATTATTTAAAAGTGATAAAAGGTTTCTTATCAACTAGCGATAAAAAACCCAGTTAAAAGCAAATCAATAAGATTGCAAGGTTAATATATAATTCTTCTCGATCAGCGAGGAATGTAAACGGTGTATGTTAATGAACATTTAAATGAAAAGATATTGAGTATAAAGAAAGGTAAAGACATTACATAAAAATGCACAAGGTGATTGCATACAAGTTATATCTTAGAATGCATGTTTACTTTTTTCAGGAATTGTAAAATATAGCAGACATTTATAGTATCAAAACGTTCCCTCATGGCATGAAGACTGTAGTACTGATCGCGAGTAGGTTGGAGGTCGAAAAACCATAAAGTGCTTAACAATGAATAGTTAACTGCAAGAAACGCACTATGGTGGGTTTTCGCCTTGTAGCTTGTGAGTGTGGGTTATATAAGTATGACAAATTCATTTATTATTCACTGTATCAATCCATGATGCCTGGTACGTCTGTCGTAAAGACTCTTTGATACTAAGTTTAAAATCAGTATATGTTATTTTAAAATCAAATGGTTCTAGGGAAAAGGCCATTTTAGCAGCGCGATCTGCTTTTTCATAATCTCAAATACCAATGTGACTGGGAAACCAAGAGTGCAGCATATTGTGGGAGTACTAAGCTCAGTATTGTTTATACGAATATTGATTAAGAATGGGTTTTCCAGTTTTCTAGTGAGTAGTGATGAGGTATTGATAGTGAGTCGAAGACGACGATGATGTTCAAAATACGTTTATTGTCGATACATTGCAGAGCAACGTCTGTTGCTCTGATTTTGGATAAACAAAACGATGTACCATTTGGTAAGCGAACGTTTGTTGTGTGCTTTCCATGAACGAAGGCTGCAACTCCCTGTTCCTCATCAATTGTACACCATTATAAATTATTGTGTCTTTATGAAATTCAGTGACGATCTCATGATAAGAGCTGCGGAAGATGGAAGGGTTTGTCTCAGATTGTTTCCGTTGTGTAGTAGAAAGAGTAGTTATGGTCACTGAAGTAGCCAGGGATGTGTTTCGGAGCTGCATGTTTTCTGAATTTATAAAGATACATTTTAGTACAGTCATGGCTGGATGAGATTCTAATGCCAAAAGAAGGTATGGGATTTTTTTGTTTTGATATAATGTTTTGTATTTGGGTTGTAATGCAGCCAAGAAAGCAGGTTTCAGTGGGTTTGATATTAAGTTTAGAGAATGTAGTACCGAGCGCATTTCCCTACGATGTTATAAAGGTGACTCTTTCGCTTCAGCGAGAAGTTTTCCAAACAGGGATGTAATGCATGCTCCCAGAGCAAGTCATATCTTGACGATGAATTGGTTAAATCATCGTCAAAATAAGACTTTCTGGCTGAACCATAAACAACAAAACCATAGTCTAGTTTGGAGTGAATAAACGTTATATATAAACTAAGGATGACTCTTTTAACAGCACCACAGTCAGTGTGCGCTACTACTTGAAGTAAATCGAAAGATTTCAAGATTTTAGATTTCAAGTTCTTTATTTGTGGAATAAAGATCAGGGTTTTTGTCGAAGAAAATACCTTGAACTGGTATGTGTGTCCCATCCAGCGTGAATTTAGGCTTGTCATGGTGTCTTCGTTACTGACAGCAATGCATGAATACTGTTGTTGACTTTGAAAACCACTGCCACTGGGCCCATTTTTAATCTTGCGGCCATATCGAAAGCCACATTACAAAGGAGATCACTAATTGCTAGTTGCAAAGTGCCATACAAGCCGAAAATTGATCATTCGTATGATCTGTGTTATCTTTAACTGGTTTGGGAACTGGTATTAATGTTGCTTCTTTCCAAGCATTAGGTACATTGCCAGTAATCCATAAATCATTGAAGAGTTTCAAAAGAGATATTAATGATGGTTCTGGAACGTGTTTCATTCAATGTCAGTGTATTTCGTCAGGCCCTGCGGATATATAATTTGCCTTGTTTAAAGCCCCCATAAGCTCAAATAGTAAGAACAATTGGTTTTAATTTTCCGAGTTGTTGGATGTGAGATTTAAACGTGACTTTTCCTTTTAATTTTTTAATCTTCGGAAGGCTTCTGAATAAATAGATGATGAGGAATTGTTCGAGAAACTGTCGGCAAGTATAATTGCTATGTCAAGTTTGGAAGTAAAAGTTATATTATTCAATTTCAGATATCGGAAAGAACTGTGGGGTTTTTTTTCCATTTATTTTGCGGATCGTGTCGCAAACATTCTTATTAGAGGAACGAGAGTTAAGGAAGAAACATGTGTATTCCATGATGCTCGTTTGTTTTCTTTGATCGTGTGGCGAGCTTTGGCCATGATAAGACGGTACTTACTTAAATGTTCGGGCGTCGGACGATTAATACAGTTTCTCAGTGCTTCTCGGCGTTGTCTATTGACCTTTTAACATTCTTTGCTGACCCAAGGTATTTGGGTTCTTTTACAGTCCGGCGAGAACTAGGGAATGGATTCTTCTGCACTCGCGTTTAAAATTGAAGTAAAATGTTAAATAGGGTCATTGATGTTGAAAAAGGTATCCGTGTTGAGCCTTGTTTACAAAGTGTTTCAAACTTAACCCAGTCGGCATTAAATAAATTCCATTGTAGAATGGCGTCATCAATTTTCGAGTTATATATGTTCAAGGGAGATTGGAAAGTGATCACCACTGTGAAGGTCATCAGCGACCTTCAAATCATAGCCCAATAGCAACAGAGAACACATTGTCAATCGATGTACATGTATGTACCCGTTCCTGGATGTACGTACATCGAATCTTTTGTGTGATATAGACCCAACTCGTGTCTAGAAATAAAGTCTTCTACGTTTTGGCCTCTGGCACTTATGCGACTTGATCACCATACACTATTATGGGTATTACAATCCCCGAGGAAAACAAATGGCACCGGGAAGTTGCTGAACAATGTTGTTTCACTCGATTGGAAGTAGGGAAGTATCTAAATATAGCAAAAAGTAATCACTCAATGTAGAGTGACGCTTACAATGGCTTGCACAGTTGTGTATAGTGGGACGACGCTATGAGGGGCCCTATTGTTTACAGAAACAGAAAACGCTCCCGAGGATCTGTCTACATTTTTAGAGCAGGTATTGAAAAGTGAGTAGTTTCTATGTGTGATGTTGTCCATGTCTTTTGAGAATATTTCCTGAAGGCACAGTACTGCATGGTCATGTTCACTTCAAAGCAGATAAGTATCATTGTAGTTGCTTTTAAGTCCTCGACAATTCCACTGTATGATTGTATTCTTCATTATGAATTTAAAGGACTTGATTCTATGTGCCTTTTTGTCTGGAGGAAGAACTGGATTAAGTTGTTTTAATGTTACGTTTTGGAGCCACCCTTAGTACATATAGCAGTTTCTTCTGTATCCATGTCATTAATGTCGCCAAACCGATTGCATAGCGTTATGGAATCATCGGACACCTTTTGGTGTCATTTTCTTGAGATCATTTTTGCTGGTGTAGGTGGCGTGTTTTTTTAATGTTGTTTGAGTAAAAACTATGTTTTTTGGCTGTATAATGTGACGTGCTGAAACTTCATGGTGTGTTGTTTGAGTAGAAACTATGTTGTTTTTTGGCTATATAATGTGACGTGCTGGAGCTTCATGGTGAAGAAGGTGGATGTGTTTGTGTGCACGTCCTTGGTTGGTTTTTGGATTGTTTTTTCACCATTGTTAAGAAGGCTGGGCCAGGAAGGGGTGTTCTAGCTTGTACAACCTTTCGTGCATATGGAGGGGAATGTTGGAAGTGAAAAAGATAGAGAAAGAAATACCCCCTAGAGCTTGGTGTGGGCAGCCGATTTGTCGAAACCGGGTCAATCTCGACCACCCGTCTAGAAGAAATAGAGGTTAAAGTAGTGTATTCCATTGGAAAGCCTCTACTCAACTACCATGATCCTTTCCAAACCCCAGACACGGGCCGCAACCCACGGCAAACAGGTTGTCTCCACTTAGTCGTCTCTTACGACAGGTAGTGAGGACACGTCGGGCCAATTATACAATCCCGGACCCTTAATGAGGTGACGGTAAATACATATTTATTATCCATTTCCAGATAGGAATAGCTGGTACCAAAGTTAGGTAACAAGGAAAACATTTTGTTTTAAAACAAAAAATGAAAAAATGTCTTGAAATTGGTAATTAACTTTGCCTAGCAGGTAACACCACTTACATATTTCTTATATATGTCATGCAAAATGGTGTCTCTGCACAGTCACTGTAGTGTGCCTTCTTCGAATGTCATGCAAAATGGTGTCTTGCGTATGCTACGAATGTTTGATAGTCTTTTTTTCTTTCTGCAATTAACATCAAGTTGCATTTGAATAAAGCTCAGCTAAAGCTATCTAATTTGTATTATATTCCCAAATCTATCGAGTAATATGAAATCCTTATAACGCTGAAGTCAAGCTGAAGGTATCTCATATGTATCGAACCTATAATTGTATGAAGCAGCTTGAAAGCATAGACACGTTGAAGTCAAGCTGAAGGTATCTCATATGTATCAAACCTATAATTGTATGAAGCAGCTTGAAAGCATAGACACGCTGAAGTTAAGCTCAAGGTGTCTCATATGTATTGAACCTATGATTGTATGAAGCAGCTTGAAATCATAGTCACGTTGAAGTCAAGCTGAAGGTATCTCATATGTATCGAACCTATAATTGCATGAAGCAGCTTGAAAGCATAGTCAGGCTGAAGTCAAGCTGAAGGTATCTCATATGTATTGAACCTACGATTGTATGAAGCAGCTTGAAATCATAGTCACGTTGAAGTCAAGCTGAAGGTATCTCATATGTATCGAACCTATAATTGCATGAAGCAGCTTGAAAGCATAGTCACGCTGAAGTCAAGCTGAAGGTATCTCATATGTATTGAACCTACGATTGTATGAAGCAGCTTGAAAGCATAGACACGTTGAAGTCAAGCTGAAGGTATCTCATATGTATTGAACCTATAATTGTATGAAGCAGCTTGAAATCATAGTCACGTTGAAGTCAAGCTGAAGGTATCTCATATGTATCGAACCTATAATTGTATGAAGCAGCTTGAAAGCATAGTCACGCTGAAGTCAAGCGGAAGGTATCTCATATCTATCGAACCTATAATTGGATGAAGCAGCTTGAAAGCATAGTCACGTTGAAGTCAAGCTGAAGGTATCTCATATGTATCGAACCTATGAATGTACGAAGCAGCTTGAAAGTATAGTCACGCTGAAGTCAAGCGGAAGGTATCTCATTTGTATCGAACCTATAATTGCATGAAGCAGCTTGAAAGCATAGTCACGCTGAAGTGAAGCTGAAGGTATCTCATATGTATCGAACCTATAATTGTATGAAGCAGCTTGAAAGCATAGACACGCTGAAGTCAAGCTGAAGGTATTTCATATGTATCGAACCTTTAATTGTATGAAGCAGCTTGAAATCATAGTCACGTTGAAGTCAAGCTGAAGGTATCTCATATGTATCGAACCTATAATTGTATGAAGCAGCTTGAAAGCATATTCACGCTGAAGTCAAGCGGAAGGTATCTCATATGTATCGAACCTATAATTGTATGAAGCAGCTTGAAAGCATAGTCACGTTGAAGTCAAGCTGAAGGTATCTCATATGTATCGAACCTATAATTGCATGAAGCAGCTTGAAAGCATAGTCACGTTGAAGTCAAGCTGAAGGTATCTCATATGTATCGAACCTATAATTGTATGAAGCAGCTTGAAAGCATAGACACGTTGAAGTCAAGCTGAAGGTATCTCATATGTATCGAACCTATAATTGTATGAAGCAGCTTGAAAGCATAGACACGTTGAAGTCAAGCTGAAGGTATCTCATATGTATCGAACCTATAATTGTATGAAGCAGCTTGAAAGCATAGACACGCTGAAGTGAAGCTGAAGGTATCTCATATGTATCGAACCTATAATTGTATGAAGCAGCCTGAAATCATAGTCACGTTGAAGTCAAACTGAAGGTATCTCATATGTATCGAACCTATAATTGCATGAAGCAGCTTGAAAGCATAGTCACGCTGAAGTCAAGCTGAAGGTATCTCATATGTATCGAACCTATAATTTTATGAAGCAGCCTGAAATCATAGTCACGTTGAAGTCAAGCTGAAGGTATCTCATATGTATCGAACCTATAATTGCATGAAGCAGCTTGAAATCATAGTCACGCTGAAGTCAAACTGAAGGTATCTCATATGTATCGAACCTATAATTGTATGAAGCAGTTTGAAATCATAGTCACGCTGAAGTCAAGCTGAAGGTATCTCATATGTATCGAACCTATAATTGTATGAAGCAGCTTGAAATCATAGTCACGCTGAAGTCAAGCTGAAGGTATATCATATGTATCGAACCTATAAATGTATGAAGCAGCTTGAAAGTATAGTCACACTGAAGTTAAGCTGAAGGTATCTCATATGTATCGAACCTATAATTGTATGAAGCATCTTGAAAGCATAGTCACGCTGAAGTTCAGATAACGCTACCTCAAATACAGTATATCCATAAATGTATCGAGCAGTTTGATATCATCTTTTATTTCAAAGAACCGGCTTATATAACACAATACCAATAGTTTCCAGCAGACAGTAATATCATAGATCAGACAAGAGAGCCAATTTCAATATTATCAACAATTGCATAGACCCGGAATAATTTTGTCAGCAAAAACCATTAAAGATTGCAAACAGATTTTGAATTCTCAATCGAAATTAACATAGATATATAGTCTGCATGCGAAGATGAAACGAAAATTCACGCAAACTGTCATGCATCCTTACGCCTGGTATGGAAATGTGTTCTGCCCTATGTTTGCATCTATCGTGGCTTCAATCACTATATATGGTGCTGATCAAGGATGCGATGTGAGTGCTGAAATAAACACAAGGGGACTTTATATATACATACATCAACGGGAGGATAGGGACTGGGATCGACATTGTCACTAATCGTCTCAATGGCAGAGACCTTTGAATTGGATTCATGGCAGTTGGTCTCCTTTAAAGGAATAACAGTCCTATAAATTATGCCAATTAACATAAATGGTGACATATTCCTTACACAATAGTTACGTATTTTATACTGCAAAGAAAGAAATGTTCCTATAATTTAAGAAGATATGATCGGTTGCAATGTATCCAGTAAGTTTCATTTATTTTGCTTTTAAAGTAATATTAGTTGTTGTTTTGCTTACGATAATAGTACGGTAATATCTGATACTATCTCTCCCTCAAGACTACCATTACAATTTTTAATATTTTGAACCTATATTATTATTATTTATATTATACTTATTATTATTATTATTATTATTATTATTATTATTATTGATGTTTTGTTGCTATTTTTTGCATTTGGGTTTGCATGGAGCAAGTAAGCAAAACGAAAGATGCTTTTCAACATGTCTTGCACTTATAAAGCATGTTGTGTGTTAGCAGAAGCAGAAGTGATAAGAGTGTTGATAGTAGTAGAGATAGTAGTAGAGAAGTAGCAATAGTGTTAGTTGCAATAGTGACAGTATAGGTAGAGGTTGCAACGGTTGTAGAAAAAAAACGGTAAAATGAGCTTTTATTCGAGGGAGTCGGAACACCATTTATAGCGAGAGCAATACAATTACGTTGTTTATCAACATCATTCTGAGCAATAGTTGTATCTAAAGTAATAATTGTAGTAGTTGTACCTAAAGTAATCATAAAAATAGTCGGACCTGAAGCAGCAATAGTGATTGTAAACGAAGTAGTAAGAATGGTAGTTGGACGAGAAGTAGCAATAATAGTAGCAGTACTTGAAGTAGTAATGGTAGTAATTGTTAAGCAGTAACGATATCAGCTGTACCCGAATTAGTAGTAATAGAAGTAGTATATGAAGTATTAGCAGTAGTTTTACATAAATTGTCAGTAAAAGTAGTTACACATGTAGGAGTAATAACAACAGTTGTACCTGAAAAGGAAATAATAATAGTTTTAGTACCTAAAGTAGTATTAGTAGTAGTGCAGACTTAAGTAACATTACGAGTTGTACCTGAAAAAGCGAAAATTGGAATAGTAAATTAAGTATTATTAATAACATAGTACACGAAGTATGAATACTTGTCCTAGTATCTGAAGTAGTAATATTAGCAGTAGTAACTGAGATAGTAATAATAACAGTATTACCTGAGGTTGTATTATGAGTACTTGTACCTAACGTGGTAGTAACTGAAGTATAAATAGTAGTAGGAATAGTAGTACCTGAAGTAGTTACAGCAGCACTAGCGCCTGAACTAGTAATAGTACTAGCAATAGCAACTGAAATACTAACATTGTTAGCAGTACATGAAGTATTACCATTAGTTGTTATATCTAAAGTAGTAATAAAAGTAGCATTAGCTGAAGTGGTAGAGAAGGATAATTTTTGAACAAGAAAATGCTAACGTTACAGGATTCATGTGTTCTCTCTATTAAGCAAGGCGAAATCTAATAAGGATAACAAAAAAATGCTAACGTTACGGGATCAATATGTTCTCTCTATTAAGCAAGGCGAAGGCTAAGAAGGATAACAAGAAAATGCTAACGTTACGGGATTAATGTTATCTCTACTAAGCAAGGCGAAGGCTAAGGAGAAGAACAATGAAATGCTAATATTACTGGATTAATGTGTTCTCCTAATTAAGCAATTTACCAACCACTGTCTTAATTGATAATACACCAGTCTCAAAAACCAATTTCTGTAACTGTTAAGTTTCTTTCCCATAGGGAGTATGTTGCCGGAGATAATGTGTTAAAATATTTTGATTAGCATAGATAGAATAGTACAGAATTGATGCTTGAACCTGTGACCTACTGAGTATTAACAAGGGATTAATTACGTAAATGATATTGGTCGTATACTGTCTCATGTAACAGTTGTAGGTCTGTTCTTTATCAGAATCTCTTATATTGAGAGGTGTGCAATATAAGTGGGTATCAATATAACTAGCGGGATTTTATCTGAGCAGTAAGAACCACAAGTATACAGATTGCAAAGTCATCTCTTTTTATCATCGTCACTTTCAAGTCTCAGAGAAATTAGCCGAGGTAGAGTATTTGTGTCATTAGTACTATGAGCTTTGACACATTCGTGAATTATACGTAATTTGTGAATAACAAATTAATTGAGGGAAGAAACAGTCGTAAGGATTATGAGAAGCACTTGACGATCTATCATATAGTAAAAGGCAACAAAATATAATATCGCTGATAGCATTAGTCGATCAAATTTCCAAACGTGGATGATATAGGGATTAAACAATTCACTTTAAAAGTATTTTCTTTAAGAATATAACGCTTTTTGAGATAATTGAAGCCACGACTGTTCCAGATGCTCAAGTAGTTCATAATCTCCTCCTTTGCAATTAGTTTGAAACAATACGTTAACATGAACAACTGACCAGAAGAGAAGCGAAATTGCAAATGTATCATTGTGGTCTCCATGATTTTCAGAGACAGGAAACGGATTTAAATGGTTAACCTATCACCAAAATATTCTACTATAAAACGAATAAATATTATTATAACGTTTATACAACATTCAGTCTCATATTGATGAAGGTAAGGATATTAAAGACACTCCCACCCCAATAAATGCAGGATGGAACAAATAAAAACTAGTATTTTTAGTCATTTAGTGTACCTTATCATGCAAATGTGGTGATGTATGAATCGTACATATCTTATATAAGGTAGCAGGCTTAACAACTTGAAAGTAAAATCTTTCAAATCGAGAGGAACCAATACTCAAAATAGTTCTTATTCATTTATTTCTGATGATTCATCCATCTGAAACAAAGTGCAAAAAACTCGTTCCTAACGCGTGAAGCCGAACAGTTCATTGCAATCACCATGTTCATGTTCATTTTGCAAATAATAATAAACCAGAACTAAAAAGCCAGTCCGATGGGAAGTTTATAAATAAATATGTTTTGAAAAATCGGCTATTCCTCTCTTCTTAAGCATTATTATAAGATTTAAGAACGCAAAGCTCAAAAGCCACCTATTTATAAATTTGTCTTCTTTGGCTACATTTATGCTACTACCATATGATCTAATTGGTTCAAGGTTCGCGGAGCTATGATATGGCTATATTATCATACAAAAAACGTTCTCAAAAAAACCCTCACACAATGTATAGATTTTAAACAGTAAGTGATACTACGTCCAAAACTAAAAGAGACACAGACGCGTTCTAAAAGCTTTAATAAAACGCTAGATATTTTTAAATATTCACACGCATTATAACCAAGACTGAATGTTTGGTTTACAGAAGCTCGAAGATTAAGGTTGACAATGGAATATTGGCGAATCATTGTCTTTACAGGTTGTCGTATAATGAAGTCGAGCACTTTTCAAACCAGCGGAAACCTATAGCATTTATCAACTGCTATTTGTATTTTGTTCTTGTGGGGGATGGGTGTTTGTGTCTTTGACGTTGTTTTCTCGTTTCTCAATTGGGTTGTTTTCTTGGGGGGTGGGGCTTGCGGGATTGGAACGTGTATTGTTTTATGTCTATTGGTTGGTTGGTTTTTTTATCGTTATGTTCGTGCAAGCTTCTTTATTGGAATTATTTTTTCTTTCATTTATCGTTTCATTAGTAGTGAAATACTAAATCGTTGTTTTTTTTTTTTTGGTTGTCTATTTGATTAAATGGGTAGATACAGCTTGAAATTGGTTGTCTGTCAGGATAAGCATGTACGATATTTTATAGCCGGCAAATCGAGACTACATCCATGAGAAATTACCAGCAACGGGTATGTTGCTTTTAAGACTGCTAGTCAATCCACCACCACCACTACTTATAAATGGACAGAATATGAGGAGTATTCAAACACGTTCTAGCAAAGAAATGACCACCATAGATGATGTCATTACTTTTGTATTGGAAAGATCTTTTCGTTCGTAAATGCTTTTAAACAACATAACTCAACTGGAAACTTGAAAATAACCCTGCAAGCTGAGCTGTGCGTTTACAGTTCAATTTTCTAAAACTGAAATAAAATATGGAAATAATGGTACAGCAAGGACGCGATAATATTCTCCCGATTTAATTAAATTGATAAAGTCTATTTGGTGGCAACCTAATTTTGATTTAAAAGGAAAATTTGATTTTGTATGCAGTACTTCAGCAGATATTCTAATTTATTTGTTTGTAAATCAATGATGAGCGTATCTTTCATTTTCCTTTCCGGCATGCAGTTTGGAAATTATGCTGATCCCTTAATCGATGTATATTTTAATCAGATAAATACACGTAGGAGAGCCGCAAGAGTCAAACAACACATGGGAGAGCCGTAAGTGCTAAACAGCACTTAGGAGAAAAGTATGAACTAAATAACAACAGTGCAAAAACGAAATTAAAAAATTACACGCAACAGTGGAAATAAGGACTTGACAAATGGACAGAATTATGGAAAATGACATTACTAGTAGAACTTTTTAACTGTGCGCTGCACCTCCATTATAAAATATTCATTAAATTTGATGATTATATCGGTTGCTTTTGGAACACATCAATATATATTGATAAAACGTTTTTCGATCAAGATGTCGGAAACGGTTTCAGTTCAAATATTCTTGTCACAATGCTGAGTTTATAGCAGGAACAGCAATGTTTTTAAGATGGTGCAATGGAGTGAGAGGGCTTGTTTGAGTAAGGGTATTTGATACATGGTACCTGAAATAGTTATTAATTTCAATATAGTTGTGCTTTAGTGTGTCATGGAGATAATAATGTCAAAAATTTCACCAGAGTACAGATCCAAAATATGTTGTCATGTGTTGTATAACAATTTGTGAAGATGTTTAACACTAGTAATACTGATAGGTATATACCTGTAGAAGATATTTAATGAAAGAAAATTACAGATTGGTGGCCATTCTTATCATGCTTTTCAAATATAAATATATTATATTAGTTTCAGATGCTTCATAACTAAAGCTATTCCTTGTTGCATTTTACATGACTTTTATAATTTATGTACGAAGTAAAGATAATCTTATGACAATGTTATAATGTGCACATATAACTGAATTTTCCGGCAATTAGTTAGACAAGAACGCATTATTTTAATTTTAGAAAGATCCAATCTGTTATAAAGCTTTAAGGTTAAATATTGAAAGGTCATCATACTTCAGTGCAACCTTAAATGGGGAGCACACTAAATTTTATATTTCACTACCAGTTATATTCGGGAATTTCAATTTTTAACTGTCGATGAAAAAACCTCCCTCAAACTGTGCCGGCCGGGTTTGTTTACCATATCTCGTGGTAGTATTGCCGTCGTTATTGCAGACTCATGACATAAACAGAAACGAAGAATGCCAGTCATATCATTTATCAGGAACCATTAACAACAATAATGCATCAGCGTCCAGTATGTTATATAGCACATCGAATTTTGTTTGTTTTATGTTTTCTTAAATAATAAATTCGTAAATGGTTAATAAGTCTTTTTTAGCAGGTGACAGGAATAAAAAAGCAAATCAGTATAACAAGTATCTTTTTTCGCAATAGCTGGGTGCATAAAGTATCAAATCACGCACATTCATTGAGGTATTGTGGCATTACGTAACTGAAGAAACAATAACGCGTATTGTACTATGATGTTAATTCAAAGCAAGCAATACGCACTTAAACCTAATATAGGTTCATATATGCCCTTGAAAAGAACAGGTCGTACAGACTGTTCGTGTCACAACCGTTTGATCACCCAAAACCAAGCCTATCGACATCTAAAATCCTCTTTGCAAAACTGAAATGCGAGAATGATGCAAAACATGTTTCGAAAGAATAACTGGAGAAAAAAAGACATTTGATAATACACGTTTAGCAGAACGTTAGACATTTTTGAAGTGTAGAAACAAAATCAGTTTCTAGCCTTCTATATTGCTCTGATTACCATTTGGCTGATTCAGTCTCTGTATTATTACGTCTAAATTCAGTCTGTGTATTATTACGTCTAAATTCACTCTTTGTATTATTACCTCTAAATTCTCAGATAACTATTTTGCTGATTCACTCTGTTTATTATTACGTCTAAATTCTGAATTCGTTCGTATAATACTACCATGTATCCATGCAAAATTAAATTAATTCTTAATCATATATCATCCACTTGGAGGTGGTGACACGCACACAAGTACTCAATACAAACATTACGTGGTTCTTTCCTTTCTCCTAGGAACTAGCTGAATATTTTGGGGGATTTTATCAATTGGATAGTGTCTCTGTTAACCATTTTTGAGTGAAAAAGATAACGGGATTCAGTTATAATCAATAATAAAAAAACAATTTACTTAGTACTTTCTTTGGATCAGAAAAAGAGCTGGAATCAATATTGTAGTCTCTTCTTATGCCTAACTGCACGCAAGCAAAGCTACTAGTATCATTAAGAAATATAAAGGAAAGAGAATTATAAAACATATTAAAAATGTATCTGACAACTCTTAAGACTCAAGGATTCCACATCATTTGAATATCAACGACTTAGTTTCAATATCATCTCCAAGCTATGCACAACAAAACAGCATCACATCATAAACAAATTGGAAAGACAGCCAAGATTTGTGTATTAAAAAATGTATTTTAACACACACGTACACACACAGACGCACGCAAACACACACACACACGCACACACACACACACACACACACACACACACACACACACACATATATATATATATATATATATATATATATATATATATATATATATATATATATATATATATATATATATATATATATATATATATATATATATATATATATATATATATATATATATATATATATATATATATATATATATATATATATATATATATATATATATATATCAGTTCCTGTATACGTGAAATATTTACCAAACACATAAAACTAATAAATCAATATTTAAAGCAAAATTATAATGAATGTGCAGCAAACTCAACAAGTTATAACTTTCCAGCACGCACGAATCACACACAATAAACTTAAACCATATCACAAATGGGAAATATTGCAAACTGTAAGCATCTATACACTTGACATTATACCATAAAATCGACTCCGCGAAGCCCATATTACTCCAGTTTAACCGAGCATTAGTGAAAGTAATCCCACGCGAAGACTTAAATGTTGTACAAAGAAATATACGAAAATGAAGCTTCTTCACATGTATAGTGTATGGTTGGATCGACATATATTTTAAGAGGGTTTTCAAAGTCAGGCCAGGATTTTGTTGTTGTTGTTGTGGGGTTGAACGCCATTTTTCAGCACGATAGGCTATACATGGCGGCCAGTATTAATGGTGGAGGAAGAACCCGGAAAACCCCGGAAAGAACGACCGACCCACGAGAAGCTACTGGCAAGCTTTCTCACATGCCCACATTGGCTGAATCTTAGACTCGAACCGCCGCAGACAGAGGTGAGATGGCAGTGATCCGTAACGAAGAGCGCTTTAGACCACTCGGCCATCAGGCCAGGATACGGTTTCGGCTATTAACATAGAAATCATCAGAATAAACTAACATTGGTTAATTGGACAGTAAGGTTATTTTGTTTGATCTCTATACACATGTATTGTAACATCACACAACGTAGTTTGGTGATGCATTCTATCTTTTCAGTTCCTAAATGAACCCATTAGATCAATATACAAGGTCATGCTTATGGGTAAATTAAACATAAAGGCCCTGAATTTAAATGTTGGAAGTCTGAGCGTGACCATATCGGATGGAATGGACTGCAAATGATAACAATCGGACTGTTTATTAAATAAATGTGAGCAGATATCGCCAGACATTTCATGCTGGTTTTTTGGATAGATGTTCTGGTACTACTTACTTATTTTCCTTGTTATCTTTGCCACATGGTTTCTGAAATCTGTAACATTACAAGCATAAACGAATGAAGAGCAATCATAAGCTTATCTTACTATAATGGCAGTATTTTTGCCTTACATAATTGTCATCTTATTCGAACAAACGGAGATGATATTGTCTTACACACTTGCAAACATGTACATTGAACAAACGACAATATTCGTTATGTCTTACAGAGACGCAACCATGTACTTTGAGCACAAAGCAATATGTTTTGTCTTACATACTTATAATCATGTATTATGAACACAACGAAGTATGCTTTTTCTTCAGGACTTGCAATCATATACTTTCAACAGAAGGCAATATTTTTGTCTTACAGACATGCAAGCATTTACATTGAAATTTTCTAAGTAAACATAATCACTACTTTGTGTTATTTTTATTAGATATTCCGTTAGACATACTTGTGCGTACTTCTCTGTTTCAAGTTTGAGGAAACAAAGTAGATGTGCTGACTGCTTCTACCCTGGTGAATGAATCAAAAAGAAGAGTGAACTATCGTATCACAATGAATGGAACGTGAAACAAAACATGTTATTGTAAACAGTATGTTGTCTACCGGCGCGCGGAAATAAGAATGTAAACATATTTAACCACAGAACAAACATACCCGTCAAAACACATATGATTTATAAATCAAGTTTTCAGTAACTCATCAAGTGAAGTTATTATATATTAGGATGACAAGTGATTCAGTTAGTTGGCCTAAAGTATAAAACGTATCATATAATTCACAGCAAACATATCTACCAAAACAGCAGATGCGTAGCCTCACTGAACGCAAAATAATGGTAATCTTTATGACAAACCTTATGGAATCTTTATAATTCCCCTGACACATAACTGTTATAAAAGGAGACTCGTGCGAGATATTTGTTTCTGACGAGCTCGCGACATGTGCTTTTGTGTTAGGAATGAACCACTGAGTCACTTGTATTGTGTATTGTAATATGGGATGTTGACCATGATTACTGAATAAAGCATTCTTATAAACATCAGCTAACAAGCCATGCTTAGATTTTAGAGTTTAAAGCCCCTTTGGAATATCATCATTCTTGTGTCATCTAAATGACATACAGTTGAACAACAGCAACAGCATCTCTTGATACTTACAAATGAGATATGCCTTCAACTATTTTCTAAGAGTGGGATTTCCCTTAACAATGGCTGTGCGGCTAGTGAGTTTTCAAAAGGTTAGAATAATCACATTCTGCATGTGATTTCTTTATGGACAGCTTGTACACACGGTAAGAATAACCCATATAATTATGTTTCTATCCACACCATATGAATTGAAATTAGTCCAACTTATATATGTATAATAATAGCGAGAGAAATACCTGTATTTGGATTGTTTCCTTGACATATCTGTAGCGCAAGTTAGTATCCTTTTTGCATGTGCTATACTGAGTTATAACCCTTTCAAAAAAGCGTTTTCATACAAATACAAAACGTCTTTGAACCAATGAAGTACATTTTTTAAAGAAGATATATTTTACGGCTTAAGATGTTTTGGTTGAATATTAAATGTAGTGTCATAAATAAGGTAACATCTGTTAAGACAATGTAAACAGGTATGCAAAGTTAATCAGTATCAACTATTAAATTAGAATACTTTCTGCAGTAAGAACAAATGAAAACAACAGGTCCTAAGACATGGCTGAAACAAATGGAAACTGTTTCAAACTTCAAACACCTAAACGCCACTTGTCATATAGATTGATTTATCAATTATCAGAATAAACTGTCCCTATTTGATACCAATAAAAATTTGATCTGCAATCGTCTTTTTCCTTTGGTTTTGTCATTTGCTTTATTGCATCGACGTTTAGCATGATTGATTGCAAACGTAGAACCACCTGTGCAAATCAATGTAGACATAAAATATTATCAATTAAGATACAGTATCGTCAATTTCTCGATGAAGTATAATCCCCAAGTAAACATTTGTTTAGTACAATGATATGAAGGATAGTCTCTGACAAATGCAAACATCCGTGTAGGAAACGTAATCTTATTTGTTCTACATCCACTTTGCCGCGACTTTGATACTTCTGTTCAGAATAAAGCAGATGACATTGTAATTGATGAAATATATCCGATTGTTTCTCCGACATTAAACGTATAATGAATGAAACAATGTTATGAGTTTTCTTTCTTGTGCTTGACCAGTATGCAAATATAATGAAAATATATCTGACAATAAAGAACATGATCATAGAATGTTAATTCATTATTTTCCTTTTAGAAAACAAATATCATTGATTAAAAAATTCCAAACATAATGGAATTTAGTGCAATATCTCCGAAATGTATTTGAGTATGAAAATGAATTGAAATTCATTTAATTTGAAATAATTATATATATATATATATATATATATATATATATATATATATATATATATATATATATATATATATATATATATATATATATATATATATATATATATATGATCTTCTGGCTGTCCGTTTTATATTTCAAATGTTTTTAATCAATCCAAGTTTGACAGTTTTTTTGTGGGTCTCAGGAAGGCCTTTAATTATATTACATATTTACTCGAACACAAAGAAAGCTATTAAACTATATACTGGTAGGAAGCATTTGCATAATAGTTAAAGTTCTTCAATGGTCTAGAGGTGACTTGTATAAATATATTCTTATTCGCGATGCTTAATGTAGGGTGTTTTTTCTTCTTTACTCAATTGTATTTGCCTACAACATTTTAAAGGAAAACAGTAATATGTTGAATCTTTTTCAGACGTTTGACAAACTTAAAATAACGCAAACACGTTTTTAATAAAAGCTAAATAGCACATCAAAGGGTTTAGATGGTATTTAGTTTAAATACAAGAATCTTTGCTCCAAAGGGATGAGCTATGACAGCTAACCAATCTAACATATTACTATGACACCGCATGGCTAACTAAACATATATGCCTAATTCTAATGTCCTTGTTACTGTTTATTTCTTAATGATATTTTATTTATGTAATAACATTTTTGTACTTATATGTCTTGAGAATATACAAACCGGAATGTACAAATGCTTTATTTTCGGTCTTTTCTTTAAACTAAAGTTTTTGTTTTCTTGTTTATGTTTTTCTGTTCGTTTCTTTTGTTCTTTTAATGTTTATTTAGCCTTGAATCGGTTGCGCCATAATTCCTATTGAATATAATACAACCTAAGCATGATTTGAAACCTACAATATAACGGTATAGTCAGAGAATAAAAGGCTAGAGCACCTGCTCCTAAAGTCAATTTATGTATACTACATACCACTAAAATATTTAAAAGACCATTCCGTCTTCTAAATAAACGGTACTTTTCATTAACAATCGGGTACAGATTAAAGAGAATTTAATCGTTTTGCGTAACATTGTATGTCTTCTCTGAAGCATATTTGGATCCACCATTGCTTTAGTTTAAAATTTCATTTTATCTTTGAAAAATGTTATTCTGGACTGTTATTTGAGAAACTGCTTCTGATACAAAATGAAGTAGAAACGTTTAACTTCAATATCTATATAGATCGATCACCAGAAGGAATCTCTCTCATTCAATTTTTACCTTTGTAATTTGAAGATCATCAACACGTGCTAAACAATCATCCACTAAATGTTGACCAGCAAATATATAGTTCACTATTTAAACTATTAATTCAGTAGGTGCGCCATGATAGGGTTACCTACTTAATATACTATCTTAACAAAAATGGATAATTCAAATATTTTCACGCAGGTACAAGCTTTTTAAAGTTCATAAGCGCACAATTTGTTTCTTTGATAGTATAGAAAATTAAAACTTTAATCTTGCGTCAAACGATTAGTAATTGCAAAAGGCATAAATATAGTCACCACTGAAAAGTAGTCAGATTAATAAACAAATGATGTTACTGTAAAACACAACTGTCAGATCATATAGAAAACCAGACTTTCTCAGTGACTGAAAATAATTCTGAATCCAAAGATATTAACTTCCTCCAGTGACTGAAAGTAAATCATCACTCGGTCTTTCCAGGCAAAGTCCGTCTTCTTGTAATATTTATACAACTCGTCTGCACATCTGGGTAAATTGGGTAATCAATAGATAATCAGTTTCCGTTTTACTCTAAACTTTGCCAGATAATAACGTCCGTTAACATCCACGTGTGATGCCATTATTCATGTCACTAAATCGAATGATTCAGAGTTGTTTAGTTTTGAGGCGATATTATTCCAGTGCCGACTAGAGGGCGAATCGCTTTTCAACACTTGGTTCAATATAAATTAGATTATAAAATGGCTAAATTGACAAACGGTACCCTAATCGATGCCTCTTTCATATACCTATTCTGACGAGTACGGCATATTTGTACCGCCGTAATGTGTCCAAAATGCGTCCCCAATAATAGCATAGGAAAATAACTGAGTTTTACGTTCTGGATCCGAACGGGGGCATATAGTAAGTTATCTGAGCAGACATAGCAATGCAGAGGTGTTACATTTCAGATGCGTTAAACCTCGTTATACATGTTAATTCGTCTTGAATTGTAGAACTGCATAACAAACGTAATTAACATCACAGAGATTCTCTTTATGAGATTTTGTCTAAAGATGGAACTGATCTGAAAGAAAAACATTAGCGTTAAAAAATGCCACGAATATTAATACAAAATATGGATTATTCTTATTCTGAAAGTTGTTCATTATGACTGCTTAACGTATAAATATCTAATTTGGTATAATTATCATTAGTCGCCATTATGGCAGGTGCATCCGTGTATTTATTGCATACATATATTTCCATAAGAAAATCAAATCAGACAAATTCAATAGCAGTTTAAGTGTCAAGATATAAAAACACGTAACATGGATATGAGGAAGTCAAATGGACTGGATTAGAGATATCACTGAATTTACGTTTTATTATATGTCTATATCTTTCTTTAAATCCCTATATGTGTTAACCTGCTTCGTTCTAGTTTCATTTTATGTACATCCACGTATTTGTTGTATTTCAGCAGAATACAATTTGTGTTACCAAAGGAGCAAACTGTATTCTAATTAAAAGAAAGACATATCCCAAACAAACGCATATCAATATCTGAACTAAAGTTATAAATGTGAAGTAAATATATTGTCATAGCACTAAAATCAGGCATTTATTTATTCTTACTGAGTATTAAAATAGAAAGGTCAATAACTAACAGCCAGAGATATTTATAGCCGGAACAAAAGACCAAATGTCCGTTTTAACCTAATTAAATCAGAAGCAAGTTATTAAGTGCAATACTGCATTTCTGCATCAGAGATGAGAGCCATATGTGCCTTTCAGATGCATGAGCTAGCCATATCAGCCTTGGCTTACTTAAAATCCACAGATGCAAAGGGAATTTAGCTCACAAGGTTCATCTTCAGGAAAGCAAAGCTGGCACTGCTGTTCACACATACAATACGTAGAACAGATATGTACATACATGAGCTGAGTTTAGATGAAATGGACATCCAATTCGACACCATCAAGTTCTCCACTATACTGTCAGCAATACACAACCAAACCAGAATATTGTATCTGTGGGTCAGCAGCACGGTAGAACATATAAGGAAATCAGCTCGATCAGAGTAGTTGCATTACCTTCCTACTGACCATAACTCAGCAGACAATGCTATCGCACCTGTATTAGACACAAAACTTCTTTCAACCCTTGTTGTCAGTTACACATCTGAAAACCAGCTTGGTTCAATCCGTGTAAATCGCGTTTGAAATGGGGCATCCCTCCTTCAAGCTGTAGCGTGTTGCATCGACATTGCGCGCTCCTATCATCGAACATCCTGATGATGGATCGTTCAGTTGCCGTAGCTGGCACCATTGTGCAAAACCCCGCACTATTGGTGAACTGCCTTAGAAAATCTTCATTGTTTCACACGTAAGAAACGTTCGTAGAGAGAACAATCTGCATCAACAAGAAAAATGTTTATAATGGTTGCCCGTTTGAAAGTTGGACCCCATTATTCGATTTGGTTGGCCTGATCAGCTTCGGTGATCGTCTGAAATGCGTCCAATTAGACAGGATTCTTATCATTCCATGTAACCATCACATCACTTTGCCTCTCTCCTCTTATAGGTCAAACACCATGTTCGCTAATTTACAGAGGAAGCGGACAGAACGCAAACCGATGCATTTACAATGTAATCTACAGGTGCGTAATATGACGTAGACTACGAGGTAGACAGGAGGAACCAAGGACACCGACTGAAAAACACAGCTATTTTTCACCAACGTAAGATAGGACATCTTCGGATCATGGACGGTCACGACAAGTCAGACAATGAACGAGCACGCGCAAACAATTGGTGGGCTGTGCTGTTCACATGCATGAGCAGTGGTGCTATTCACATTGAAATTGTCGAGTCAGTGGGCACTTCGAACGTTTCTTTGTTCTAAGAACCTATAAACAACTGCGCTCCGACTTACGAATCAATTTTCTTGTATAATGTAAGGTGTCAAAGATCAAGAGAAGCGATGAAAAATACCATTGTGAAAATGCTGCTCATGTATAACTGAACTCGCCCTTCATACTTGTGTGGGGCCTTGTAACATATGAGAGGGGTACCGCGCAGCATCTTAGACTATAAGCTCTCATATTTTGGGTCAAATCGACTCTCGCATGAATTCCTGACAACTTTAATGGCCAAAGTTTCAGCCATCGTTTAAGTGTTACCTCTGGTTCCAATGTCTACATGCCCATGATCGGCACTCATTCAGACTCCTGCTACACTTCTCGAATCCACACTGAAATTTTCCGATAAGGATCTATACAAAAGTCAACTGAGACAATTATAAAGCCTCACAAACACTTTCTGGGACCAATGGGAGCACCAACATCATGCAGCCATTCCGAATCACCCAAAATTTGTTTTGAGATCAGGCATCCAAGTAAAATATCTCGTCTAACTGAACGCCAAACAAGTTGAGAGGAGCGTGTGACCAATAGGACTTATCGTCAAAATAATTCCTAGCGTTAGAAAAGTCCGCGAGATCGACGTCAAGACAAAGAACTACGAAGACCTTCTCCAGATCCATATACGAGACAGGGTCTCCTTTCTCTCATAAAGACATGGACAAATGAACAATAATCAAAGTTAACATTTATTCGAGAGATACCTGCTATGTTGTTGGCTTAATATATCGTGAAGATACTGGTATCTTATAGATTACAGAAGAGTATATTTCTATATGTATGCAGTATGCTTAATTCTCATATTGTGCTACCCTCTGGTGGTCATTGCTAACTAATGCCTCTGTTACCAATGGGTTTTATCTTTGAATTAAACTCTCATGTACACACAGGGTTCGAGTGAGACTCAGTCTACTAGTGCTGTATCGACAGGCACACGTCTCGTATTTCTAGTTCCATTCTTTCACTCTGGTCCCAAATGATCAGGGTTCTGACCATATCTGGTCCATTGTAATGATATTCAACTTGCTGTTTAATATTAGAATGTCCTGTCTAAGAGACCTGAAATGATCAGAGATCATTACAACCAGTTTCTTCAGGATTTATGCTGCAATAAATGATCAATGCATAAGAGACATTTTTGTGGGATGTATTGTTATTTAGTGTGTTAATATTAATCAGTTTGATAGAATAGTAAGACGCTAATAAAACTTTAAATAGAGCTTAGAAGGCGTGATATTTTGATGCATTTGGTAGAGTTTATTTTTTAAAGTTGATTGTGATTTAATGTATCTTGAATAATGACTTGGCGACACTTTTATTTCAATACGACTGAAACGACTATGACAAAAAATTGATTCGCCTTACCGTATGTACCTGCCGAAATCTGAATTTTATTTCTACTTTTTACTCGGCCGAGAGAATAACCCATTGGTGTAAAACTATATTGATGTTTCGCAGTCATTATACTGTTCCACTGACTTTGTAGCATTTACATAACTGTATTAATCTAAATAAAATCTTGCAACTAGAAAGATAAACCTGGAAGGTATAGACTTAACAAAAGGCTGAAAAATCACTGTGTTCAGTAACACCAAAAAAAATATGTGTAAGATTTTTGGGGTTAATTCAAGACATAGCTACATAACTACATAGCTACATAGCTAATGTTTGCCTATGATTGAATATTATAGTCTACAAATGTTATTATTTATTGGAAAATATGTTTACCTAGATTTCAGTTCAAGATGTTGGTTTTCCCTTGGATATTCCTGATTTACCTGATGTTTGCCATATTCTTTATTAAAATTTAAGTAACAGACCTGATCTTGCTAACAACTTAGAATACACTAGAAGTGAAGGTTTGGCCCTCCATTTGTTGCTGTTATTGTGTCGAAGGTTTTTATATTATGAATTTTTATCTAAGAGTATAATAGGTCTTTTAGTTATGTTCAGTTCTAATTAGGTTCCAGTTAGTTATTTAAATTTTTTCGTTGAAACTACAAAGTGCTCATTACAATTTGGGAACTAAACAACTATATTGGGAGTATTGTGAATTCTTTTAGAGATATCTAGTATTATATACTTATGCTACCTTAAGGCTGTTAGCAATATTCACACGATTCCAGGCTGTTGGTACGTCATATATATATATATATATATATATATATATATATATATATATATATATATATATATATATATATATATATATATATATATATATATATATATTGTCAGATTAATTTCTCATTGGTTGATTGGGTTTAGACATTTCTAGATGAATTCAGTAACTTCCCATTGGTTGGGCTAGATAACATGAATAGGCAAGTTAGACATAAAAGTACTAGTGTGATCTGTCTTATGGGGTATATTGTGAAATACGAGTCGTACTATTAAGTATATATAAAAAGAGAATCTAGCAATCAGCAGATTCATTTCGTTTTTGGAGTCATTCTCATTTCTTTTCTGCGACTTGTAAGTCTGAAGACGTGTTTTATGTTGTACTTAGATATTGTTGTAGAGGAAAACATTTGTTTGGACTGTTCAGTAGAACTAAAAGGTGCTTGCTGTTTGGACTATAATAATATTTTATAACTGTTGTGAATTAATCGAAGAAGTTCTGAAAGACGCCATCTTGTAAACGTCATGATTCTTGGCGGACCAGTACACTTCCGATTACGAACTTTGTACATAACGTTTCATTCATTTAGAACGTTTATAAAATGTTATCAGGATTGTTCTGGATTTACATCATAATACTGTACGTTCCTCTTATATTTTCATTTATATCTTTAGTAACTTAATTATTTGTTAAGTTTTAGAAGACTTTTTGGTTTAGTTTCTTTCTATTAGTAAGTTTGTGACTTTCGAGTCGTACCGCATTCAAGATTGGAATTCGTTCGGAATAAAACGGGTATTCAGTGGAACTACTCTATGATTTTGTACTTGTTATAAAATGTTTATTACTAATTGTTTTATTTCTCAATACTGAAAGTTCATTATAAAAAGTCATTTTTGCATTCCAGTTAAAAAATTTATTTGTTGAATTTTTTCCTCTTTCCTTCTACTTTGTTTAAGACGATAGAGTCGTAACACAATTATTACATTTTACACATCTTTCTGAGCTTATTTTAAAATTATAGGGTCCAACCTTCTTTATGTCAATAGATTTGCTTATATTTTGTCTGAAACTGATCCTTTTTTAGATGTTAAACAAACATTTTTGTTGCTGGCATTTCTTCATTATCCTGTTTTCTCACACGTGGCATGTACTATTCACGTGCGTTGGGAACAATGTTGCACTGAATGATGCGGTTTCTATCGAATTAACGATTTAAATGCTGGCACAGGCAAACCAACACTTACCTATTTAATTTATTTCAGGATATAGCCAGACCAGTTCTATACCAAGGAAACATTGTTTCTGCACTTGTTATTTGCTCAGTGGTATTTGTGATTAAAACATTGGTTATACACTTATTTCCTAAATGATGATAAACGTTTACATAGTCTGTTAGAAGATCATAATATAGCATTCAGATGTGTTTGCAAGTAATCGCTAATTCCTTTTTATGTGGTGAATAGTTCAATACGTGGTTGAGTTTATCTTTTAATCGATAACATTGAAAATGCATCCGCTTAAAAGCAATTTTTTAGGCGCTCTGACAAAAGATAATCCATAAGAGCTACATAATTTGATTATTCTCCACTGGTATATTTCAGAAGATTTGTGATAACTTCGTTTAATATCTAGCCTGTTCAATTATTTTATGATTATGGCATAGTACAATACCTTCCCTCGGGGATGTCAGGCGATGTGAAGAGAATGCAGATCAAGTGATAATATGTCAGACCCAAGAGAGGCTGTGACCCAGCGTTTTTACAATGATATTCCTAACTGATGATATTGAGATTGCAAAGGACTTGGAATTCTGCAAGTGGAGGATGTTTTATTGCTCTCCTGCAATCTCTCAATATACCTAAATAACAGGATTAACGTAGATGCTGATTTACATGTGAGGATCAATGTTAAAACATGTCATATGATGTTTATGTTCCTTCAACCTAGTGTATTGTTCTAAGTTTCAATCAAATACATTTTCACGTCAAGATATTGAATTTAAACGTAAAAACAATTTGTTTTGTCTTTTTGACTGACATATTATGAAGTATCAAACATTTACTCTTTTCCTTGAATTATTACTATAAACCATTTTAGTTGCGAGTTAACCTGCTATATATTGGTATCTCACGTAAAGAATAGCAAGAAACGGGCAATAAATAATCTACAATATGTTACTTTTACATGATATATGATTTTATTCGACTGGGTAGTACCAGTGCTAATTTAAAATATCAGCACACAATGGTTTCATTTTCTTTACAACTATACATGTATACATACATATGAATTATCTTGATTCATTCAAAATGCAGCCCATTTTAAGGTCATCAAAATGGTACACAATACATACATACCTTTTTGTTAGCACAATATCATCATGCCATCGAACAGTAGTAATCCATTTATATTAGCTCCCTACGAAAGCTGTAAAGAAAACATCAGATTTGTATTATTATTGACATAATCAAGAGAAATATAAACAATTTTAAACCACATGTAATGTGTTCCTTGGTCTATACAATTTTCAGATATCTTCGTGAATGCATCATTGGCCATCGATTTGACGGTGAAGGTATGGTTTGAAATACCGATATAACCTATTGGCATATTAAAGTTTCTGTAGGTTTGCCATATGTATATGATATTTTCTAAACGTTCTCCGCGAATGCAAGTTGAGCGCTACTTTACGCAACCAATAATTGTCCAAAACATCGATCTTGAGTTATATAGGTATGCGATACGCATGTATGTGTGATAACATAATTGTGAAATAAAACTGGAGAATTTCCTTATTTGTAGTTTGGCAGCATCAGCACGACCAGAAACATTGCATTAGTAATGTGACTGACAGCAGAAGTTCTCCAGAAAAAATGCAAATCTTTACTTATGCTAATTAGTACTTGTAATTTTAACTGTTTTTGCGATAGATCATTGCCTGGAAATCTGGAACCACTTTTTAAAAAAGAACTGTTCGTTGTCACACCGTGTAATCCAGTTGTAAATGTCCTTTCAAATGAAGAAAGGTTTTGAGTCCTTTTCTCACTGTTATTAGAATCTTCCTTGTGAGTTTGTCACTGATGAGATGTCTTAACTTTTTAAATACCATATTAGCTTTATATGGTCAAGCTATTGTTCAGAGTATTATCAAATAAACACAATACTGAGCTGCACAATGTAGCGTATAAAATTGTACAGAATGCAAATGCACCTTGTTCAAATGTTAGAATAAGTCTTCGCCATTATATCTCCCTCACAAGAAATTGTTCACTTGGAAACATTATTTTATCTTTGCAAAGATCACGTTCTATGGTATAACGTTAGCCTTTAAAGTACCACATAACCTACCTTCCACCGATTACAACGATCGCTAGATCAAATTCACATGCAACTTTTCTTTGGATATCGTTAAATCATTTGAATTTAACATGTTATATGTCTAGTTCTAAACGAATTTAACTTACAACACAAGCATTTGTATTATTATATACGATGTAGTCACTTGCGGTCCCTTCCTGCAATCGTCAAGTATGATATGAAATTACATTGAGCAAATACATGATCGTACGACAGAATCTTTATTATGTTCCTCCTCTAATTAAATACATCCGTGCAGAAAAGGCCAGCTTTAAGAAAGATATTACTCTGATGTGATGCGTCATCAGATTTTAAGCACGTAAGTAGCACTGGTGAATGATGATATGGATTATTTGTCGTAAACTAGATGTGGTTGAAGAATAAATTCATTTATATTTTGACCTGCATCGTTTGTGTTCGGTGGCAATCACTCTCAGCTGATCTTTACTACTGTTTATATCACAAAGAGTAGAATTTTTTTTTTGTTTAGCATTCGTAAGTCTAACTATTGCCATTCAATCCTAACGCGTAAATTCCGTTGGATTCTACAATATTTCGCCTTTTTACGGTTTAAAAATGCTCCACATTTAAAATATTTGGTCCGTCATATGAAATGTGTTGCGTAATTTTACAAATTCAACATGGTTTACGTATATACAATGTCTGAATTAATCGATAAGCTTACAAACATGATCTTCACACTTTAAGCATTTTGTGGATATCCGGTTGCTTGGATCTCACTGAAACATTTTGTATGTTCTTATTTCGTTTCCTAGCTTTGGCTAGCTTTGGCTAAAGTACATGTTCCAACTGCCTCACGATAGTCTTGCTGCAAAGAACTAACATTTTCTCCAGCATTCTCTCACACAAAGGCGACATTTCTATTGAAATCAGTAATGAAAATAATTGTTTATTTCGCTTTGTTGCGAATATTAAATCCTTATGTATCGGATTTGATTCTCCTGTTTCTTGATTGTACAACATCTCTCTCGTACTCCTGAAAGAAGCAAATAGCAATCGTCACGAATTTCTTGTTCATTAATGCAGATCGGACAGAATCCCACCATTTGGGATTAACAATGCTCCAGAACGTATGCCGTGAAAGAAAATAACTTTTATGTAGCATTGTATTTATCACTTTCCCTTAAATATGCTATAGCGTTCATATCATCTAGATCTATTATATGTCCCT
This sequence comes from Sinohyriopsis cumingii, assembly GCA_028554795.2. Lineage (NCBI taxonomy): Eukaryota > Metazoa > Mollusca > Bivalvia > Unionida > Unionidae > Sinohyriopsis > Sinohyriopsis cumingii. The sequence goes on along the minus strand of JAPYKE020000118.1, from coordinate 263,927 downwards.
TGTATTACATTTCGTTGATGTCTACATATTTTTATACTAAGTTTAATTTTACATTTAGCTGATGAACTCTGGTTAAACCTCCGAAAAAGAAGCTCCTTTATTTCTTCTTCCTCATGAGTCCAATTTACGCAAATATAATCAATAAAATTAACAGTTGTACATAATGGGTCTTAGGAAATATTTCCTTCTCGCATTTAGATTTGCGCTTGCTTGAATACTATTTTGCAAACATTGTCCCCATAGCTGTACCATTTTATCGGCATACAATTGTTTCAAAACAAAATAAAATAGTTCTTTCATGACAAATTTCCACTAAATTTAAATTTTCATCATCCTGTGCATTGCGATTAACAAGCAGCTAAATCATGATCGTACTTGTCGTTAGTATAACGGCTATCAGTATATGTTGAAAAAGAATACAATTTTTAAACTTCGTCAGTTTTTCCAAAAAATCATTGATATCTTTCACATATAAAAACTGCTTAAATAACAGGTGTCATTTCGTCAACACGCTTCGTTTAACAGTAAGCACACTATGCGGATCCCTTCTTGGTATAGTCCAGTTTTCCACTGGGATATGAATTTTTGGGAACTAATAGCAATGCCTTGGTCTCAAATTGTTCAGAATCAGGTGGTCAAATCGCCTTTTGTCCAAACCGCCCCACCTTCAGACATGTTCATGTTGTGCGTCCAACGTCTAATATAATGATCAACTGACTTTCAATGAGGCTAAAATATTCTAAATCATTAGTTGTCATTCTGCTTCCAACTTATACTTAACTCGGTCAATGCCAACGATGTCATTTCCCTTATCTGCCAAGGATTTATTTTACAATTACTTCGCAAGGTTCCTATATCTGATTTAATGAGGAATTTACTTCTTAATAAAACCGTCAGGCATGCTTTTGCTTCAATTGGCAAAAATGCAATTTTGTACATCCTCAGGTGTATATAATCAAGCTGCCAACTAGATTTGTTGGGGAAATTTAAGTTTAATTCAGGAGGATGCTTTTTCGTTTTTGACCTGCCAAATACATGATATAACATTTTACAGTCAAGCGCTTTTTAATGTATTGTATATCCTCGTTCAAAGTACCTATACTTTCCGTTGTTGGTATAAAGTGAACCATGCTCAGTGAAACTCAGAATATGATGTTCGGAAAGCATTGTTGCTGAAGAAACGCTTCTTTGTAATAAAATCAGATCATACTGTTGACAGGCTGAGTAAAAGATTCTTTCAAGATGTAGAACAATTTTAGTGGACTTCAGAAGAAAAGAATATACCTGCGATGTAGTACGTTTTGGAGTATGCTTAAGAGTACACATGCATCTCAACCGAATACAAGGAATTATTACCATTTTTTATACGTTTTGCTATGACTAGGTCAGTTTGTAAACCAGCGACCTCCCGCATCCACGACGGAGCTCGAACTACTTATGTCACTGAAGCTGTCAACAAAGTAATTAAAAATAATTCATTGTATTCACTTGTTGTTAGTATCACGAATTACCTGTAATTCAACGTTGAGATGTATTCGTTATGACTTAAAAAGAAAAATGAGAAGGCAAGCAACATAGTTAAGACGTTGAGAACTTTCTGATGATGAGAATTAAGCCATTTTCAATTATTTTTCTGTCATCCAATATTTGTACTAATGCTGAATTAATTTTTTCCAGTCAGATAATAAATGTCTTTTTATACGACTTATGTGTAAGACCATCCCATTGCATCCATCCAAGCTAATTTGCTTAGGAACCTTCAATATATAAGGCACGTCCGAATTATCGAGTAGGCTTGCTTCTAACGCATTGCGTTTACAAAAGAGACGATTGTCTATGTTTGTCCAGTCATGCAAGTGGTACAGTGGGAGTAACGATATACCATTTACATGAGTATCAATAACTGGGGTATCCTTCAAACTGTGATAGCATGACATCTAATACCGGCATTCGTCAATATATAGAATAACCTTCAAACTATCATCGTGTGGCACCTAGTACATGTTTTCATCGAAATCTGGGATAAGCTTAAATACCATGGCAGCCGATATGGATATTCATCGAAATCCTGACATCATATGGCAGTCTATTCGGGCATTTATGATGAACAACAACATTGGCAGTGAATGTTATAAAGACTATATTCTACGGGAAAGAGAACGAATACTTGCTAACTTTAAGTGTTAATATATTAGCAAACTGAATGCGACATGTTTCCCTGCAAATCAAAACAATTTTAGTTTCATCATATTTTTTCTTTTTCTAAAATATTATTAGCTGTTTTCAACTTCAGTTGTTATTCTGATATAATGAATCTGCTCATGATGGGAACATCTTGTATTCAGAATTAACGTTTCAATAATAAACACAAAATTAATTTTAAAACACGAGAGATACATTAGCTTCATATAATTGGCTACCAGTGTGAAAACTGAAACATCCATGTCTGATATGAATGAGTACAAAATGATAACAACGGATGTAATGGCGCCGGAGAATCAGTAATATCAACTAATTTAATGTCAACATTAAGCAATGGGGGGAAAATATTTCAAATCATATCTCAATGAAGTACTGTGAGAATAGTTTTTGTAATTTAAAGTAAACAATGTATCGATGCAGAACGTAGTGAAGGCAGCAATGCAATATTTGCGTTTATGACGGATCTCTCTCGGAAAAAGCATTGAAGATTATTAATGTAAACAAATTTTTACAAAGCAATAAGAATCGTTTTCTGTTTCTTCAAATAAATTGTTCTCATTGTTTTGTATCATCATAAAACTATATCTAGGATGCATATGATCAAATTGAGCAAACTGATGTGACTTCTGTACTTGTGATGCTATTCATGTTAAAAATTATTACATTAAATACTGTATTGCTGTATATTTAAAGTTGTTGTGGATCTCTTATGCACTGCAAAGTCCATCAGGAGAATCCATTACTCAGTTATCATGTCTTAAGCAATGGATACATGCTGAGTAAAGGACCGCATACAAAACATCAAACCTGTTTCGTACATACACATTTGAGTATTCAAATTGGCTCATTCGCATCGTGAATTCTTCTTCAACCAACATGTGTTGCTCTAACTATGAATAGTGATATATACGTTTTCCAGATTACAACTTACACCCTGCAAAATACAAGCAATATGCGGAAGGCGTTCTATCTCATTTTATTTGAGATTTAGCGCTAACGTTCACAATGGCGACTGACACAAAACATTGATGATGCTGAGACCGTAATAGCAAGATTATAGGTAAATCGCAAGTTCTTGATATGCATCAAAGAGTGTTGAATAAATGAAGAAATCTAGGTACTAAATTCTCATTTCATTTCAGTTGCAAGGTTATAAGCCTTGAGTCCACCTAATTGTTAGTTTATTATGTGGGTGGTGGGAACTTGAGAAAGTGAACATGTATGGAAAATGAGCATGCAAAGTAGGAAACTAACAATCGATATTTGCATAAACGTTGCAAGCAATCGTGACGTTAAGTACCAAACTATATGCTATGAAATGTCTTTAACCAGGACTAGAGTAACTTTAAAAACTGCCTTTGTAGGATAGGAGTTATTGCAAATTATGCTGAGACAAAGCGACATTTAGTTCCACATGCAGAGAAACAGCTCATTTAGCTACTCGTTCCAACACAGACAAGTTAGCTAGATATTGAATTGACGATTGAAATGTGTCGTAAATGACAACATATTCGAAAACCATAGAAAGGGTCAAAGCCTACATTTTAACAATTCTAGTTATATATAATTTCATTTCCGAGAGCGAATCAAATCTTTGCAATCTGACAGTTTTCAGTAATAATGCTAGTTTTGATTAGACCAATGTTTTTCCGACTTTTTTTAATTGGTGTAATACAAGCTAAGTATTTGAATCCGAAGCAAAGTCAGAGTTTTTATAATTAGAAACTTTTGTTTTAATCTCTGAAGAACGTTCAAGCTCTGATGTGTTATTTACATTGTCAAACTGATTTAACTAGAAATTTTGACACTTCAAATTTATTCAGAATGCGCCTGTCTTTTCCGGGAATTGACTTCAGTTGCTTTGTCTTAAAGTAAATCCCGACAAATCTGTCATTTGAAAAGGCGGAATAAATACTGAAAACAAATAAAGTTTAGATAATATACTTTGGTGATAGCATACACGTGTAGAAATAATCATATTTAAAAATGTATTTAACTTTCCAATTACATACACAGAAATATTGAGAAAGCTAACCTGAAGCTTTCGTCATTACTCTAAGGACTTCATCAGCAGACTGATGTGACCTCGACTGACTGTCAACATCGATCGATGGAATGGTGAGCGATGTTAGCAAAGTGTCCCAGATATGAGGCAGGTTGTAACGGCCTCCGTTCCTGTTCACCGTCGGTTTGTGCCCACTGATGTAAATCGATTCCTTAACACACACCTCCGATCGAACCAGGAAAAAAGATTCAGACAGGTGTTTGATAATAGGACGAGATAACTATAATGACTTGTTTGCCAAACAATGAATCCACGCATAATATTTTACTTGTCCAAGAACAATACAAAAACTAACAAAACTGGACATGCCTTCAAAGAACGTGAATGCCCCGCCAACCATCTTTGATTAACCTAGAATCAACATGGAAAGAGGAACCGGACTAAATGCAAAACTTATCTGTATTGTGATTGACTTAATGAGATACGTATTTACTAACGACTTTTGCAAGTATTTGCCTTTTATCTACTTCGTACCTAGGCATACACGCATGCCGATGTTGTACAATCTACTCTTTAAATTATTGATAAGAATTTGTCACAGTACACTAAACGATATTAAAGATAAAGAAAGCGCCAGCTCTTGTAAACTTTGATGCAATAAAAAACAGCTAATTAACGTCACTATTGTGCTGTATTTCATAATTCCTCCAAGTGCTAACTCTATAGATCAAGCTTAGGCCATAAACACCATAACTGCTGTAATTTACCGGTGATGTGCGATGACAACAAGCATTTCTTCAATTGAAGTATAAAACTAATTCCCTCGAAAACCCGCTGCTTACTGGATTCAGCTTATCTGGTACAAACTCTAACAGTGGCAATTATGTTTGGAATATTGGCCTTATTAGAACGTTCTCTAGCTAATTGTTGACATTAAGGAAATTTAGCTACAGTTTAGCAGTTGTTTTCACAGTGGCGAACAATATGAGTGAATACAAATTACTGCGCTTTTATTTTTTATTTTTCCTCTTTTTCTATTTTTTCGTTTTCTTCTTCTTCTTCTTTTGCAGCAGTAATAATAATAATAATAATAATAATAATAATAATAAATCCCTAACCTTGTTACCGTTTTCCCGTTATGTCTATTTTGTAACAAAGATTTAAACGCGATGTATCCACAGCGATTAATACGCTTCATGCGCCCTTTTTATATTATCTGTGCCTGATTCGTATTATGTCCCATCCTGATTAGGTAGACAATTGACTCTACAGATACAGTTGTCACAATAACATATTTTATTATGACAGATTAATTGATTAATTGTATTTTTACGGCTCATCAGCACTATTAGACTATATATCGCCATACAAAAGGTTATATGTAGGATTATTTTAAAGTCATGAAAGGTTTTCTATAGACCAGCGATAAAAATTGCAGACAGTTAAAAGCAATACAATAAGACGGTAAGGGTAATACATAAAGCTTCCCGATCAACGGGGAATGTAGATGGTGTATGATAATGAAGATTTAGATGAAAAGGTATTGAATATAAAAGACGTATATAAATTGCGTAAAAAAGTTGATAGCATATAATTATATCTTAGAATAAATGTTTACTTTCAGGAATTTTAAAATACAACATACGTTTATTGCATCAAAAATTTCCTTCATATCATGCACATTGTAGTACTGATCGCGCCTAGGCTGGAGGCCGAAAACTCTATCATAAAGTGCATAACAGTGAACGGTTCATTGCGAGAAACGCACTCTGGTGGGTTTTCGCCTTTTAGCATGTGGGAGTGGGTTATATTTGTATGGCCAATTATAATTCTTGCAATGACTATCTCCACCCTACGGACGGTTGTGTAGGAAGGAGTCCATTTTCCTAGGGTTTGCTTGAATGCATGCAGTTTGTTATTCACTGCATCTTTCCATGATGCCTGCCACTTCTGACCTAAAAACGCTTTGATACAAGGTTTAAAATCAATATACGGTCTTTTGTAACCTAGAAGGTTATAGAGATCGGGCCATTTAGCACCCTATCTGCTTTTTCATTACATTTTATACCAGTATGTCTGGGTAACCAACATTATACGATATTTTGAGAGGTACTCAGCTCATTGCTTTTGATGCGAACATATGCTAGCAATGGATTTTTCAGTTTTCTATTGTGTAGTAACTGGAGTACTGATAGTGAGTCGGAGACGATGATGCTGTTTAAAATATGTTTTCTTTCGATATATTGCAGAGCAAGGTCTATTGCTCTGATTTCGGCTGATAAAATTTATTTACCATTTGGTAATCGAACATTTGTTGCGTGCTTTTTACTAACGAAGGCTACAGCAGCCTTTTCCTTATCCTTTCATCCATCTGTATAAATTATTGTATAGTTTTTAATTTGGCAATGAGTTCATAATAAGAGTTGTGAAATTGTAGGGCTTGTCTCAGATTTTTTTTTCATCGCGAGTGCGTTTTGTTACTCAATAATTTTAAAAAGATATATTTGTGTACTATCAAGGCTGGGTGATATATATTTTAATGCCAAAGGAAGGTATGGCATTTGGTTTGTTTTGATATTATGTATTGTACTTGGGTTGAAATACAGCCACAAAAGCAGGGTTTCATTGGGTTTGAGATTAATTTGAAAGCAAACTGTGCAGGAAGAATTTCTCTACAATGTGATAAAGGTGGATCGTTCGCTTCGGAGAGAATATATTCACATGGGGATGTCTTAAATTATCACAGAGAAAGTCTTATTTCTTGATGCTGAATTGGGTAAAGCATCTTCAAATATGACGTTCTGGCCTATCATTAACAACACAAGCATAGTCCAGTTTGGAGCAAAGAAACGTTCTATATAAATTGCTGATGACTCTTCTAGCAGCACCACAGTCAGTGTGCACTACTACTTTAAGTAAATCCAGTACATGTCAAGCTTTTAGCTTGTAAGTTTTTTATGTGTGGAATGAAGGTCAGTTTTCAGTCGAAGATAATACTTATTAATTTTGTTTCTGCATCAACTGTTGTTCCGTCCAGTGTGAGTTTATGCTCGTCATGGTGTATTCGTAACTGACAGGAATGCATGCATACTGTTTTTGAATTTGAGAACTTGAAACCGTTGGCATTGGTCCAATTTGGAATTTTGTTTATATTTTCTTGCAGTTGCCTTTCAACCGTATGCATGTGCTCTGATCGATAGCATATTAAGAAATCATCAACGTATAAAGAACAATCCACACCATGAGTTAAATGCTTGGTGATGATATTAATGTTGATGTTGAATAGCGGTACAGATAGAATCCTGACCTGGGTCTCTTGCTCGTACATATATATATATATATATATATATATATATATATATATATATATATATATATATATATATATATATATATATATATATATATATATATATATATATATATATATATATATATATATATATATATATATATATAAGTAGAACCCATTCGTATCTTGTTGCTGTTCTTGTAGGGACTAACGCCATTTTTCAGCACAGGATAGGCTATACATGGCGGCCAGTATTAAAGGTGGAGGGAGAACCGGGAAAACCCCGGAACGAATAATCGACCCACGATAAGATACTGGCAAGCGTTCTCAAATATCCACATTCGAACCCACTCAGACAGAGGTGAGATGGCAGTGATCCGTAACGGTGAGCGCTTTAGACCACTCGGCTACTCGGCCCCCAACCCACCACTCGTATCTTGAATACCCTGTTTGAGAGAAAGTTCGACATAAAAGAGGGTAGATGGCCTTTTAGACCCAGATCGTGCAGGTCATTCAGTATCGCGTACTTCCATGTCGTCATAGGCCTTTTCTAAATCGAAGAAAACCGCTGCTAAATGTTCCAGTTTGATAAAAGAGTCGCGAATAAATTTGTCCAGTCTTACCTGATGGCCATTGGTGCTACGGCCATATCGAAAACTACTTTGTAAAGGAGAAATTAAATTATTAGTCTCCAAGTACCATACAAGCCGAGAATTGATCATTCGTTCCTTTGTTTGGCACACACAACTTGTCGATAGTTGGTAGGATTGGTGATATCTTTACCTGCATTTGGAACTAGTAGTACTGGTGCTTCTTTTCAACCCTTAGGTACATCACCATTAGTCCAGTAGTGAGAACGGTTGGTAATAACTTCCATAACAGTTGGATATGAAATTTAAACGTGACTTTTCTTTTTGATTACTTATTCTTCGGAAAGCTTCTGAATGATTACATGATGAGGAATTTTCCGAGAAACTGTCAATAAGATTTTTTGCTATGCCAAGTTTGGAACTAAACGTTATATTGTTCAATTTCAAATTTCAAAAATAATTGTGTTTTATATTTCCATTTATTTTGCAGATTGTGTCCCAAACTTTATTTTTAGAAGAATTAGAGCTTAAAGAATAAATGTATTTCTTCCATGATGCTGGTTTGCTTTCTTTCATCGTGCGGCGAGTTTTTGACCGGGATAATATGGTACTTACATAACTTTTCTCAGTGCTTCTCGCCGTTGTCTCGTATCCTCTTTACATTCCTTAGTGACCCAAGGTTCCTGGGTTCCTTTACAGTTTGGTGAGGACTTGGGAATGGATTCTTCTGCAATCGCGATTATAATAGAAGGAGAATATTGAATACGGTCGTTGAAAAGGGTATCCATGTTTGGCATACTTGTGGATAGTTTTTCAAATTGGTCCATTATGCCTTCTTTAAATTATATTGTGGAATTGCGCCATTAAGTTTAGAGTAAACATTTTCATGGTAGATTGGAAAGTGATCACTGCTGTGAAGGTCATCAGCGACCTTCCAGTGATAGTCCGAAAGCAGCGAAGGAAAACAAATTGTTAAATCTATACACGTGTATGTACCCGTTCCTGGATGTAGGTACGACATAGATTCGGAGTTACGTAGACACAAATCACGTCTAGAAATAAAGTCTTCTACTTATTGGCCTCTGTCGCTTGTATGAATTGATCCCCATTACATGTTAAGGGCATTTAAATCCCCGAGTAGAACAAATGGTGCGGACAGTTGTTGAACAAGGTTGTCTAATTAATTTGGTAGTAATTTGGTGTTTGGTGTTATATAAATAGAATAAAAGGTAATAACTCGATGCAGATTGATGCTTACAGCAATGGCTTGCAAATGTGTGGTTAAGGGGATGAGAGGCCCTATTGTTCACAACAACAGAAACTCCTCCTGAGGCCCTTTCAACATTTTTAAAGACGGTGTTGAAAAGGGAGTAGTTTTTAAGTATGATGTTATCCTAATCTTTCAAGAACGTTTCCTGCAGGCATAGTATTGCAGGATCATGTTCGTTTAAAAGCAGGAAATTATCTGTGTAGTTGGTTTTAAGTCCTCGATAGTTCCATTGTATGATGGTGTTCATCATTATACGTTTGATGTGGAGATTGTAGAGATATGTTAGATGTTTCGCGGGGGCACTCTGCATGGTTATTTCTCTGGAGCAAATACGTGGATGCATTCTTTTGGTAGTAGGTCTGGAATCACTTTATGTACATCGATCAGTTTCTTCTACATCCATGTTTTCAATGTCTCCAAACCTATAATAGTTTTCGATGGGGTCACTTGACCCCTTTGGTTGCCTATTTCCTTGAGATCTTTTTTACTGTTTGCTAATTTCGGTGGTGGGGTATTATTAAAATGTGTTTGAGTATATACCGCGTGTTTCTGTGCTTGGTAATGTGGTGTGTTAGAGATTGGTGGTGAATCAGATAAGCTTGTCTAAGTCTGGACATCATTCGTTACTGTGAGATTGTTTTTCACTACATTTGAGAAGGCTGTGCCAGGAAGCAACGTTTTAGCTTATACAAGCTTTCTGACCTCTGCATAGGGAATGGTAGAAGCGTACGTTACTATCTGTATTTCCTTCTCTTGTTTCCAGGTATCACAATACTTGTAATTAGCGTGGTGCTCCTTGCCACAGTTCGCGCAAGGCGAAGTAGCTCTACACTCGGTATCTCGATGAGAATGGTCTCCACATCGGCCACATACTTGACGTTTCGACATCTATCTTCATGATGACCATATTTCTGACACTTATAACATAGAAGAGGGTTCGATATGTATATCTCATCCTTGAATTGCAAAAAGCCAACTTTTACCTCTCTGGCTAATGTTAGTTTGTTGAAGGTGAGTACAATCATGTTGGTGTCCTCCAAACCGTTGATACGATTAATACATATTCTGCACTGACACCTTCATGTTTCATCCCTTCGATTGTATCTGTGCTGCTGACTCCAGCCAAGTCAAGACAGCGAATAAAGCATTTGGACGTATTGGGTGTTGTGTGAGCGAATGAGGTATGCGGAATATGAAAGAATGTTTTCATTTTCTATTTTCTGTATGTCCTCGTCGCTCACACTCAACGAGAATGTAACCCGATTTTATCTTTTTACACATTTTAGTGTGCTTATTGGTCCGTAATGGTCTTGCCTATTTGTTACGTATATCTGATTTAATATGTATTATTTTTATTTAATTATTTGTCAGTCCTAAATTTGTATTCTATTATATGCTATTATAACGTATATTTATTCACTGGAGATAATATTTTTCCAGACAATTGGTTGACATGAATCATTCTTTTCATAAAAAAGGTGTTGATCTAAATTCTGACCTTGATTCAAAATTAGTAAGCAAAGTTCTATTTTATTGTAAAATGATTGGTTATTTCCAAGGTCGTGATGGAATTACATTTAAGATGTAAGCAACATTCTTTTAATTATTTTATTTCCTACAGAAATGCATTGGTCTAATCAATATACACACGATCACGTGACCCCACTCTGATTTCGCAACTTGGGGGAATTTCGAAACTGCATCTTATGATACAATATAACCATTGTTTTGAGTGAGATTTCTCAGTTTTGGGTTTTTTACACTGATGTCAAGTTAATTTGTTGTAGCCAAATATTGAGCTATAATTTTCTTCAGATCACTTGGATTTCAAAAGGATGAATTCTTTATTCTCTGGAAATATGTTGATGAGTGCTCACACAGAAATTTTGAAAATACATTGCTTAAAAATGTCATTTGGATTTCCAACACCGGAGTGCCATTATTTGTATTTCTACAAGGAACTGTAGATAAGCACAGTCCTGACTACAGCATACGTCATCGTCATCCATCTTGGATTTTACATCAGGATTCGAACTTGAAATTATTAGAACATTTATTACTAGGACTTTTGCAATTTAATTTGTGGATTATTCTTAGATTATTTTTGGATTTGATTCTTGAAACCGTAAGTTCTTCTCCTCTTTTTATTTTTACAGAATTTTCCAGGAAAATAAATTAGTTGTTAAATTTTGAAAAGCTTGTTGTTTTCACTCTTTCTGTGTTACTGTTTATTCGAGCCTAAACACGTAACATATTACAATCGGAGAGAGTTCCGCAAGCGGTCTTAAAGATTCTTTTGATTGCATCACCATGAAGTGTGAAATGACTCCACACGACATGGTTCATCACCCGAGTCAGATCAAGCTTTCTGTCGTTGTTGTTGATTTTTATTTGATTATCCAACAAGTGGAACATGTGCAAGTGCCAGAAATACACAGGTGGTATACTCAGTAGGCACACTTACCTCCAGGTTCGTCCCGTATGATATACTCAGTAGGTAAAATTACCTCCCGATTAACCCGTTAAGCCACCGCCTTCTATGAAGTCTTCAGTGAGTTGGCAAAGGGAAAGCTAAAAGGATAGACTGTAATAGCAATGGTGGTATCAAGAGAGACACAAGCGAAAAGATAAAGAAAGTGAGATTAAATAATGGCCTCAAAGGCTAGGCGTCATCAGCCGATTTGTCAAGACCGGGCCCATCCCGACCAACCGTCCAGAAGGAGTAGAGGCCAAATCAGTGTATTGCATCGGAAAGCCTCTACTCAACTACCAGGATCTTTTCCTTCACCCGACTCGAGCTGCAACCCACGGTAAACATGTTGCCTCTGCTTAGTCACCTCTTACGACAGGTAGTGAGGACACGTCGGGAAAATTCTACAACCCCGGACCAGCAGGGGGATATTATGATTGCATTTTATAATGTTGAACATTTATGTTTATCCTCCGTAAGGCAGTCTGAACATAGAGTTCACTAGAAATTACATAAACTTCAATGTTGCCTTCAAACACCTGGTTTACTGAACTTTGATATTAATAAATGTTTCTCATCATTTGCATATTAGCCTTGATCCCATCATGTCAAATACATATGTAAAACTCGTGTTACTGTCAAATACACACACAGTACGACAATTTCATGCTTTATAACAGTTTGTTTGACAAATATCGGCTTAGGATAGTTCATTATCCCATGTTCTTGCACTTCATATTCATGTATTAATTCAAGACTCCTTCTAGTGGGGAATCCAGCCAAACAACACAGTCTCCTGCCCGTCAAATCAAATCAACACATCTTAAATCCACCAGCGCCTGAAGCAGTGGCATCTCGCTGATTGCGTCATCGTAATGAAATTGATTTGGTATTGTGGGGTTTGTCTCAGATGATAGGCTATACATGGCAGCCAGCATATTTGGCGAAGGACGAAGACGGGTGGAATCATCAGCTTACATATTCATCTTGTTGTAGCTAGGACTGTAACTCACGCAGATATAGGTGAGATATGTGAGTGGTCTGTAAGGGCGAGCGACTTAGACGACTCTGAGAACCGGGGCCCCTTATCATAGGGTACAGAGAAAGTATGAATGACTAAGGCTTTACATGAAATCGAATAATTGTCAGGCAAGAGTGAACCATATTAAAAATTGTTTTAGTTGATACTAGCTCCAAGGTAAAACTCCCAAATCCACCTACCACCCCACCCCCACATTGCATTAAGATAAAGCACAACATCAGTTTTTAAATATTTACAAAAACAAATAATACGTTTTGTAAAACCAAAAATTCTAAAACTCAGTCTAGTCTGCCTAACAAAGACTCAAACAAATATTGTCATACTTGGATATTCCCGATAAACATGATGAAATCGTTCAAGCAGTACATGTTGAATTCCTAAAGAGATCTTTAGTGTTTCTGTATAGAATAATATGTACAGTCTTTAGACGGCAGCTTGCCCTAAATTTGCATCCAAATTACCCCCATGCACTTCAATCGCTACCTCATTGCAATGGGTTAGGTTACCAAGATATTTAACATGTACTTCCGATACAATTAATGTATTATTAGTTTTATTATCATTATCATTATTATTGTTATTATTATTATTATTATTATTATTATTATTATTATTATTATTATTATTATTATTCAGTTTACTGATATTATATATTCCACCATATTCATGTCGCTTCATCCTCACTACTCATGTAGAACCAAGCTTGAAGTATAATTATCAATACATCGTCTTTAAAAGAAGGCATATAAGTGAGCTTAACAATCTATAAAAGGTTTTCAAATGATACAGGTACGCTTGTTGTAAAACGTAGGAAATCTGAATCAATATGAACGTGAAAACAACTGATATTATTAATAATTAACGTGAAAACAACTGATATCATTAATAATTAACATGAAAACAACTGATATTACTAATAATGTTTTTCCACTTCTTAATTGCACTTTGCTTTTCATAGTATACTAAAAGTGTCTCATAGACAAACTTGCCTACGTTTAGAGTAACCGATATTTATTTGGAATGGAATTTTCATTGTAACCCCAGTATGTGTACATTTAGTTCTTTATTTTTATTGATAATAAAACTGTGCTGAACTTTTAATCTTAAAATATATTTCAACAGCATATCAACGTTAAAGTGCAAATTAATTTGAGGAAAATCAAATGAAGTGATAGTTAGAATAAGAGCTGTACATGACATATTCTTCATCCTATTTCTATTTGTATTATGCAGTGTGTATTACATGCAAAAAGGCGTATAACACGTGTACAACTTGTATACCACGTGCTGACAGCATATAGCTCGTGCAGAACGGTGTTTAACATATGCAGAAAGTGAAAAATACGTGCAGTACAAATTCGCAGTTGCTTGGGATGGCAAAGAACAACAACTAAATTATAGTTTGGACACATTCCGTTCAAACAACTTAAACCTTATTTTCCTCTAGTGATAAAAATACCCAATATTCAGAGAGTATAGACGCTGAAAGTATTATTTCCTGCAAAAAATGAGCTTCTCAAATGCATTTCAGTTCAAAAGTCAATGACTGATACATCGGAAAGAAAGACGGAAAACAAACAGCAAAGCGTAATTGAAAAGTTTGTATTTCGTGAAATAAATTCTTTTCTCATATTAGGAAAAATAAATTAGAAAGTTGGAGGTGGTTTTCCGGTTTTCCTTTTTATTATATTTGTCAAAACTAATAAGAAACAAGTGCCACAGTTTATCAGCAAATTAACGTTTCCTTCAACAAATACGGCCACTAGTCTGTGAGTTAATATATTGTCTAATATTTAAATACTGAGTTCTCCAGAACACGAATTTAGACGAACGCTTATTCCATCTACACGTAAATCCAGAGATCAAATTTTGGTTTGACTGAAAAAACTCATTACTTTTCGTGACTAAGCCATGAGAGTTTATTCAATATAACGTGCCTAAAGCGTTTAAAGTCACTAGATTGTTCAATAAACCCCTACACAAATCATAATAAATCCAGACAAATAGAGAAATTTGGAAACTAATTCCATTTATTTAAGATCAAGTTCATAAATAGTTTGTCGTTTAGTTAGGAATAGATATTAAAGTTTTCAGAATAGAACATTAATCATAGCAGTTAATGTGTACGCCTACATTAAATGTCCGTAACGGTATTATTTCATGTACCCAGTACATGTGAATATTAACAATAATGCGCCCTTTGATAATCATTATACAGTAAATAAAAATTCTCAGAATTTATGAGTCTGGTTTAAAATTGGGCCGAATCTTAAGAATCAATAAAGTTGGACATTCTTTTATCTTAGGTCATTTTTTGAGGAGTATTCACATTGTTCAAGGCGTGTCTGTAATGCATTTTGTTAAAAAAAGTAGCTCCATACCAATA
Organism: Sinohyriopsis cumingii; assembly: GCA_028554795.2. Lineage (NCBI taxonomy): Eukaryota > Metazoa > Mollusca > Bivalvia > Unionida > Unionidae > Sinohyriopsis > Sinohyriopsis cumingii. The sequence continues at coordinate 248,670 of JAPYKE020000118.1, read as the reverse complement.
TGTTAGATAACGTGATTAGGCCAACGACTGAAACGTACATTTGATAATATGATAACTACTTACTCTCAAATATATGTTTAAAATAGCTATACAATGTTGTCAAATATGCAATATTTGTATTTCTTTTCTTAATTAGAGGGGGTACAAAATGCACTTACGTTATTAAGAACACTTTGTCTCCAATTATTCCAATTGCTATTGATTCAAAGAATTAGGTTAACTTAGAAATTATTTGCATTATTAGCATGTCAGTAAACATAAATGTCATCTGCCTGGTCTTATAATAGAGATATAACTGCTAAAAGGAAAGCAAATCGTATCAATAATATCCAGGAGGCAAGAAAATACTAAACCATCTGTAAGTAACCAGCTGGTCCTAACTTCCTTGCAGAAACGCTGATTTCTTCCTACGTTTGCACAACACAATAAGTCACTGACACTCAAAATAACTTAATGCGTGATTCCTCTTCAGGTTTTGCATCAACTCCACAAGTACATTCAACAGCTGCACAACTGGAATTTGTTTTATGTAACGATGCAGGATCATAAACTATTCTAATAAATGTTTAAAATGTTGCAGCTGCAGCTGCCAACCGCAAAACAATGCATATGACATTTATTGTTTTTGCAGATGCACAGAAATCATTAGATACCAAACATGAACAGAGACGTGCAACACAAACACCTAATGGAGATAATAATATGTACTTTCTAACGAGAACTTCGGTGATAAGATATGAGTTTCAGCATTATGTGATATAGAACATTATTGCATTGATTTAATACATTTCCTTATATTCAGTTTAGACGTGGATGTATTTTCCAGTTAGTGATCATTGGATAATGTTTCATAACATGAAAGACAAATAATAGTAATTAAATTATGTAGGATGCACAAAGGACAACTGAAGGTTTTACAGTGACGGTGTTCCTCATTTATACTGAAACAAGGGAGAACAAAACGTAACTCAGCTTTATTATACTAGGAAATATACACAAGTATTTGTGTGCAGCTTCGTATCATGCGTTTATTATATAATTAATGAAAGGCAGCAGATGTAGAAACAAGTTATACTGATGTTACAAATGAGCAATTTAAATAAGATGCTGACAGTAGATGAACAATTTTCTTCAAACAAGGATGCTTGCATAAACGCTAATAACTACATCAATGGTAACAAATATAGAATAAATACAAAGTTGAGGGGGTAAAATATTGAACTAGACAGCATCACTGATACAGCCAATGTCTCAAAGCTAGATAAGCAAACATAACCTCAGTTGAACTGGAAACAACTCATGTGACAACGTGGTGATTGTTTAAACTTTACAACTAGCATACAACATCGACTGTGACTTTAACTCTTATTGTGTGGTCTAGATTGTATAAAGCAGAAAAAAAGATTATATCAGAATCTTTTCGAACTAATAGGGTCATAATGTCGAATCTAACAAAGGAAATGTGTTCTGAAAATGGGACAGTAAGTATCAATACAGTTTTACATGATCAAGTGCGAGTATGTACACTGACTTATGATTATACCCAGCAATAACGTTTCCAGTGAGTTTTGAAATGCTTGAAATATTTCAGTTTCCTCTTGTCTACAGCCATTTCTTTAGAACACAACAGAACAAATCTTTATCTATCATACACATCCAATGCCACAGACATGTGACGCATGGAAGCACCACAAACGCTTATTAAAAATAATTGATATTAAAAGAAAAAAGGTAATGTAAAATAGGAAATAGCCATTGATCAAAAATGATAACTATAGTAGTAATAACAATAAAAACATAATTAGGAAAGGTAAAACGTTTTACGATTTGCAGGCAATAAAATTCAAGTTTCCTTCAAAGTGGTATTTGAAGGACAAGAGAATCCGAATTAATGTGCGAGTAAAAATAACGTCCGGACGGAAAACTTTTATAAAGAAGATCCTGTTTGAATGAAACATGTTTTTATGCACATGACGCGCCATGCTTTTTGACAATGGCGCGCTTCTCGTCGGTTCCTAACCTTTGTCCGTGCCTCTTGCTGACAATCAACATTATAACGTGCTTTATGACACATCTTACTATCAGTTGATGGGATGCATGCTTTTATGACACGTGTATTTTGGGCTGCTAAAATTTCTTATCTTCAATCTGGCTTTTGTCATTTGCAAGTTTGTCTTATATTTTCATTTGCTTTACAGCGGACGTTTACTGCAGTCATACAATAACGAACATGGAGGTTTCAATACTGCCATCACCTGATCCCAACCATATCCGGAAATTATTCTCTTTAGTTTTGTGGGGTCTTTGTTTATATTATTATGATTATAAATATATTACTGTTATTCCGTATGTAGTGTTTATAACACACGTTTATTTTCATTCAAAATTAAACGACACACAAAGAACTTAAAATTAAAATCGCATTAAATTTCATTACTTACATTTAACTTGTGCAAACTATTGACTTTCCGAAACTTATAACGCGACAGTGTTAACAACTAAGTGCTGCTTTGTATGTGGAAGTATATTTATATTTAAAGGACCAGATTTTCTTCCTATTTTTCCTTCGTGATGAATATTGAACAGAGTAAAACATAGACACAATGATCGATATAGCATCATTTACTGTGAGACGAGACTGGTATTATTTTAACACTCAGAAAATCGGAAAGCTAAGGTTGTTGTAGATATTATTGTTGTTGTTGTTGTTGTACGGTTTAACGCCATTTGTAAGCACAATAAAGGCTATACATGGTAACCAGCATAATTGGTGGAATAAGAATCCTGGAAAACCCCGGAAAGAATCACTGACCCACGAGAAGCTACTGGCAAGATTTATCACGTACCCACATTGGAAAGCTAAGGTTAAGTTAACAATGTGCTCGAAATGATGTCGAGAACCAATAAATATTTTTATTGTTTTGTAATTATGATTTTTTTTCTTCAGAAAATCAACTCATTGCGAGATATTATTCGAACCATCCAATGTAATGAAATGTGCAAAGTCCATGAATTATACAATCAAGGAAAAATAACAATATCTGTGTATTTAGCATCTGAAGAGAGAAAGCAAGTTATGTTACCTGATCCTATTCTTATCTAGAAATACGAATAGTAATTAATGTAAAACAAAGTTTCATTATTGAATAAATATTGACATATTTCTTCCATATTGACGATATAATTTGTGTTGTATTCGATATGACTGTAATGATTAAGAGCATATAAAGAATCGACATCTGTACGAATCGATGACTTATGTTGAAAAGCCCGCTATAGCATTTCAATAAAAATCCACCATAATCTGATTGTTAAGCGCAAGGACTCGCCGGCTAATTCGACACTACTTTCGACAAGCTTCAAAGGCTTAAGGACTCGATTTCCGAACATAATAAAAGAAATCAATGGTAATAGAAACAAAGGCTAGCAACTAGGGCTATACTGAATGTTATATTCTGAGACCAGCCAAGCAACAGATGCTGTAGTGAATATTAGGTTATGAAACTGTACTAGCAACAGAATACGCAGTTAATGTTACATTCTGAGATCCGGCTGGTAACAGGATTAAGATTCTATTGGTTTGGAAATGTTTGTTTTATTTCAAGATTCAAAATACCTTATTGCCTGGATGGATGATGCAATGGCAATCAAAATGAACGGAAAACAAACTTCATTTGAGATGTTATTTTCCATATACGAGGGAGTTTGTCCATTCTGTAAAGGGAGTTTGGCACCATGCGAAAGTATAGTCGGAGTAATATTTGGAAATCTTCACTTAACATGATGTGAAGGTCATTACTAGAATTACGATCAAAACAATAGGACAGATATATTACAAATATCATACATTTGAAGAAGGATGCATTTTTTTAAATGGGTTAGCTGATATATGTCCTCTAGTCGTAAATGACTGGATCATAAGGGGCTGTATTGTAAAATAATGATTTGTTATCTTTTTACTAATCTGTTTGAATATGTGTATGTATATTTCCCATGTGCAGAATTGAATAATGTAATACAATTTGCATTTAGTATCATTTAGAAGAATAAGAAAATGATGTATATAATAACTAATATTTTCTCCCCTGTAAACTGAGATAGTTGGCTTAAAATAATTGTACCTTCTCCTCTGTAAATTAGTAAAGTGTAAAAGTTAGACTTAATCTATCTTAAAAAGCAATGACTCAATTTTGAATCCTATCGGTTGCAACCTGACGTCAAAACTACTTAATTCTTGGAGTAGTTTCATTATTGTAAATTTGGTCGAGTTGTCTTAAATTAGTCTAGATGTTTTGAGAAAAGAATGCAAAAAAAACCCCAAAAAAACCAAGGCATATTTAAAACTCAGTGCCAACAAAAAGCGCTAAATCTTTGATGAATCTTGATCACTTCGCTTGTGTCAGAAAAGCTTTGACTTGCCCAACTATGATGTCACCACATCTTGCTCAGTGGACACCAATTTCTTTGGAAACCAACACAATTATCAGCTTCACGTTTGCATTTTTAATAGCCTGTATAGGCAGAAACAATGAATACAGTGTTGTGCTTAGTCTGCCAAGCAATAAAAAACGAACAAATTCATTAACTATTATTTGCAAAATGTACACGAAACAGCCATTGTCATTAGGAATATACCTCAAGAAACATAGACAGAGGCGATGACGAACGATGACAAATTAGCCCATGTCCCTTGAGTTTGAGGATTTAAATTAAATGGTAAATATACTGGCAACATAAGAAACTATTGAGCATACTGGTAACCGAGATAAACAAAATCATGTGAAACTTTAGACAGTATTCAATATTTTCAACATTTTGCAACGATTTATATTTCCTTATTTTCTCACACAGTGGTTCTCCAGACTTTTCAGCTTGTACGAGCTTTCTATAACATAAACACACGCGCTGGATATTGAAATTGTCAAAATGTGTGACGTGTGCTAACCTACTCTAAGTCAAGTTCGGAAAATGGATATTACATGCCATGACGGCAGCAATATATACATATATATATATATATATATATATATATATATATATATATATATATATATATATATATATATATATATATATATATATATAGTTATAGTTATATATATAGATATATATATATATAGATATATATATATATATAGATATATATATAGATATATATATAGAGATATATATAGATATATATATAGATATATATATAGATAGATATATATAGATATATATATATATATATATATATATATATATATATATATATATATTACTCTCCTGTAAGTCACGTAAAGTGCATTAGTCGCCTTTACGCCAGCAAAATGGATTTATTGTATTTTACGGCGCATCAGCGCTGTTCTGATATTAAGCGCCATTCAAAATGTTATATGTAGGATCATTTAAAAGGGATCAAAGGTTTCTTATCGACCAGAGAAAGAAAAATCAAAAAGCAAAACAATAAGATGGTACGGATAATATAAAAAGCTTCCTAATCAGAGGTGTAAATAGTGTATTAATGAAAATTTAGATGAAAAGATATTGAGTTTTGAATCACGTTATATACATTACATGTAAATATTCAAGGTGATATCATAAAAGTTATATCGTGGAATAAATGTTTACTTCTTTCAGAAACCTTAAAACACAAGAGACGTTTATTATATCAAAATAATTCCTTCCTGTCATGCACATTGTAGTACTGATCTCACATAGGCTGGAGTTCAAAACATACTGCCATAATGTGCTTAAGAGAGAATTGTTCACTGCACGAAACGTACTCTAGTGGGTCTTCCGCCTTTTAGTATGTATGATTGGGTAATAAAGTATGACCAATTCTAATTCTTGCAATGACTTCCATCTCCCTACGAATGGTTGTGTAGGAAGGAGTCCATTCTGCAAAGGTGGGCTTGATTGATTAAAGGTTGTTATTCAATGCATCAATCCATGATGACTGCCACTTCCGATGTAAAGACTCTTTGATACTAGGCTTAAAAGCAGTATAAGGTATTCTAAAATCAGGTGGTTCTAGAGATATGGCTATTTTAGCAGTTCGTATTGCTTTATCATTACCTTTAATTGTTGTTGTTGTTGGGTTTGACGCCATTTTTCAGCACACGATAGGCTATTCATGGCGGCCAGTATTAATGGGGGAGGAAGAACCTGGGAAAACCCCAGAAAGAACCACCGACCCATGAGACGCTACTGGCTTACTCACATACCCACATTGGCCGAATCGGAGACTCGAACCCACGCAGATAGAGGTGAGATGGCAATGATCCGTAACAGAGAACGCTTTAGATCACTCGGCCACTCGGGGCACTCATTACCTTTAATACCAATATCGCTAGGTGACCAACATTATACTGTATTGTGGAAGGTTCTCAGCTCAGTATTTGTGATAAGAGCATTGGTCAATAATGGTTGTTACGTTTTTCTATTATGCAGGGATTGAAGTACTAATATACTAATAATGAGACAGAGACTGCGGTGATGCATAAAATACGTTTGCTTTCGATATACTGCAGAGCAAGGTCTATTGCTCTGATTTCGGCTGAAATAAATCGATGAATGATTTCGTAAGCGAGCATTTTTTGTGTATTTTCCACTAACGAAGGCTACAGCAGCCTTTTCCTCATCCTTTGATCCATCAGTATACATTATTGTATGTATTTTAAATTCTGTGAAAAGATTTGCTTAAGATGGAAGGATTAGTTCCAGATATTTTCCATCACGTAGCGTAAAAAGTACGTTTGGCTGCTGTCATATCCCGGTGAAGAGTGTGTTCTGAACTTTTTCAAAAAGCTATCATTAACAGTTCTTCTGGAAATCTTCAATCATTTATGGATTTCTAGTAATGTATTAAATTTTAGAAAGACGCAGTAATAATACCAATACCCAAACCACGTAAAGATGACACGGGTCCTATCAATTATTGGTCCATTGCTCTGATGAGCTGTGTGTGTGTGTGTGTGTGTGTGTGTGTGTGTAAAACAATGCAACGATTGATCAAGTCTCGGCTTGTATGATGCTTGGAAACTAACAAGTTAATATCTCCTTTCCAAAGTAGCTTTCGATTTGACCGTAGCGCCAATGATCACCTGGCTAGACTGGAAACATTTATTCGCGACGCGTTTATCAAAAAGGAACATTTAGTATCGGTTTTCATTGATTTGAAAAAGGCCTATGACGCGACATGGAAGTACGGGATATTGAATGACCTGGATGATCTGGGTCTAAAAGGACGTCTGCTCTCTTTCATATCGAACGTCATCTCAGACAGAGGATTCATGGTACGAGTAGTCTCCACCCTCTCTGATATGCACGAGAATGAGATGAGTCTTCTCCATGGGAGCTTTTTATATTGTCGCTTTTCAACATCAAAATTAATAGCGTTACCAAGTGTTCGGCTCCTGGTGTGGATTGCTCTTTATACGTTGATGATTTTCTAATATCTTATCGACCAAAGCACATGCGTATAATTGAAAGACAACTCCAACCAAATATAAACAAGATTCAAAATTTTTCCAGTGCAAACGGTTTCAAATTCTCGAAATAAAAAACGGTATGTATGCATTTCTGTCAGCTACGAAGACATCATTTTGAATCTAAACTCACGCTGGATTGAACACCTATACCAGTTGTTGAGGAAACAATTTCTTTTAGGTATTATCATAGATAGAAAACTGCCTCTTACTCCACACATGAAAAACCTTAAAACACAATGCTTTAAATCTCTTGATCTACTTAAAGTAGTAGCGACACTGACTGGGTGCTGATATAAAAACCATCTTCAATTTATATGGAACATTTATTTACTCCAAACTGGACTATGGTTGCGTTGTTTATGGTTCAGATAAAAGTCATACGTGAAGATGTTTGACTCAATTTATCATCAATGAATAATACTCGCTCTGGGAGCATTTTAAAACATCTCCAATTGAAAGCCTTCTCGTTGAACCGAACAAGCCACTTTTATCACATTGCAGAGAAATGCTTTCCATACAGTATGGTCTCGAATTAAGATCAATCCCTCTAAACCCTGCTTTTTCGGCTATATTACAAAACATTATACGAAAATAAACCAAAGGCCATACCTTCCGTTGGCATTAGAATATCATCCAGCCTTGACAGCATAAAATTTAATGTTTCTAAAGTTCAGAACACACTCTTCACCGGGATATGACAGCAGCCAAACGTACTTTTTACGCTACGTGATGGAAAATATCTGGAACTAATCCTTCCATCTTAAGCAAATCTTTTCACAGAATTTAAAATACATACAATAATGTATACTGATGGATCAAAGGATGAGGAAAAGGCTGCTGTAGCCTTCGTTAGTGGAAAATACACAAAAAATGCTCGCTTACGAAATCATTCATCGATTTATTTCAGCCGAAATCAGAGCAATAGACCTTGCTCTGCAGTATATCGAAAGCAAACGTATTTTATGCATCACCGCAGTCTCTGTCTCATTATTAGTATATTAGTACTTCATTCCCTGCATAATAGAAAAACGTAACAACCATTATTGACCAATGCTCTTATCACAAATACTGAGCTGAGAACCTTCCACAATACAGTATAATGTTGGTCACCTAGCGATATTGGTATTAAAGGTAATGAGTGCCCCGAGTGGCCGAGTGATCTAAAGCGTTCTCTGTTACGGATCATTGCCATCTCACCTCTATCTGCGTGGGTTCGAGTCTCCGATTCGGCCAATGTGGGTATGTGAGTAAGCCAGTAGCGTCTCATGGGTCGGTGGTTCTTTCTGGGGTTTTCCCAGGTTCTTCCTCCCCCATTAATACTGGCCGCCATGAATAGCCTATCGTGTGCTGAAAAATGGCGTCAAACCCAACAACAACAACAATTAAAGGTAATGATAAAGCAATACGAACTGCTAAAATAGCCATATCTCTAGAACCACCTGATTTTAGAATACCTTATACTGCTTTTAAGCCTAGTATCAAAGAGTCTTTACATCGGAAGTGGCAGTCATCATGGATTGATGCATTGAATAACAACCTTTAATCAATCAAGCCCACCTTTGCAGAATGGACTCCTTCCTACACAACCATTCGTAGGGAGATGGAAGTCATTGCAAGAATTAGAATTGGCCATACTTTATTACCCAATCATACATACTAAAAGGCGGAAGACCCACTAGAGTACGTTTCGTGCAGTGAACAATTCTCTCTTAAGCACATTATGGCAGTATGTTTTGAACTCCAGCCTATGTGAGATCAGTACTACAATGTGCATGACAGGAATTGATATAATAAACGTCTCTTGTGTTTTAAGGTTTCTGAAAGAAGTAAACATTTATTCCACGATATAACTTATGCTGTCAAGGCTGGATGATATTCTAATGCCAACGGAAGGTATGGCCTTTGGTTTATTTTCGTATAATGTTTTGTAATATAGCCGAAAAAGCAGGGTTTAGAGGGATTGATCTTAATTCGAGACCATACTGTATGGAAAGCATTTCTCTGCAATGTGATAAAAGTGGCTTGTTCGGTTCAACGAGAAGGCTTTCAATTGGAGATGTTTTAAAATGCTCCCAGAGCGAGTATTATTCATTGATGATAAATTGAGTCAAACATCTTCACGTATGACTTTTATCTGAACCATAAACAACGCAACCATAGTCCAGTTTGGAGTAAATAAATGTTCCATATAAATTGAAGATGGTTTTTATATCAGCACCCAGTCAGTGTCGCTACTACTTTAAGTAGATCAAGAGATTTAAAGCATTGTGTTTTAAGGTTTTTCATGTGTGGAGTAAGAGGCAGTTTTCTATCTATGATAATACCTAAAAGAAATTGTTTCCTCAACAACTGGTATAGGTGTTCAATCCAGCGTGAGTTTAGATTCAAAATGATGTCTTCGTAGCTGACAGAAATGCATACATACCGTTTTTTATTTCGAGAATTTGAAACCGTTTGCACTGGAAAAATTTTGAATCTTGTTTATATTTGGTTGGAGTTGTCTTTCAATTATACGCATGTGCTTTGGTCGATAAGATATTAGAAAATCATCAACGTATAAAGAGCAATCCACACCAGGAGCCGAACACTTGGTAACGCTATTAATTTTGATGTTGAAAAGCGACAATATAAAAAGCTCCCATGGAGAAGACTCATCTCATTCTCGTGCATATCAGAGAGGGTGGAGACTACTCGTACCATGAATCCTCTGTCTGAGATGACGTTCGATATGAAAGAGAGCAGACGTCCTTTTAGACCCAGATCATCCAGGTCATTCAATATCCCGTACTTCCATGTCGCGTCATAGGCCTTTTTCAAATCAATGAAAACCGATACTAAATGTTCCTTTTTGATAAACGCGTCGCGAATAAATGTTTCCAGTCTAGCCAGGTGATCATTGGCGCTACGGTCAAATCGAAAGCTACTTTGGAAAGGAGATATTAACTTGTTAGTTTCCAAGCATCATACAAGCCGAGACTTGATCAATCGTTGCATTGTTTTACACACACACACACACACACACACACACACACACACACACAGCTCATCAGAGCAATGGACCAATAATTGATAGGACCCGTGTCATCTTTACGTGGTTTGGGTATTGGTATTATTACTGCGTCTTTCTAAAATTTAATACATTACTAGAAATCCATAAATGATTGAAGATTTCCAGAAGAACTGTTAATGATAGCTTTTTAAAAACTTGTAATGTATTTCGTTAGGCCCAGTCAATGTATCATGGGACTAGTGAACAAGTTTGACTATATCTCTCTAAGTTATTCGATGTGAATTTCAACCTTGTATTTTCTTAATCTTCGGAAGGGTTCTGAATAATTAGACTTTGGGGAATGTTTAGAGGAACTATCAGCAAGTACATTAACTATGTCATGTTTGGAATTGAAATTGTTTTGTTTAATTTCAGATGTTGAAACAAATTGTGTTTTGTCTTTTCATTTGTTTTGCGGATCGTGTCCCAAACTTTCTTTATAGAGAAGCGAGAATTTAAAGTTGAAACATACTTTGTCCATGATGTTCGTTTACGTTTTTTAAATCGTGCAGCTAGATTTGGTTCCAACAATACGGTACTTAGTTATGGTTTCTGGCGTTGAACGATTAATACATTTTCTCAGTGCACCTCGGCGTTGTCTCATACCTTCGTAATATTCTTTGGTGACCGCGGTTTTAGAGTTCTTTTACAGATCGGTGATGTTTTGTAAATGGATTGGTAGGCAATCTTAATTAAAACAGTAGGAAATACTGAATAGGGTCATTGTCGTTTAAACAGTCTCCCTCTTAAGCCTATCTGTACAAAGTGTTTCAGTCTGCCTTCTTTAAATTCCATTGTGGAATTGCTTAATCGATTGTAACGTTGGTGGTCTTAAGAGACATTGGAAAGAGGTCACCATTGTGAAGGTCATCAGCAACCTTTCTATTATAATGCAAAAGTAGCGAAGGAAAAGAAATTGTCAAATCTATACACATGTATGTACCCGTTCAAGGGCAAAAAGCTGTCGGTGATTTGGTGCTATATAGACACAAATCGTATCTAGAAATGCAATATCCTACCATTTTGTCGCTTATATAATTTGATCCACATAAATTGTTAACGGCATTAAAAGCCCCGAGCAGAACAAATGGGCAGGCAGTTGTTGAACTAGGTAGTCTAATTCATTTGGTAGGTGGTTGGTGTTGGGAAATCGCTTGATGCAGTATGGCTCTTACAGCAATTACCGCATGATAAGGAATGTTGGAGGTGTATTTAATACCTTGTACTACCTTCCCCTATTTCAAGGTGTCATAATCCTTTGAACTGGCTCCTTTCGACATTTGACGCAATGGGGAGTGGCTCTGCACTCGGATTCTCGATGAGAATGTCTCCGCATCGGCCACATACTTGACTTTACGAGCATCTTTCTTTATGATGGCCGTATGTTTGACATTTGAAGCATCATATTGGATCATATATATATATATATATATATATATATATATATATATATATATATATATATATATATATATATGTGTGTGTGTGTGTGTGTGTGTAATAATCCAACTTAAACCATGTTAGGTACCGTTTGGTTGTAGAAAGGTGAATATAATGGTGGTAGTGTCCTGCAGATTATTTTTACGTTTAATACGCATTTTACAGACTGAAGTGACACTTTCAGTTTTCAACCCTTCGATACTTTTTGTGTTACTGACTCAAGCCAAATCACGACGACTTTGATGTATTCAGTGATGCGTGTGCGAAACAGTTTATTGGTAAAATATCTTAATCTTTTGGGCATTCTCAGTAGGACCTTTACGTTCGCCCTCAACAAGTACACCAACTGATTTCAATTTTTTAACACTTTTGGGTTTGCCGACTACACCAAGTATAGTCTTTTCGACTATAAATGGCGATAGTGCGACAATCGGTTTAGTTTCGTCTTTGGATCGGATGGCCATGAAGAGAGGAAAAGATTCCAAGCCACATGGCTCATCCTCAGAATCTAAAACGGATTTTGTTCTCTTTAGTTAATTTTTTTTGTTTTGATTTTTTTGTCACCCGTGCTGGCCCACCTATCCCGGCGTCCAACAAGGGGACTCTTTTCAAGTGCCAGGGATACACAAGTGTACACTTAGTAGGTAAGATTACTTCCCGATTGAAGCTTTAAGCTACCGTCTTCAAGGAAGTATGAAGCAACCGTGGTATCAGGAGAGATACATGGAGAAAGAGAAAGTAAGGGAATGAATCAACACCTTCTTCGGCTGGGAGTGACCAGCCAATTTGTCCACCTGTCTAGAAGAAGTAGAGACCAAAGTAGTGTATTGCATTAGAAGCTTCTGCTCAACTACCAGGATCCTTTCCTTCGCCCGACGCTGGACGCAACCCACGGCAAACACGTTGTCTCTACTTAGTCGCCTCTTACGACATGTAGTTAAGACACTTCTGGCCAATTCTGCAGCCCCCGGAATCCCAGGTGGGTAGCAAAACGATTATTAAGGACCTTAGCAAACAAATGGATAATAATCGCCTTTAAATCAGGAAAATGGATATTAATTGCATTTAAGCCAGACATCTATATTCCTCACCATAAAATTGCAATTGTGGAAAGTATTAGGCATTAACAAAATCAAGATGATTATTTTATCATTAATCAATTATAATGCATTTTATTATCCTGATATGCATTGCTTTATAAGTTCCATGATGAAAATTCCGTGTAACGTTTTTTTGTTTTGGAAAAAAAACTATTTTAAAACACATTTTTCTGGTGAAATGCCTGTCTTCTGTATCCTTCTCCATAAAAAACACTTTTAAAAATATTAATTTCTGAAAAGATATTGCGTACGTATTGGTTCTTCTATACAGGGTAAACCAACCTCCGAATTTAAGAATTCAAAATAAATTTACATTGTTTGTAACACGTTCAGATACACACATGAGCAATATATGAGCTTCCCTGCAAAAAAGGCATAAATATATCCTTTTTATAAATATTTACAGACTAAATGTTCTGGTCTTGTGTGCAGGAGGTAGTTTATTGCCTTTTCAGGACGAGAGATGGAGAACTCCAAGATCCAACATCCTGCACTAGTGTTTCAATTTTGTATATAACAATATATTCAGTGCAGTTATTCGATTTTAAAATAAGCAAATATTTTGCATTCTTGATAGATTTTGACACAATGAGAACAACGAAAATCATTACCATTATTCAATTATTGCATTATATGGTAACAAAGTATGCTAAACTGCTCAACATTATATGATTAAAAAGCAAATCTTGGCTACGTAGAAGTTTGGAAAATAACTCAAATTTAAACCGTTCAAAATTACCATATTTTCTCAGACCGAACAATTAATTTGTGTTCTCTGTGCAGTATAGATTATGTGCCCGATATTTTAGGGGTGCATATATGGTTCCACGGCAGATACATATTATAAAAGTAAACAGTAACTGATACAAATGTTTATGGAATGTTTTCGGGTCCAGAAAATGAATTTTAGTTCCTCCTCTAAACATTTAAAGACTACAATGCGACGAACATTTATAGAAGCGTATGTCTGTGTTTCAGTGTTCCTAACAATACTGAACCCCGAGCAATAATAATGAAAGAGATATTTTGATATCAGTACACCGTGACACGACTGAACCCCTGGGAACATTAATGGAATGAAGAGCATATTTGTGTATGTATCCGGTTACCTTGACAAGACGGGATCCAGAGTATCTTTAATTGAATGACGTGTAAATAAGTCTACGGAGACACAAATGACTGCAAGAAACATCAATCGAACGAAAATTATAGTTGTGTGTACATCCTTATACGACCGCTCCGGTGGTCTAGTGCTTGTAGCGTCCGCCTCGGATGCGGGAGGTCGTGAGTTCGATCCCCAGCAAAGTCATAAAAAAACCTTACAAAAATGGTACTAACAGCTGCCGCAATTAGCGATTAGCATTAAGATGTTAGTAGTAGGATTTATTGGCCTGGTGTGAGGATAATGTGACATAGTGGGACATCATGCTACATGTCTGCGGAATGATGCCCCAGTGCTAGACGTCAATAAAATGCCACACTGCAGACATCGTAGCGATATGACTGAAAACTTGTTAAAGCTACGTTAAAAATTAAAATAACACACATACATCCGTATACCGTGACAAAACATTTTTAAATATAAATTCTGTATAAACTCCGAATGAATCGTATTTTGAACGGATCTGGAGGTGTTTAGTACGCAATAAGAGACCATTAGATAAGTCGTTCTTATACAAATCCAGATAGGAACATATAGATAGCAGCTCTGCTCCTTAACATTAGGCCCCTATGGCCCATTCTGAACTGCCTACATATGGGGCAGTATGACTAATAAAGAAAGTTCTGATTTCACTGGATTTCTTCTGATAAATGAACCGGCTACTAAACGATCTTTTCAACTGGCAAAAACTGAATAATATCGGGATGGGTGTGTAATATCAAATTGCACAGCGTAAGCTGATTTGTAATGGGCGGGTGCTGTCTTCTGAAGAATGTGTATGCCAAAAGGGGGAATACAATTTGCTTACGTTCGTACAATCCTTGTCATTTGTGCCAAACGACGACATATGCTGGATAAGATGGATTAAAAATATTTTTTTAAACACAAGTTTTGTTTCCTTGAGAAAAGTGATGACTCATCTCAAGCAACATAGAATTGTTCTGGCGGGGATATTGTGCATTGTTCCAGACAAAGGGTAGATCATATAAGTAAAACATTCCGACCTGCTGCCCAAACTGTCTTTGCCACAACTTGTCTTGAGCTAAGGGACTGGTTTTACATTTTTCCCCGCTGTATCCAAGATACAAAAAGAAATTTAATTTATGGTAAAAGAGAAGTCCGAAAAGCTGTGGCAACCGTCAGGATCCAGTATGGGTCATTGTGACTTGCATGCAATCACCACAAGTTTCCAAACAGTTGTAGATATAGATAATTTGAATTCGTTTTCTTCTTCAGGTGGCGTTCAGTAATATGCATATTCCTTAATCTGGTGCAGATCACAAACCTCCAACGTGTAATGAATAGTCAGTTCATGGTTAAAACAATTCGATATGTTCTTAATTCTGTTGAAAAGAGTGACAGAAAGTATTCTGCTCTGAGGTACACACGTATCTTAATGATAGTTTTCACAACATCTCGTGCCACCGTAACTCTGCAATGCCGATCTTTTGGCACATCGGATATTAAGATAAACAATGCGGTCTTTATGACCAAGACTGAACAGGATTATTCAATAAAATCAAGTACTTCAATATGCCACAAGCTTTATCCAAGTTAAACAAAATGACTACTACGTGTTTTTTCTATGAAAATGAATCTAAACCATGTTTAACATGTCTGCCGTATCAGTCTATGACGTCTGAATTTATATTTAAACTAATATAGTAGCATGTTGGACTCAAGATACTAGAATAGTGTGTCGTTCATTATTAGTTCCGTGGTTTTGCAAATGCAACTTGGGAGTAGTATATGACAGCAGTAAATCACCAAACGCTCACCAGTTTCTTAGATTTTATAAGAATAATGTTCAGGACAGTTCAAAGAGCTATGCCAAGCAACGTTTCAAAAGTCAATAGTGCATATCGCCTGGTGCTGATGTGGTAGCATGACCTGTAAGCAAGCTAAGTCGGATTGCATTGTAATCTTCAGCATTAGCAAGTCTAAACTGCAATGAAAGTTTTTCTTCACCATGTTTAAGCTTTTCAAAATAGATCTATGTTTAGGTATTTTAGGAGAATGTTTCACAGTATCTGCTGCAAACTTAGAGCACTGAAGAGACCCATTGTTCTGGTTTCTATTGAGTGTTGGATGCATACGTTTGCTTGGTTGGCTGTTCTTTGTTGTTGATTTTTATGTCTTTTTTTAAATTTCTGCCAGTGCCTTCCCCACCATAGTTCGTACTGATCTAACAGATGACTGCGTGTTAAACTTCGACTGTCAGAGTCTCTCTCTCTCTCTCTCTCTCTCTCTCTCTCTCTCTCTCTCTCTCTCTCTCTCTCATGGCAGGCAGAATGCAACACCATCATGGAGAATGTAAGTAAGTAATAGTTACTGTATTGGTTCCATACATTGTGTTGAATTGATCAGCTGTCACATTTGATTTGCAGGTCCAATGAAATGTTCCCAACTCTGCCTTAGCGAATTTTAATCTCTGGCCTAGTCTTTGTAATTTGGATGTATTATGTCTTAAGTACATTGGAGAGTAGTCACTATAACAGGTCGCCTTCAATGTCCCAGTGGAGGTGAAGTTAAACGAATGTATTGCAGATGGTCATTCTACGGATGAGAAGGATCCTGTGTTTGGACGACAATAAGCACAATACTTTTCATTAAAAATGAAATGGCTGCTTTGCAGAAAAAAAAAATCTTTTAGTTTCTAACTCAGTGTTTGATATTTTTGTAATATGAAAGTATATATTAATCTATAAAATTGCAAAGGTAAACAAAAGGCTTTGACAGCTGTTAAGCCAAATAGTCAAAGTTTATTAAATGACCAATAAATAAGAGTTTTGTGTCTCAAGTAATAATGTCAAAAAATGATTTTGAAGATATTAGACTTGGATGTATTTTCTGTCCGCATAAAGAAGATGTATGATATATGGCAATAAATTCAAAGCATGGCAGTGGTTAATTTCACTTCAATTGTGTGCATGTCAACAAGACCCCGCGCAGTCTATTTACAAAAGCACAGCTTGTTCTTAAAGTGTATCTGCTTATTTTGTTGTTTGGATTTGCGAGATTTTTTAATATTCATCTATAATCATTTCTATTTGGATATATCTCTGTTTCTCTGCTTGAACACTAGCTACCACTACGACACTTTTTCCATGGATATCACCTTTCGACATCCCTTGAGGATAGAGGCTAAACGTGAGTCATACACTCAACGGTAGCTTTACCCTCTGAGATTTCGAATTTGTCATTGGATTATTGAATTGTGTCGAAGATCTTGGAAGACATTACTTCTGCCGAACTGCTAATTCGATCATAAGGGAAATTTTAAGCTGTCATGTGTGTACGAACGTCGCAAACGATCTTGATCTTCAGCACAACACATTCGATTCAGTTTGACAACATAGAATGAAGTATGGCAGTAAGACATGTGGCTATTTTTGCTCCGGGGACTGCTAACTTAAAACCCCGCCAAATTTTTTTTTTAAATTGTCAAATATTACGACTGAAAAAGTCCGTTGTTTGTGTTGATGACAAAGGTAAAGTTATGATTGGAATTCGACCTGGAATATAACCAACTTTCCTGATGATTAAATAATGTCTGAACGTTTGTCTCCCTCCCTCCGTCTCTATCTCCAATTATACGGAGACCTCCTTCAACAAAAACATCTCTGCAAAGTTGGTCTATTTTCAAAATATCCCAAAAAAGGAAAACAAAAGCAATGTTTTCAGATGTTATATTTGTCCATTTCTGCTAGGTTATATTTTGGCAATTTTGTTACCAGGTGGCAAAAATAATAAAACCACTCGGAAATATACCTACATGCGATACATTAACCGACACATACATTATGAAACTGCTGTTATAATGCTAATTGATTTTCTATAGAGAAGTTTAGAAAACAACTTTTTTGGTTTGCCAATAATATGACCACTATACACTTGCGGCTTTCATGTATTTATAAGCATTAATTAAAATGCTGCACAGACCATGCGGATCTAGATAATAGAGGTATTCATTCGGGGCCATTATACAGAGATAACTAATTCGGTATCTTTTTGTCAGTGTTTTCCATGACTGCCTGCACAAGGGCGAGCCCTTGTTTGCTATGATCTTTCTTTGCTTACAAGTTGTCTGGTATTATACCATTTTCTTGCTATATTTATTGTCGTGACGCTGATCTAAATCTAACGGTTCCTGTTGATTGGTGAATCATGGAGCGTGTTACTTCAGTCATGAATAATAGCTAGGCTAAATACTAAGTGATGAAAAAGTCTACTCTCATCTGACATACGTTTATTTGACCAGTTGTATTGATCAAACCATTACCATTATATGTTGGTAAATTGTGATCGGCAAGATAATTCGTTTATATTAGTCTATTTACAGTATAATTAGTACAAATTTGAATCTAACGTGGGAATATCACAAACCCATCTTCAACTTCCATCATCATTTGGCACGTACGTGATCACAATGTTTGCTACAATTGCCCCGAGTAATATCACTATTTGCATTCCTCCATGGATTTACGGCAGACGGTGGGTATCATAATCCCCACGATAAAAAGCTTGGATATAATAAACGTGAATTGAACGTCGTTGTAAAACTGGAGATTCTATATTGATGCTCGAAATCTTCAAATACTTAAGACCAGTAATGTATTCTTCAGAACTACCTAAGCGTAGTCCCTTGAAAACGGCAACCAACTCTGCTCTCACCATAAAAGATGCCTCTGACACTTAAAACACCATCTTCGAGTCTCTAACATAGCCTCCAATACCCCTCCACCTCCCCCAGAAAATCCCCCCAAAACAATCAAAGCAAAACACACCTCATTCGCATTTGCTTCTATGCAACTACGTAACTTCCTTTATGATTTACTTATCAATTTTCAACACACAATGAACCAGATTTTTACCACCATATCCCAAAAATAGCAGAAAGATACGGTAGTTTTCTGATCCCGTATTTCCATTTTCTCAAGCGAGGCGTAAAATACTTTTCCTTAGAAGTTTCCTGGTTACAGCTGAGCAAGCGTGAATAACAATACCGTAGCCTCAATTGACGTGCGATGGAAGTTGAGAAGTATTCTCTTTTATAATACAATATTATCAAGTTCAAAGTATTTGTCCAATCTCATGGTAAATAACTGTTCAAATAAAACGCCGTTATTGCCAGGTCATGTTCCCACTAGAGCCACTCACCAAGTCCCGCCAGAACGAGTTTAAGCACCCTCAGCTGGGCTCTGGATCGACACTATATTAGTTATTCAACGCCACAATACCTGTAAATCACATTCATGGGTCTGTTCCCCCACACATTGAAAACGTATCTTATCAACAGTGTTAGTAGTTTAAATGGGTGACATTTGTAATACGCTCTTCAAACATAAGTGGATATACATGCGTATATCAGCTGTTCACAAACATGATAGACCGAATGATTTATTGTTGGCTTCTTTAACATATAGCACCCGTACTCGCCGCCCACCGTAGAGCCCATCAAGCGGACACTTTTCAAGTGCCATGGGTACACAGATACTATACTCAGTCGGTAAAATTACCCCCGGATTGACTTGTTAAGCCACTTCTGCGACGTTCTCTAAGACGTGGGGTAAGGGAAAGTTAAAGGGACAGACTGTAGGTGCAACGGTGGTTTCAAGAGAGATACAAAGACAGAGATAACGAAGGTGAGAGAGTAAATAAAGACTTGCCAGGGCTCGGCGTGACCAGCCGATTTGTCCCGACCGGGCCCATTCCTCCCACCCGCCTAGACGCAGTAGAGGCCAGATCAGTTTATTGCATCGGAAGGCCCCTGCTCAACTACCATGATCCTTTCCTCCTCCGACACAGGATGCAACAAACGGCATGCAGTTTTCATCTACTTAGTTGCCTTTTAAGACACGTAGTGATGACACATAAGGCCAATTCTACAATCCCGTACCCACAGATGGCACACAAATGGAATTCGGTTTCTAATGCAGTTAATATACAGTTTGTATCAAATATGTTGAAATGTTAAGCAATTTCACTTTTCAGTCATGTTTTGAAAATGTATTAAGTTGCCTGAAAATTGACATGCACATGATAAAATACCGTTATCATATTAATCCAATCTTGATTGCTAGATCATGACGTCTTGTCGGCATCAGAGAGTCAGAATTATAACTCTACTCGTCGAGTCTCGTAATGATCGGGTTTTTTTCTGAAGCTTACAACTCGATTTGATCTAACAATTAAGATGTCATAACTGTGATAATAATATATATTTACATCAACTAATACTTGTAGATGCAAGAGTGGTAACAATAGTGAAGCTACCACTAAGCAGCAGGGAAGTTCTACAGACCAGACCGTTCCAACAAAGAAAAACCTTCTATGAGAACATTTTCTGCAGAAACCTCAGAAAACAGAAATAAACCTTTCCAGAAAAACTAATTTGCGTAAATTCAACCCCTAATGCAATTTTTGTGTGCGAATTATGTCATTCTGGACAATAGAAAAAATATGATTTTTCGGGGGGGGGGTGGAAAAATGATCGGGTGTCGATGAAGTTTGCAAGGGAAAGGCTGCGGATACTAATTTTACTTCACAATAAAACAATATCATTGAAAATAAGATGAGTCGAAAAACTAGCACAGTTGGAGAACCTCATTCTGCAAGATTAACACGAGAAGAATTAGCGGCAGTAAGGAAACTCATTCCGACAAAAAAATTATTTAAGAAAAAAGTTCGTGAGTATGATGATTCACAATATCATATTGGTGAAGTATCGTCAAAATGGTTGAGTCCAGTCACTGGAGTTATCGAACAAGTCGCATATGGCAAACAACAAAAGGATAAGGAACTTAAAGATCTTGGGCTTATTCCCATGACGAGAGATATTGAGCAACATACCCAAGTGGTTCCGGGTCAACTTGAGCAAATTCGACACGAACAAGAACAAACACGAATACAAGCACAAGCACAAGCGCAAGCGCAAGCACAAGCGCAAGCACAAGCACAAGCACAAGCGCAAGTACAAGCACAAGCACAAGCACAAGCACAACCTCAAAGGGAAAAAATAAAAATTTCGGGTTCCGATAAATTTACCGATGAAACTATCGCAAGAATAAAATCAATGAATCCGGATGAGGTTGTAAAATTTACTGTGGAAAATTTTGATAAAAACAGACGAAAAAAACTGATGAAACCGGGTCAATCCGAGAGAGTAACATACACAAATTGGATAAGGTGGGTATATTATGCATACAAGAATGTCAAAGTAGTTAAATTTAATGATCCAGAATATGCTAAATTTATTCTTTTGGTAGGTAGTTATGAAAATATATACAAATCTAAACCATTATTGCTATCTTTGTCTTCATTTCACAAAGTTGAACCCGAACCAGAGAAAGTTGAATCCGAATTTACAAAAATTAGACAAAAAAGAATCATGCCATCAAGATATTTTACCCGTGATGCTCTTGAAAAATTTAGTGACGAAGATAAATTAATTCAAATTGTTAGATTTGGTTTTATGGAATCAGAAAATTATTTGAAAACAAAATATCATGATTTAAAAATGTCAAGGGAACAATGGATACCCACTGTGTATTTTGCTTCTGTGGGAAAACCTATTGATATCGAAGATCCCGATTACAAAAATTTTACAAGAAAAATAAGACAATTAGATCAGGAAGAAATATCAAAATCGCCCGAAGAACTTGAAGATGAACCTGAAGATGAACCTGAAGATGAACCTGAAGATGAACCTGAAGATGAACCCAAAACAGGAAGTGGATATACCATCTGTCCTGACAGTGTTGTCAACGACGTATCTCGCCTCGAAGTATTAATCGGAGGAAAACGAGCTGGAAATAACTCTCGTGAAATAATCAACGAAGCCTCAGATATTTGTCAGCGATTATTTCGTGGTGGTATCATTGATTCTCACATTTACAAGGAACTCGTCGATGAGCTTATCGATTAAAATAACACAATTGAAATAACATGATTGTTCACAAATATCAGCGCAGACCAAGACAGGTCCGCGTAGTTAACTCTCGATTGCCAGTGTACAAATATATCCACGGTAATGGATTCGGTGATATCATTGGAAGTCTTGTCACGCGAGTAATACCTAAAATTGGACCCGTGATTAAGCAATTTGGGTTGAAAGCAATAGGAAAGATAGGCGAGACTGCTGTTTCTGGTATCGGTAATTTGGCTAGTAAAGGCTTCAACGCTATCAAAGATAAAATATTAAGTTTAGTACGTAAAAAGCAACCCGTCAAATTACCCATTACCAGCGAAATGCCACCTGAAGTCAGTAAGGCCATAAATGATGCGGCAAATAAAAAAATAAATGATCTAGCACAGGAAGCTGCTATAACAAATCTAGCGCAGGAAGTTGCTAATACAAATCTAGCAAATACAAGTTTCATTTCAGGCGATGGTCTTCGTTTTAGACGATATTATTAATAATAATGTTCGCACAAGTATCAAATGAAGTATTTGATATGGATGAACCAGTAGGTAGGGATACATCAGTGCGAGATTTCCAGTATTTCTCGTACGATGCAGTTGAGCCAGATTCAAGAAATCGAAAGGAAATACAAGTCCACGATACAACAAGATATTTTCTTCCATCTGAGGCGTATATCGAATTTGTTGGAAGGCTTGTTAGGACAAACGATACCAATTTTGGAGCAGATTTTGAAGTTGGGTTTGTTAATAATGGAATTATGGCACTATTCAAGAGCTTCACTTACATGATCGACGGAAAGGAGATCGAATCAATCACAAATAACGTTGATATAGCAACGACGATTATAGGATTAGCAAGATACTCTGATGATTTTACCAGATCGGCCGGTCCTAGCATGATGTTTGCGAAGGATAACTATGATCATCCTGGTAATAAACAATTTATCAAGAGACAACCAACTGATCGCCAAAATCCCGCTGTTCCCAATGCTGATGTTGAAGATATGATAATTGACATTAATCCCAATTACAACCTTGGATTTGCCACACGAAATAAAATGTTAAAAGACGCCGAACGAAGATTTTCCTGTGCAATTCCGTTATCTCATATTTTTGGATTTTGCAGACATTTTAGAAAAGTTATTTACGGAGCGAAGCATACGATAGTTTTTGTTCGAGATTCCAATGATGATAGAGCCATCTGGCGAGATGCAAGTGTAGATCCCCTTGATATCGGCAAAGTTGTCCTTGAAAGAATTACTTTATGGATGCCAGCAATAACACCGTCGATGATCATAGAAGAAAAATTATTGTCATTTATGAATCAAGGTGGAAAATCCATCATGTCCTGGTTGACAACGATGACCGACTCCCTCGATATTGATATTAACGGAATATTTACCTGGCGAATTGCTTCACAGCAGGGATCCTCCGCGCCAAGACATATCTTTGTTGCTCTCCAAAACATGAATAAATACGATCAAGAACATAGTCACATGATATTTGATCAATTCGGGGCAACAAACGTATCATTAAGAATAAATGGCCAACAGGAGCCATCCGAAGAAATAGCTATCAATTTTGAAAATTATTCCACGGCGCGCGCGTATCATCGATTATTAAGTTTTATGGGACGCGATCAAAATATTGATACCGGATTGCAAATATCACAACTAGATTTTAATACTTTCTATCCCATCTATTATTTTTCCTTGGAACATCTCGATTTGGTAAAGCAGTCGGTTGTTGATATTCATTTCAAAGCCAGAATTAACACAGGAGGAAATGCAAGAGCCATCGCAGTAATTCTCAGTGATAGAACAATGTTCCTGGAAGGCATCAGCGGTAGAATGAGAATTATCGACGCACCCGTAGAGAACATGTAACAAATTCCAAATTTAGATAAAGTGATTATTAATATGCCATACGATCACGTCAGCGTAACTCTGACCCCCGGTCAGGTGAAAAAGCTTCAATCAGCAACAACAGCGCGACGAGGTTTAAGTTTAACCTTAAAAAGTAATCAACTTCACGGTGGACCTAACAAACTATCGTTAACTAAAAATCAACACGGACATTTCACCAGAGCCAGATCAGCAAATACTGGTATTCGCCTGAATCTCTCAATAGGAGCAATCAGAGATATGATCAAAGTGGGTGGTATTTTTCCTTTATTCGCCGCTATTCCAGGATTAATAGCTGCAGCGGCCCCCATGATTGCAAAGGCAGTAGGATTAGGTGCACTTGGTGGGATGGGTACCGTATTAGGAAAAAAGATCGTTGGAGGAAGATATCGCAAAAAAAAGGGAGGGATATTCCCTCTTCTCCCTCTTCTCGCAAAATTGTTGCAGCCGCAACAAGGATCCGGCCTTTACCTAAGACGCCCCCCATACGGATCCGGTCTAAGTCGAGCCTACCAGCCTCAAATTTAGATTTAATTAGTGAAGCAAAAAAAAAGAAAATAAAATTTTTCAGAGGCGTATTTATGCGAGATCAACTACCAGATAAACCAAATTCCACCGAGACAGGAATAATAAATCTAGATAAAAATTCTGGTCCTGGAACTCACTGGGTTGCCTACGCGATTAATCCTCGCGAAATCATTTATTTCGATTCATACGGATTAGCACCGCCAAATGAATTTATCAAATACGTGTCAAAACTAAAACTTCCAACTTGGTATTCAACACTTCCAACACAAACATTAGCGGATCCACCAATATGCGGTCCAGAGACAATTAACGTCCTTGATGCAATTTCAAAATCATCCAATCCTTATCGCAAAATTTTATTTGAATATACCGTAGATAAATATCATGGTTGACATTTACGGTAGATCTCTCTTCAGAAAAGAAAAAAAAGATGCAGTCGACATCGATACATCAAAGTTTGCAACCAAGAGTGATATTAATAATCTTTTATCGCTGTCAGAGGTGGATCCTGGCGAAGTTGCTGTATTTCAAAATGCAGAAGGGCGATTACAAACTAGCAACGTCAAAATAACTGATATAATTAAGCGAGACGAATACCGCGATCACATTAGTCAGTTTACTCGCCAATCGGAGATGGTATTAAAATCTATTGCTGATATCGCCGATATTATAGCAAAGTTACCCCTGAAGGCCGATAAAGCATTACACGACGATCTTCAGGATAGAATGACAAAAAGACTTAATAGGCTAAATAACGATCTTAAAAAACTTGACGATGCTTTAGATAAATTTAGCAAAAAATTTGACGAGAATATAAAAACATCCAGTGATACTTCCTCCGCCGCAAACGAACTAGCAAATAAGAAAGCCGATCAAGCATCACATGACGATCTTAGCGAGAAAATAAAAAAAATCAACGAGGAAATTACTAATATTCTTGCCGAAATTAACGAAGTAAATATCTCGATGAGTCAGAAAATCGATAAAACATCAATCGACGATCTCAACAAAAAAATAAAAAAAATCAACGAGGAAATTACTAATATTCTTGCCAAAATTAACGAAGTAAATATCTCGATGGGTCAGAAACCATCGATCGACGATCTCAACAAAAAAATCAACGAGGAAATTATTAAACTCGGTAATGTTGTTGTTCCTGAATTTACCAGGGGGATTAACGCGATGCAAGTACAAATAAAATCCATCAACGATGAAATTAACGTGGTACGTGAATTAGCGCGTCAAAAAGTCGATACATCAACGTACGACGGAGAAATTCGAGATTTAAACACGAAACTTCTCGCTACAATAGCAAAGATTGACCAATCCGTCGATAAAACTGGTCACGCCACTGACGTAAAGCAATTAGGTAAGGAAATTATCGAAATAACCACAAAAATATCGTCAATGAACCTTGGAAGATTATCGCGAATTTCGATACCAGAGGAAGTAGAAACAAAAAATCTTACCTGCAGTGTGCCACTTGTGGTAGAGGTGCGAGAAGAGACACTGTGGACACCAGTGAATAACAATTTTAAATTTAACCCACCAATTAGCGGATATTATCGAATATTTGTTCAATCTTTGGCAAATTTTAAGGTAAAAAATATTCGTGGTATTTATGGAGAAAATTTTATTTGTATTATGCACAAAGGTTATGAGAATATATTTGTGTTAGAACCACCAGATAGAACCAAAATGGAGATTTATTATTTTGTAATTTTCGAATATTTATCAGGAGTGGCAGATGTTGGTTGATAATTTATAAACTGATTTATTTATAACAAATTAAATCGACTGGATAATTGTTATCGTAGATTAATAAATGACCGCATCTGATTACCGTTACAATCAGGCGCGATCATGGCAGGATTCGTTGCGAAAACAACTTGACGATTATCAAACAAAAATAAATAAATACCAGCGCAAATTAGTTATCATTGACGTTGCAGTGTACGCGGTATCTGCTGTGGTCGCTGGTGCGGGTATTGTTTTATCCGCGGTAACAATGATAACGCCAATTGTAGCAACAATAATAATCTCGTCAACAACAGCAATCGCGGGTGTTCTTAATATCATCGCAAAAAAGATATCCTCGTGCACAAGTGAAAAGTTATCTTCGTACAAAAGTAAACTAACTAAGGTAAATGACGCGTACTCGAAGTTATCATTGTTACTTTCTGAGAGTCTCAACGATGGTATTATATCCGATCTAGAATTTTCTACAATGATTAGTATTTACTCGGAGATTGAACAAATGAATATTAATAATGTCCGAGTTAGCCCAGATCGTGACAAACACGACACCGCCAACAACAACGTTAATATCGCTAAGTTCAACGAAACCCGAGTTTAGCATTAATTTTTCAACACCAATTAGCGTTAATGAAATTGCGTTAACACAATTGCGCGTCTACAACAGCTGGCCTAATGTTAGATCGAAATCATTCGGTAATTTGATGCCAAATAATTCACTTGTTTTTGCAAATAAAAATAAACCCGATGGAACACCCGATTGGATCGTCGTTGGTATACCAACGGGCAGTTATGAAATTGATCAGCTGAATAATGAGTTTACTACTAGAATATCAAATTTAACCGGCGATGCTACTCCGGGAATAAAAATATCTTCACATGATCCAACACTATCGTCAATGATAGAAGTGAAATCACCGTACGTGGTAGATATTTACCAATCATCGATCAGGAATATATTAGGTTGGCCCGAGGTCGCACCTCTGATAAAACCAAAGAAATCGGATGTTATTATTCCAGGTTGGTATGATGAAACCCTTCCAGAACTACCGGAACCAAAAAAGGAAGATTTTACAACCGACGAAGGATGGTATGGAGATATCAAACACAAACCTTTGATCCACAGCGCCATCAATCTCATGAATAACCACAAAATTAACCTAGTAATATTCGCTTTCACTTTTATTAACGAAAGAATTCTCTCATGGCTGCCTCTTCCTAAAATCCCCCCAGATGTGAAAATCTTCGACGCTACCCACATTAACAGGATAATAGCCCCCATAGACGGTATCTTGGTAAGAAGAACACTAGACGAGTTTATTCAAGAACACGAATTACAATTAAATTTATTGCGAGGATCATTTCATGAATGCATCCTAAATAAATCTAGTTCATGTAGCGAAATTATAAAGCACGTGAAGATTTTAAATCAACTCGCGAATGATATTGAATATTATCATGATATGTTTATTCGGGCGATAGTCGACGATATATCAATTGCCGACTATGTTCTCCCTATTAGCAAATTCGAGTTGATCAAGAACTCGGGTGAGAAACAAAAATTCATGAGAGTATTTGAATTAACCGAGGAAACACTGTCAAATTTCAAATTTCCTAATTCTGATTTTGATGCGATGAGAAAATCCGTCACTGATACCATTGATGATTTATTTCCGAAATTACATGCCGCATGGACCAAAAAAGTACATTCAGAATTGATTCTTAAACACAATAACGATCCTGACAAAGGTGGACGGCACATATCGCCGGGTATCGTTAATATAACGGAAGTTATCGCGATTTATCTTCACGCGGACGTTGTCGAGGGTAGTTATAATGCTGATGCGTCAGAGTCAAATCAAGCTCATCAGGGTTTTATATTGTATTCGTTTTCACCTAGCGCATCTCCTGGTTACTTGATAATCAAGGAGCCAATGAATCCGTTTTACCTGCGATGTCATAATCGATTTTTGTCAAGAATAAATTTCAAATTAACGGATCAGAAAGGAAATTTACTTGATATACGAGGAGAAACTGTAAGTATCAATCTTTTGGTGAAATCGTGAGAATCTCTGACTTTTAAATCTGTCCACGGGAAAAAATAGGCGAAAAAAAATAAATAAAATCCAGGGAAATTTTCAAAATTAATTTTTTTTTTGTTTTGTGGAATTAGGAATCGGAAGATTCCCTAATTTTGTTTTCATCGACAAGTTTTTTCAACTGCCTGACACGCGAACTTGTAATTTTTCTTGATTCGTATGCGTCAGATAAAATCAATCTAGCATTCTCCACCAACATCGATAATTTAACGAAATCCTCAATACGATCATCGTTGACTGTAGCTAGTGATTGATACATCGCAATTTGGATTTTCTTTATTAATTTGTATTCGGACGGCAGTGTGTATTTGTATTCGAGTTTTCCTTGAACAATCGTCTCGAATTCTGATCTGATTTTACTTGTATCTAGATCCGATGGAAGATTTATTTTTTTTCTCAAGTCATCGATAGCTTCGATGATATTGCTTATGATTTGTTCGTTCATTATATTAATTTTGTAATATTCAATTATTCTTCAAAATCTTCGTTATTTGAGTCTGGTATTATTTGGATGTAGGTGAATCTGATCCATGCGTCGGAATTATATGAAAATGTAGCATGAATTTTTCCTTCTGCTACTCGCCATACTGTGATGGAATTAATTTCATAATGTTTTGCAGCAGCATTCATTGATTCGAATACAAGTTCTTCGCCTGTTTCCTGATTTATCGATTTGACAGATTTAGCGAATCGCGAACCACCTGTGTTACCAAAGGCGCAATTTTGACTCTGGGTTACCGCTCGAAGGTTATTTAGTTTGTTATTGAGTTTATTTCCATCGATATGATCAATAACAAGTCCAATTTCTATTGGTCCTCGAAAACACTCGTAAATGAATCTGTGATTATAATATCTTGTTTTGGTTTTGCTGGAGGCGGTGAAGCTGAGATAACCCGAATTAACAACACTACCAATACAATTTTTTGTTTTGATGTGTCTGACATTACCATCGGCAGATGCCTCGTATCCAATGATTGTTGGATGTGATCTATATTCGTGTGTAGGAATCGTTGATTTTGAATCCATTATATAATATTTATATGTCTAAATCGAAATTTGCCTTGAATCTATTAATATAATCTTCTTCACATTTTATCA
Organism: Sinohyriopsis cumingii; assembly: GCA_028554795.2. Taxonomy (NCBI): domain Eukaryota; kingdom Metazoa; phylum Mollusca; class Bivalvia; order Unionida; family Unionidae; genus Sinohyriopsis; species Sinohyriopsis cumingii. The sequence goes on along the minus strand of JAPYKE020000118.1, from coordinate 219,140 downwards.
CTGAGGAAGATCTTCTTTCATAATATCTCCGTAACTCACGATATTTTTTTCCTCCACAGGAGAAACATAAACGCGTTTTTCCTCGGGTGCCAACTTGACAAACTAAACATCGCTGTGGTCCTTTGCTGCCTCGTCGAATTGCATATATATGAGCGCCACAATATTCACCTCTGCAGGATTTGTCGCATGATTTTGTTGATCCGACTGTTATCCATGAACATTTATTCATTATATTTAAACATTTGTCTAAAATATAATAATGGATTTATTTGATCTTGATGAGGCAGAATTTATCATTCCTGAAGTTGATCGTGCGAAGAAGGAATTTTTCGATGATGGAGCGATTCATACCTGGTCAACTTGGAAAACTAACTTCGTTAATGCTACGATGAACCTAGAGCGAGCAAAGAAGATAATCGATCATATAAAAAACTCACATGAAGAAGAACGATTTATCTTTGGAATAAAATTTATCGCACAAATGCCTGATGATACTTGGATCATTCGCGATAAACGAGACCCAATACGCGGTGGTAAGAAAAATGTTGTTCTTGATAAGAATTCGAAACCAGGATTGTTATTGGGAATCGACGGTCCTTATTATGCTAGGGCGTATCCATCTAGTGCTGTTGTTTATGGAATTTATCGGCTGAATAATAATCCTGATGTAAAAAATCTACCTGCGATGAAAGAATCGCCGATGATAAATTGTGTTGCCGAGCGAGTTATCGAGCACATGAAAAATACCCGACGCGGATCTGGCTTGACTCAATTGAGGTTGGATAAAATTAACTCATGGGCGAAGACGGTTGTTAATGGTGCATCGATTGACGATGTTGCTGTGTTGAGCAAAAAACTTAAATTTCCTATTACGGTTAAAACACTATCGGGTGAAATATTATATTCATCACCGTATAGTTCTCGAGGAACACCAATCGAAATTGTTGATCATAATTCGCACGCGTGGTCACAGTCGGTAATGATGTTCCCGAGGGATCGTTCTGTTAAATTTTATCCCGTAGATTCCGGGAAAGACAATTCCGATGCAATGTTTAGGTATATCAAAATATTAGCCGCGTCCGATCCAATATCGGTTTGGTTATTTTCGAGCGAAGAAAAATATGATCAATTTATCTTGCCGCGCGGAGATATTTACCGTGATGAAATATTACACGAATCGATGAAAAATATCGCAGTGAAGTATTCATCAAATCCGGATCAGTTATTAACGAACTGCTTTACTGTTCCATCTGTTACTGCTCATGCTGCTAGAGAGAGAAACTCGTGGAAACCTACAAGGAACGAATTTCTCACTGATATTCAACTTAGCTGTATCGAATACGGCCATGGAGGATTGTGGAATACCAAATATTATTTCGAAGATATGATTTCCGTTGACATGAGCGCGTGTTATCCTGGAAGTTTCCTCGGATATGGCGATTGTGCAGATTATTTTGCTAAATTTGGTCATCCAACCAGCGATATGACAAGGGTATCGATTAACGGACCGTTACCCGATTTTGTTATGACAGGATTCGCTCATGTTACTTCATTCGAGTTTGCTGAAAATTTGCATAAGATTTGCTATATTTGGTTTGGTCGGCATTTATCTCAGCGAAGATGGGTCCCTACGGTATTGTTGAGATATATGCTGGATTCGTCGATGTTAATATCATTGACGGTAAGTGAAGCGATTATATCGTATAGAAAGCAGACCGAGGTGTGGTTGCCGACAGATTGTGAAAATGCGAAAGATATTGGAAGAAAAATAATTGGTAAATTTACTCAAGGAGGATCAGTTGATCATAAACATCGCCACGCTAGGTTATTTATCAATGATGCCGAGATGGATTTTATTATTGCTGATACAGTATCGCGTGGAATATTTTGCAACAGAGAAAATATTATTATTGATGGAACGAAGTTGGGTACCGTGATTAGTTATCTCGATGGAGAATCAGCGCAATATACTCATTTAAGATCATCGATGCTAGCTTATGTGAGTATTAATTTGCTGTCGATGATAAATAAATTTTCTGATATCGCGGTAAGAGTTGCAACGGATTCGTTTTATATCGATAAGAAATTTCAACACAGGCTGGAAAATTTAATCACCGATGGTTCCTGGGGAACTTGGAGAATAAAAAACGAGGATATTCTAGATTATTGCGAAGACGCTGATGTGGAAGATTGCGATAAGTTTCATAAGGATAAATACGATGAAGTATCAACAGCAGCATCTGCGTTCGATCCGATTTCACGAAGTAAATTTGTCTACATGAACGGTCCTGGCGGTAGTGGTAAAACAACACGAGCAATAAACTTATTTTCAAACTCTGATATGATCGTGTTGACTCCAACTCACAGATTAGCGAGAGAAATAAGACAACGCGGCGTTAATTCTTGTACGTATCATAGTTATTTCAAGTACAGTGGTGGATTGTGGGATTCGGCTCGCATGGGAAACAAATATATCAATAAAATTATAATATTTGATGAAATTTGTACGGTAAGTCTTGTCACGTTAAAATCGTTCCTGGGTTGGCTGGAAGAAAAAAACACCGCAGTAATAATGTGCGGAGATCACGGCCAACCAGATCCTATTGATGGTGAATCTCCTCACGAGTGGCTTAGGAACTTTGTGGATTATTATGAAGAGATTGATGCTGATTATAGATCTAATGATATTTTACTGACCAAGTTTAAAAAAATGATTCGATTACAACCTAATAAATTTCAATGCGATGTAATGAGAAAAATAATCGACGAGACTTCGATGGATAATTTTCTAAATTTGTGGCGTCCAGATCATCTGATTGTTGCTAGCAGAAAAATTGTTCGCGATGCTATTCAGGAAATGTTATTCAAACTTCATTGTGAGAAATTTCCAACATTGCAGGTACCGTTGTGCTACAGGCCCGCTGATACCAGGAAACAAAATATTAATGTTATTTTGCCATGCGGAGAAGAAAAAATAATGGTTTTGAATGATATTATTTTCGTTGATATTAATCTTGTCAATGATGCGATAAACGCGGAAAGATCTCCATGGAAACTCGGATACGCAGCAACGATACATTCATCGCAGGGATTAACAGTAGATGGCCAGGTCTGGATAGTCGATGATAGAATTTCCTGGTCGAATTTAGTTTATCTAGCAGTTTCTCGAGTAAGAAAATTATCTCAGTTAGGTAGAATTAAATTTCACATTAACGACGACGGTGGTAATTGAGTATCCTTCGGTATTATTTGTAATTCCTCTTTGGTAAATCCTCGTTGTGGTGCTGGCGAATCTAGAAAATAAATTGCTGGTCTTCCTGATGATCTTGTTACAGCTGATATTTTATGTGTCGTAACGCTCCAAGTTGGATCAGTTGCTCTTTTTCTGCCACCCTCGGCTTCCCCCTCCTTATATAAATATCTTACAATAACACTACCTAGCACAGGCGGATTTGTGGAACTTCGCTTTAGTGGTATATTTAGTTTTGTAATTGCAGTTGCGGGCTTCATTGATATTGTTCGTGTTACTTCGTTATTTAGTGCGTTAATCACGTGAGGTAATCTTGTTACCCAATCGTGAGATCGTTTATCTTGGATAAATTCTCTCGCGTACTGATATCCGAATAATCGTTCTGCAAGAGTTTTATTGAATCTTTCAACGATAGCTTGATTGTGATGAACACCTACAATACCGCGACGGATTTTAACATTATTCTTTTTCATCAGTGAAGTAACCGCGCCAAGAAATTCTCGACCTGGATCAACCTGGAGAAGTTTCGGCCATGTTAATGGAGATCGTGAATAAATTTCGCTAAACGCCTTAGCAATCTCTGTTGCTGTTTTATTCGATAACGGTTCCGCTTCCTTGTATCTGCTAGCGATATCAACAACCGTCAACACGTATTTATATGTGACTCCGTCGACGGTATCGTAAGGAAGAAACATTAAATCAGCCTGATGGACTTCATTAGGGACGCTGACAGAGAAACTCGCATATGATATTTTCTTAGGCGGAGGAAGATAAATTTGCCAAACTGCTTGTCTCGATAACCACGATTCAGCGACAAATTGCTTTACTTTTGCTGCCTTGGCAAGTTTGGCTATTGCTGATTTTCCTCGCCAAAATCCTCGCGGAGAATAATATATTTGCTCCATTATAAATTACCAGCACCTAGTACTAATTTACCTTTCATTGCTCCTTTTATTAACCAAGTTGCCAATTTCTCTTTGAAATTTTTATCAGGAATAGCATCTATTGCGTGAATTAATTTAATATCAGCGAGATGTCTTTGTTGTAAATCTCCGCTGCGATATGCAAGATCGTGATAGTAGCATGCGTTATCGATAGCGTTTACTGGATCCTCGCCAGGATTTGGTTGATTATTATCGTTAAGTCTTATATCTAGCCTTGTACCAGGTCCGCAGTAATTATATCCTGGTAGATGCTTCTCTCCGGGATATTTCGCCCAGGGAGCTCCAGGCAGATTTGTTAAGGAGGCAGCGATGTCTCCTCCGGTTCTACTTTTTTTTTTACAAATCTAAATTTACTTGTTCCACAAACCGCGCATTCTCCCTTAATTGCATTCCTGTTGTTGCGTGTAACGACTTCGATTGGATTTATCGTAGCAGTTCGAGTGCGACACTTAACACAATATAGATCCATGTATTCTAATAACATGAATGTAATTGATTTTTCAGCCACGAAAAAACGCGAGCAAGTAAAACACACCGCGGCATTACCAAATTCGATAAGAATGATAATTATTGGACCGTCGGGATCTGGAAAGACACAATTGTTATTGAATTTGATAATGCGATGGCTAAAATGGGACAAATTGTATTTGGTTGCGCCATCTGTTGATGATCAAAGATGTTATCAAGTACTGAAGGAATTTAGCGATAATACTGAAGAAGGAACAATAGAATTTATAACGGATATCAATGAAGCTCCATCGGTAGAAAATTTAGATGGCGATGTTAATAATCTTGTTGTTTTCGATGATGTAATGCTGGATAAGCAAACTAACCCAGCTAGGATATTTTCGCGTGGCCGACACAAGAATACCGATGTGATTTACGTGACACAGCGATATACGCAAATTCCAAAGGTTATTAGAGACAATTGTAATATCTTATCAATGTTCAATGGCGTTGATACTCACACGCTAAGAAACATTCATCAGACTTGGTGCAACGGCGATATGGATATAAATAAATTCAAAAATTTCTTCAGTCACGCTCAGGCAACACCACACGGTTTTGTCACGATTAATCTTCATGATCCTCGTAGTAGGTATCGAGTCGGTCTTGATCAGATTTACTCATAAATTTGCAGCCTTTCCCTTGCAAACTTCATCGACACCCGATCATTTTTCCACCCCCCCCCCGAAAAATCATATTTTTTCTATTGTCCAGAATGACATAATTCGCACACAAAAATTGCATTAGGGGTTGAATTTACGCAAATTAGTTTTTCTGGAAAGGTTTATTTCTGTTTTCTGAGGTTTCTGCAGAAAATGTTCTCATAGAAGGTTTTTCTTTGTTGGAACGGTCTGGTCTGTAGAACTTCCCTGCTGCTACCACTATCATTAATGTTACTTTTGCTGCTTCCGGTACTGCTATTACTAAAAACAATAATACTAAATCTTTGAACCTTATAGATACGAAAATGGACTAATCGCTCGAATCCGAAAGCAGATTGAGAGCAGCAATGTCATACAGGGATATTGAAATGATGTTCGATGTCACTCCGGACTTGCTCCCAGGCTTTTAATTATTTCGGAAATTTAGATATTCCATTCTTATAAAATGTGTTCGTTTGCCTAGCAGAAAAAAAGGCGATAAAACTAAATAGATGACAGACCATTATATGGATAGATAGGCTTACATCCAGCTGGTGAGCTCTCTCAAGGAAAAAGTAATACTTGTTAATCATGCGAAGATAGTACTCAATATGTCTCGGGAATATAAAGAGGAAGCACTGCCTAAAGTTAACTTTGAAAGTGGGCCTATCCCAACCTTTCGAGCTCAACAATCTATTCGTGAATGAAAAAAGAACAACTTAAATATACAAAACAAGCACATAAAATCTACCAAAAATCTCCTACATTTAAGAATCACTAGGAACAAGGTACAACAAGAAATATAACAATGCAAAGTTGTGCGAAAATAATAGACTAGCGGGGATTTTTTGTCTATCACTTAGCGAACCAGTATGTCTCGACTTCGTTCAAAGTTTTGAACAAAGGATAGAAACACAGCCTGGCGAGAGTCAAGCGCAATCCACTTTCTTTAGTAAAGAAAGTAAATCCCGGTAGAGTTATACAAAGAGGTTCTGAATGAAAAGTGTTAAGATCATGTGTGCCTGTCGGGATAATGTACATGAACGACAAGAGTAATATTAATAATAATGGTAATAATAATAATAATAATAGTAATACTAACGACAAAAACATCATAAATAATGGAATTACTCGGATACATATTAACAAAACATTTATATATGGTACAAATCTAATGACTCGCTAAGACTGGAACACGAAGTTTTGATTTTTTCATTTAAGCCAAGCTTTCCAGTATAATTCCGGATGTGCGCTTTCTATGTAAGTCCACCCAAGCTTAAATTCAGTCGGCGACATGTCGAAGACCTCGACTGAATTCACATTCGAGTTGTAGTGCTTGGTGACTTTCGAGTTGATTTTGTTGAATGTTGCTTTTGGGATTTTGGGGTAACATATTGAATGCCACAGATCTTTCCGATCTATCGTGTAGTTAACTACTGCTGTCGAACATCTGAAAGATTATGTTTCTGGCATTGGGGTGGAAAGTTAGCATCTGTTTCCAGGAGGATTCCTCTGTCAAGGAGTTTATTTTGTTAATAGCATCTTCATTGAAGCTCCTTCTGTGTTCTCTCCTTCCTATGTGCCAATTGAACTCTCTCTCTCTCTCTTTCTCTCTCTTTTCTCTTGTCAAACGTGACATGATTGGAGCATATGCGTTTGGTACGAGTGTATATACCGTAAGAGAGAGTTTTTATTACTTGATGGGGGTGCAGCGTGAGTAGATACTTGTGAGAATCAGTAAATTTAGAGCATAGGTCGGTTTTATGTTACCCTCCAAAGGTTAGGATGAGTATGTAAACAGACTACCTCAGTTTAACTATAGGGTACAAGTTATTGGCAAACCAAAACAGTTTTTGAAATTGTCGCTAGTATCAATCCACTACCTTTGTAATATGCGAACCTGCACATACATACAAACGTATATATATATATATATATATATATATATATATATATATATATATATATATATATATATATATATATATATACAACTTCACCATGCATTTGTAATTATATATATATATCGCTCATTCATTTTATTTAACTATCTAGTGTCTAAATTGAAGGTATATTTTAGCTTGGTAGTCCAGGTTTCTAAATGAATGTAATATTGACTTCTATTATAAATTCAAATAATAATAAGATAGTTATTGTATTCTTGCATTTTGTTTTGCTTCACCAATTTAGAGTCATCTGTCATAGTGCTTGTATCGTAAGTAGCCTGGGCGGTAAATTTATTGAGCACGTTATCCTTACTGGCAGATAATAATTTGTATAATAATTCCCATCATTATATAACACATGATAACAGCTTCTTTTCTCGAGGCTGATATAAAACCTTATATTGTTTATCTGATACAGACATAAATGTATTGCTGTCAAGGATGATGTCAAATAACAATGGTCGCGTAAAGGGATTAGGTGGTGGAATCAAAGTTAAAGATCAGCAATGTAAAATCTGTCTTTATATAATTAATTGGTGTTTATGGTAGATAATAAGCGTATCTTCAGCAAAGTAACTTAATCTAGATACATAGATACGATAAAAGCCACTAAATCAATATAAAGTAATAATATTCCCTACGTATATACGTTGCATAACATAAAGAATCTCTAAGTTCTATTAGTTTGCGTGCTGATGTATACTACATCCTAATATACATGAGCATATGTTTGTATAATAGCTAAAGTGCTGTCAAATGACTTATTGCCTTGTTGATTATGCGAACACAAAATTATGAATTGGCATCGTAATGATTTCAGCTTTAGTCCCAGCAAGTTAAGATATTGGATATGAAGACGCGTGTCTCTCTTTGCAAGTGTCAGCAGTCTAGCTGAGAGTTGTTATTGCTATTTGAGTATGCTTCAAGTCTAGTGGAGGACCGTTTTCTTAGCAAGTACCAACAATCTAGCTGAGATTTGTCTGTGCCATTTGAGCATGCCTAAAGTTTGTAGCGTGCTCCTTATATTCATTATTTTTGTCACGAGAATTCAAAATAGATTGTTTTATGACCTTCTGCCTTGGTAGCTCACAGTTTTTTAAGAATATACATTTTTTACTAATATTTGAACATTGATAAGTGCCACTTATTTTATTCATCAAAAAGGAATATTTTTCAAACGATAATTTTCTTAATTATGTTGTATTGAAGTTTATGGCTAATCATTAAAGTATTTGCAAATGAGATTTCTGTCACTTTGTCAAACTAAATAAATTATAACAGAAATCGTTAAAGCCTCTGAAAAAGAAATAAATCAAGATGGTTGAACTGGACACATAATTGGTTTGGTATTGTACGGCACAGTATCATAAGTAAGTTATTTTCTGACAAAGTTATTGTAGGAAAGTTCCTTGCACATCGAATTCCTAGCAGCCTATCCATAAAGATAACGCAGTTTCCACCTCCTTTTTTCCAAGAGCTCATAGGGCCTGTTGTATATCCCCGACATTAAGTTGAAACGAAATAAAACTTTAAAAGTATGCTAGATTCGAATTGTACACATTAAATTTAAAATTCAGTAATACTACTTACGGGCCATGTTGGAAATAAATCATGAAAATGCAACATGACATTGATATTAAAAATGTCAATTAAGTTTATATTGTTTTTAATGTAAATTTACTGAGATATAAACACAGCCTGAAATTAATATTTCTCTGTTTGCAAAGGCACAATAAAGTAGATTCTGACAAAATGCAAAAGAATCAAAGACTTTAATATAAGTAATGAATGTAAATATCAAGTGCATTAACTATAATCACCAAATATTGTTTTCTTATAACCAAACATCATATATTTTCTTTGATTGACTTCGAATCTCTTTGAAATAAATGAAATGGATAAATATTACTAAAACATTTTGGAAATTAAATGTACTAATATACAGTACACTCTTATCCTAAAAAGAATTTAACCCTCTTTAAACACATTCATGTCCATAAGCAGCAGGGGGGGCGAATCCGACATTTTGTCCAATCGTCATTTTGCTTAATTAATACTTTCTGCACTCAGCGGATCCGGTGTCGTCAGCGCCTGGTAAAAAAAAACGACGACGGTCCATCCTACACGACGGTGACGTCATTTTGCTTAATTAATACTTTCTGCACTCAGCGGATCCGGTGTCGTCAGCGTCCGGTAAACACAGCGACGACCGCGTCGATGTCATTTTCGCGCCCCCTGCTGGATAATGCTACCGCGATTGACACAACCAATGTTATGGGAATTTGATATTTTTCCCCATCGTTGATTTTAAAAACTCTTCTGGGGTTGGTACTGGTTTATTCTTTCGTCGGAGATATTCTATTGCCGATAGATACTGTGAACTTCCACAACCGATACAAATTCTAATTTTTCCTCGGACGCCCTTGCCGCATCCAAGACAGGGTTGAGGGCCGTCCTTACATCCCTGTTTCGATGTGCAATTATGTACCCCGCAAAACTCACCGTAGCAGTTTTTACCACATTGTACTTTTGATCCCTGGGGGAGCCATTTGCATTTATTGACAGCAAGCGCTGGATTAACCATTATTATTAACTATTAAATAAATATTTAATTAAACATTAAAAAGCATACTGTATAATGGATAATAATTATTCCGATATTGATCTGTTTGGGCGTGGAACATCTTACTACGAGGAATCCCCGGATGAATTTTTTAAGTCCCCGGAAACGTATCACGATATGCGAGAATACTACCGAAGGCGTTTGGGTCCATCTTGGAGCGTTTCCAGTAAAAAATCCGCAATGGAACTCCTCACCGTTGCAGACCATCAGTTTCGTGGAGTAATTATCCAGCGTATGGGGAGATTTCATGTGTTTGTGGATAACCCGGACATAGTAGAATTTCAGGGGTGCTCCGCTGTTAATGAGATTATTCCGAAACACCGGTGCAGATATCCTACCATCGACGTGGATTCTAAGACGCCATCGCTGGCTGAGTTGTTGTTGTATTTCCATGAGTTAGTTGATTCCATTAATGATGTTCTAGTTTTTGAAACCAGCGGCGGTTATCACATCATGTTGAAAACGATCCCGGTGGATTTCGAGGAACATCAATCACTGTTGAAGAAAGTTGCCGCGGATAGACCAACATGGAATGTTGATACACAAGCTGGGCTGCATAGCATCAAATTACCCGGAACTAGATCGGTAAAACCAAATAGCGTTGATAAGCGATTAATTTATCCTGTTGGATTCACCAGTACGCTGCTATCTTGTCCAGTCTCTATTCAGCCGTGTTACGAAAAACTCGAGCCTAAACTGGAACCTGAAATCACCGAATGTGATGATCTTACTGCTGAACAAATTCGACAGTTCTCTACGTTGTTGTCCGGACAACCCGATCAGATCACCGGGACTACAAATCAAACCAGCAACATGATATCGCTGGGGCGAGTTGCTGGTTCATTTTGCAATATTTGCCAGCGACGTCATGGATACAATGAGATCGGTGGATTCATTGAGGGGAAGGCCATTGATGCATTTGTTTGCGTCTATTCCGATCAGTTTGTGATCGGTTGTTACAGGAGCACACAAAAAAAGATAATAATACAGCGTGATATTGGAACCGCTAGTGACGATAAAATCCTCTACGAAAAGTATTTAAAATCGTATAATTACCATCGCGGAGATACCAGTGGTGAATTTCCCAAGAGAATCCCCGATTGCGCTTACTGCGAAGCACCTATTCATGAGCGCGGTCGGGGATGTAAAATCATTTTCAACGACGACTATATGGACGGATCTTCTTGCGGGCTGGGAAAATCAGAGGCCGCTTGGAAGTCTATCAGAAGTGATCAGTCTATACTGTGCGTTTCATACAGAAAGACCTTTACCAGAAAGACCACCATCGACTATAATCTCGAATCGTACGAAACGATCCATGGAGACATTATATTCGATACAAAAAAGCATCGCAGGGTTATTTCCCAGATAGAATCGATTGTACGAGTCCGGGGAATTCCTGATGTTCTATTGTTGGATGAGTGGCACGGAATCCTTCGACAGGTAGTCTCATCAAGTCGCGGCAAACAGATTTGGGGAACACTGACATGGTTGATTTCATCTGCGAAACGGGTAATTGTGCTGGACGCAGATGCTAACAATGACGATCTAGAATTATTCAGAAAATACTTGAATCGCCCGGACATGAAATTCATCATCAACGGATATCAGCCCGATCATGGTAAAAAATTCATTGGGGAACAGTCTCACAGAGACAACTACAATAAACTGCTAGATACGTTACAACGAGGAAATCGTGTGGTTGTATTTACACACAATAAACGACGCGGAAATTATTCTGTAGAAACACTTGCTAGATTGTTACAGCATTTAGGATACCGCGTGAAATACTATCACGCCGATACCAACTCGACTGGAAAACAGCAGGACTTTGATAACATTTCAACGGCATTTGAGTGCATCGATGTAGTGATTTACAATCATACCGTTGAGGCCGGAGTATCCATTGTGGACCCGCGATTCAAGTACATGACGGTGTTTTCTGAAGAATTAGGTTCTGTAGAGGCGACCAAACAAGCTATCCATCGTTTCAGAAATATATCTGAAATACATTATTCTGCAACACGACGACGACAAACAGAGCTTCCATTGACCCGCGATGATATTATTTCCACAATCGAATCACATGAACGGAATTTGTCGTCGACGGAGTTGCTGTTTAGAACCCCGAATCGCTGTGACGTACATACCGGTTACGGACATATGTTTATTAGTACAATTATTGACGAAAACAATTCAAAACGCTATTTCACGGGCAGACTCGTTGAAATGATGAAACGAACCGGTTATTCAGTTGAATGGGAATTACCCGATGAATACGAAACATGGAAGGAAAAAAAAACAACGGAAGCAGAAACGAGTCAGCGACGCGGTAATCGATGACGATCCACACGTAGATGAATTTTTAAAATCTTCCATCGGAGAGAGAATTGCTGCGGTTAATAGTGAGACTACAAGTGATAAATACCACCAATACGACCCCGAACAGCTGCTAGAGCCATACGAGAAGGCGTTGACGTATCTCAATTACGTGTTTCAAACCGATGTAAGAAAACTAGATAACTACCAGATAGAACATCTGAATAAAAACGTTTCGCGGCTACAGCGATATCAGCGTGTTGTAGTTGACGAACATAATAACGGTAGCGCTGTAGCAACGACGCCGTGTCGATCCGATAAAATCAATCCCCGGCAACAACTTGAAATCGTTAGAAACGTTCTTGGCGCGTTAAGTCTCCCCGATGTAGTTCCGGATCGACTTGATGTGAAAAGTGTTCCTGTGAGTCGTGCCGAGTTAATCAATAGCATCTCTGAGATGCTGGCGCAACCAGACCGACTTGACAAGTATAATACACTATTGAAACATTTTTGCGAGATATTCCCGGATATGAGGTTTAGAAGGGGTAATTTGACGCTAAAAAATATCATTAAAAAAATCAAATCGATCTACAAGGGATTCGGCGGGCGATTGATATTCGATGATATTAAACACGCAGATCGATCGAATTATACATTGTATTATCCCGACTGGCCCGAATCTGATTTTGTAGACGATCCAACGTGGATCAACGAGACCATCGATGATGTTGGATTCGCTGGAGAGGATGTTACCGCGACGGACGAACACACCAGCGCGTTACGATTCCATGTGTGGTCGGTTAATGGATGGTTTTCCCGATGCTGGTCAGAGTAATGGGGAAAGTGTCAAGTATAATTTTTTATAGTAATTTTGACAGTTTCCCCATCGATGGAGGCTGGTCAGAGTAATGGGGAAAGTGTCGACAGTTCCGCCACGCTCGATGCTGGTCAGAGTAATGGGGAAAGTGTCAAGTATAATTTTTTATAGTAATTTTGACAGTTTCCCCATCGATGGAGGCTTCCACGACCACGGCAGTGTTTCCAAAATCACCCCGTGATGCGATTGGTTTTCCCGATAATGGGGAAAGTGTCAAGTATAATTTTTTATAGTAATTTTGACAGTTTCCCCATCGACGGAGGTTAATCGCGTTTTCTGGTCGGGTGTTAAATTTTCCATCACGTCGGAAATTATCTCCTCGGTGGTACAATTTTCATCACCGCGAATTACAACCCAATAATCCCCCGCTGGTGACTTAAAAAACGGCTTCCGTGACGTACTGACACGGAAGTGATTATTTGTGTCGTTGATACAACTGAATCGTAGAATTGTTCGTTGAGTTAAATTGACGGTATTTTGGGGTTGAGGCCATTTTCTCCGGACTCAAGTAAATAATTGACCTGCAGCCGATATTTTTCTGGAAGACTATTAATTGCGTTATTGAATAGAGTCGAACCAAGCCCGCTTTTCCCCGCCGATATCACCGCGCAACACGATCCATAAGATTCCATCTCGGGCCTGAAAGAAGGGTCGTTGAATTGTGTCCGGGCTGAGGTTAAACCATTTACACGTCTCCGCGGTGGAATCAAATTCGATGATCTTTTTCTCGCTGAGATTCAAACAGATAGTATTGACTCTAGTGTCCTCGTAAAATTGTTTCCTCGGAGAGATTATTCTGGTTTTGTCGTACCGAAATAGTGGTGCTACCGCGGCAACCTCGTCAAGGAAATAACTAGCTTGTCTGGAAAAATTTTCAGCACAACTGTTCATCCAGGATCGTCCAAACCCCATACTACCTGATATCATTTTAATATTTAATTAAATAACAGCTATAATTATAATGTCACTGTTGGAATATCACCCGGTGAAATTCGACAGCGTCATCAGCGATTATAAAAAGTCCTGCCCGAGGATGCCAATCAGTGTAAAATTTAAGAACGGAAAATTTCATGCGGTTCAGAAATCCCCCAGCGGAGATAAATACGATTGTATGGTATTTGAAAGTCGTTCAGCGAAAGCTCGGTTATGTCTCCGCGACAAATATTACCAGAGAGCGTATGAAAAAATGTTCCCAAACCATGACGTTAAACGATTTGATACAGTATGGGTAATTACCGAACGAAACTCCGCGTTGGTGGTTTAGTCGCCATCTTGAAGCGCCTTGTCCATGCGGTTCACAAACTTGATATCCTTGCGAGATACCACACCGGGAATTTCATCGATTACAAATTTATCCTCACGAGGTTTATCCTCGCGAGGTTTTTTCTTTTTTTTAGTTATTTCTGGCTCGTTGGTGGTGGCCATCTCGGTGATTCGCTGAATCAGTAGCGCATTATCGCGTTGTGCTTCATCCAATTCCTTCCGAACATTTCCGAGTTCATGCTGAAGCCCACCAATGGTGCGTCGCATATCATCATGGCGCCGTTGTGCATCATCATGGCGCCGTTGCATATCATCATGCCGCTGTTGTAAATCGTCATAACGCCGTTGTAAATAATCATAACGCCGTTGTATACGATTATAATCGGCTGTGCTTGACACGTGTTTTAACTGCCGTTGCAATGATTTATTCTCGTTGGACAAATTGTTTAGTTGCCATTGTAGTTCTTGGATGGTTTGTTTATCCTTTATAGTATCTATGACCGGCTCAACATCATCGATAATTTGATCAATTTCGAGATCCATCATTCTGATATCGTTGTCAGGCTCATTTTTCCAAATTTTATAGATGCGCTGGTAACTGATTTTGTATCGATCTGCTATTTCTGATATGGGTATTTTTCCACGGAGTCTTATTATTTCGTTGGTATCCTCGTCGGTTAAAATTCACCGATGGGGCATTATTTAATGAAAAAATTTTTTATAAACAACAACAATAACAACAACAACAATGCCTCATTGCAATTGTGGAATGACAGAGTAAAAAAAATCGATTTTTGTTTTGCAAAACTGACCCGCCACACATGACAGAGTAATGGGGAAAGTGTCAAGTATAATTTTTTATAGTAATTATGACAGTTCCGCCACGCTCGATGCTGGTCAGAGTAATGGGGAAACTGTCAAGTATAATTTTTTATAGGAATTATGACAGTTTCCCCATCGATGCTGGTCAGAGTAAAAAAATCGATTTTGTTTTGCAAAACTGACCCGCCACACATGACAGAGTAATGGGGAAAGTGTCAAGTATAATTTTTTATAGGAATTATGACAGTTTTCCCATCGATGCTGGTCAGAGTAAAAAAATCGATTTTGTTTTGCAAAACTGACTCACTGGCAATGCCACATGTATGGTCAACCCTGCGCAATTGTTTCACTGATACCACAATTTTTTTAGTAAAAAATATCGATTTGCCCTATGAAACTGACGGGGGAGTATCCTAAAAACAACCATGGAAGACTTATTCCGTCGTGAAAATGACTCTATCATCGATGGGGAAACTGTCAAATTTCCTATAAAAAATTTACTCTGACAGTTTCCCCATTTTACTCGGACCGTACTCGACGTTGCGGTTTTATTCCGTCGTGAAAATGGCTCTATCATCGATGGGGAAACTGTCATAATTCCTATAAAATATTTATTCTGACAGTTTCCCCATCCTGGTGATTTTGTAAACGCCAATCATTTACTAGGGTGCTTTCACTGAAACCGTCAGCGTGCTTGTTAATTTACCAACACCAGGATGGCCTTAGATTGCCAGGGACTCCGATGCCCATGTAATTGTTTTGGAATATCCCACATGTCAGATCTGTGAGCCCGCGCCATTACGACGGTACAAAAAAAATAGCGGAGTGTTTATTTATACTGCAATTGCAGCAGCATGTTAATGGGGAAGGATGATGATTTACAAGTAAATTACCTATCGCGGCGATGAGTTACAAAAAAATATCGCGGCAATAAATTACAATTAATTTTTTTTTCTCTGCGGTAAAAATATATCAGTTGTTTTTTATTGTTGTTGTTATTGCAAGGTTACTATCAGAAGTAACTACTTAGGTTCCAATAACAACAACAATAAAAAACAACTGATATATTTTTACCGCAGAGAAAAAAAATTAATTGTAATTTATTGCCGCGATATTTTTTTTTAACTCATCGCCGCGATAGGTAATTTACTTGTAAATCATCATCTTCCCCATTAACATGCTGCTGCAATTGCAGTATAAATAAACACTCCGCTATTTTTTTTGTACCGTCATAATGGCGCGGGCTCACAGATCTGACATGTGGGATATTCCAAAACAATTACATGGGCATCGGAGTCCCTGACAATCTAAGGCCATCCTGGTGTTGGTAAATTAACAAGCACGCTGACGGTTTCAGTGAAAGCACCCTAGTAAATGATTGGCGTTTACAAAATAACCAGGATGGGGAAACTGTCAGAATAAATATTTTATAGGAATTATGACAGTTTCCCCATCGATGATAGAGCCATTTTCACGACGGAATAAAACCGCAACGTCGAGTACGGTCCGAGTAAAATGGGGAAACTGTCAGAGTAAATTTTTTATAGGAAATTTGACAGTTTCCCCATCGATGATAGAGTCATTTTCACGACGGAATAAGTCTTCCACGGTTGTTTTTAGGATACTCCCCCGTCAGTTTCATAGGGCAAATCGATATTTTTTACTAAAAAAATTGTGGTATCAGTGAAACAATTGCGCAGGGTTGACCATACATGTGGCATTGCCAGTGAGTCAGTTTTGCAAAACAAAATCGATTTTTTTACTCTGACTAGCATCGATGGGGAAACTGTCATAATTCCTATAAAAAATTATACTTGACACTTTCCCCATTACTCTGTCATGTGTGGCGGGTCAGTTTTGCAAAACAAAATCGATTTTTTTACTCTGACCAGCATCGATGGGGAAACTGTCATAATTCCTATAAAAAATTATACTTGACAGTTTCCCCATTACTCTGACCAGCATCGAGCGTGGCGGAACTGTCATAATTACTATAAAAAATTATACTTGACACTTTCCCCATTACTCTGTCATGTGTGGCGGGTCAGTTTTGCAAAACAAAAATCGATTTTTTTTACTCTGTCATTCCACAATTGCAATGGGGCATTGTTGTTGTTGTTATTGTTGTTGTTTATAAAAAATTTTTTCATTAAATAATGCCCCATCGGCGAATTTTAACCGACGAGGATACCAACGAAATAATAAGACTCCGTGGAAAAATACCCATATCAGAAATAGCAGATCGATACAAAATCAGTTACCAGCGCATCTATAAAATTTGGAAAAATGAGCCTGACAACGATATCAGAATGATGGATCTCGAAATTGATCAAATTATCGATGATGTTGAGCCGGTCATAGATACTATAAAGGATAAACAAACCATCCAAGAACTACAATGGCAACTAAACAATTTGTCCAACGAGAATAAATCATTGCAACGGCAGTTAAAACACGTGTCAAGCACAGCCGATTATAATCGTATACAACGGCGTTATGATTATTTACAACGGCGTTATGACGATTTACAACAGCGGCATGATGATATGCAACGGCGCCATGATGATGCACAACGGCGCCATGATGATATGCGACGCACCATTGGTGGGCTTCAGCATGAACTCGGAAATGTTCGGAAGGAATTGGATGAAGCACAACGCGATAATGCGCTACTGATTCAGCGAATCACCGAGATGGCCACCACCAACGAGCCAGAAATAACTAAAAAAAAGAAAAAACCTCGCGAGGATAAACCTCGTGAGGATAAATTTGTAATCGATGAAATTCCCGGTGTGGTATCTCGCAAGGATATCAAGTTTGTGAACCGCATGGACAAGGCGCTTCAAGATGGCGACTAAACCACCAACGCGGAGTTTCGTTCGGTAATTACCCATACTGTATCAAATCGTTTAACGTCATGGTTTGGGAACATTTTTTCATACGCTCTCTGGTAATATTTGTCGCGGAGACATAACCGAGCTTTCGCTGAACGACTTTCAAATACCATACAATCGTATTTATCTCCGCTGGGGGATTTCTGAACCGCATGAAATTTTCCGTTCTTAAATTTTACACTGATTGGCATCCTCGGGCAGGACTTTTTATAATCGCTGATGACGCTGTCGAATTTCACCGGGTGATATTCCAACAGTGACATTATAATTATAGCTGTTATTTAATTAAATATTAAAATGATATCAGGTAGTATGGGGTTTGGACGATCCTGGATGAACAGTTGTGCTGAAAATTTTTCCAGACAAGCTAGTTATTTCCTTGACGAGGTTGCCGCGGTAGCACCACTATTTCGGTACGACAAAACCAGAATAATCTCTCCGAGGAAACAATTTTACGAGGACACTAGAGTCAATACTATCTGTTTG
The DNA here is from genome assembly GCA_028554795.2 of Sinohyriopsis cumingii. Taxonomy (NCBI): domain Eukaryota; kingdom Metazoa; phylum Mollusca; class Bivalvia; order Unionida; family Unionidae; genus Sinohyriopsis; species Sinohyriopsis cumingii. The sequence goes on along the minus strand of JAPYKE020000118.1, from coordinate 200,568 downwards.
AATCTCAGCGAGAAAAAGATCATCGAATTTGATTCCACCGCGGAGACGTGTAAATGGTTTAACCTCAGCCCGGACACAATTCAACGACCCTTCTTTCAGGCCCGAGATGGAATCTTATGGATCGTGTTGCGCGGTGATATCGGCGGGGAAAAGCGGGCTTGGTTCGACTCTATTCAATAACGCAATTAATAGTCTTCCAGAAAAATATCGGCTGCAGGTCAATTATTTACTTGAGTCCGGAGAAAATGGCCTCAACCCCAAAATACCGTCAATTTAACTCAACGAACAATTCTACGATTCAGTTGTATCAACGACACAAATAATCACTTCCGTGTCAGTACGTCACGGAAGCCGTTTTTTAAGTCACCAGCGGGGGATTATTGGGTTGTAATTCGCGGTGATGAAAATTGTACCACCGAGGAGATAATTTCCGACGTGATGGAAAATTTAACACCCGACCAGAAAACGCGATTAACCTCCGTCGATGGGGAAACTGTCAAAATTACTATAAAAAATTATACTTGACACTTTCCCCATTATCGGGAAAACCAATCGCATCACGGGGTGATTTTGGAAACACTGCCGTGGTCGTGGAAGCCTCCATCGATGGGGAAACTGTCAAAATTACTATAAAAAATTATACTTGACACTTTCCCCATTACTCTGACCAGCATCGAGCGTGGCGGAACTGTCGACACTTTCCCCATTACTCTGACCAGCCTCCATCGATGGGGAAACTGTCAAAATTACTATAAAAAATTATACTTGACACTTTCCCCATTACTCTGACCAGCATCGGGAAAACCATCCATTAACCGACCACACATGGAATCGTAACGCGCTGGTGTGTTCGTCCGTCGCGGTAACATCCTCTCCAGCGAATCCAACATCATCGATGGTCTCGTTGATCCACGTTGGATCGTCTACAAAATCAGATTCGGGCCAGTCGGGATAATACAATGTATAATTCGATCGATCTGCGTGTTTAATATCATCGAATATCAATCGCCCGCCGAATCCCTTGTAGATCGATTTGATTTTTTTAATGATATTTTTTAGCGTCAAATTACCCCTTCTAAACCTCATATCCGGGAATATCTCGCAAAAATGTTTCAATAGTGTATTATACTTGTCAAGTCGGTCTGGTTGCGCCAGCATCTCAGAGATGCTATTGATTAACTCGGCACGACTCACAGGAACACTTTTCACATCAAGTCGATCCGGAACTACATCGGGGAGACTTAACGCGCCAAGAACGTTTCTAACGATTTCAAGTTGTTGCCGGGGATTGATTTTATCGGATCGACACGGCGTCGTTGCTACAGCGCTACCGTTATTATGTTCGTCAACTACAACACGCTGATATCGCTGTAGCCGCGAAACGTTTTTATTCAGATGTTCTATCTGGTAGTTATCTAGTTTTCTTACATCGGTTTGAAACACGTAATTGAGATACGTCAACGCCTTCTCGTATGGCTCTAGCAGCTGTTCGGGGTCGTATTGGTGGTATTTATCACTTGTAGTCTCACTATTAACCGCAGCAATTCTCTCTCCGATGGAAGATTTTAAAAATTCATCTACGTGTGGATCGTCATCGATTACCGCGTCGCTGACTCGTTTCTGCTTCCGTTGTTTTTTTTTCCTTCCATGTTTCGTATTCATCGGGTAATTCCCATTCAACTGAATAACCGGTTCGTTTCATCATTTCAACGAGTCTGCCCGTGAAATAGCGTTTTGAATTGTTTTCGTCAATAATTGTACTAATAAACATATGTCCGTAACCGGTATGTACGTCACAGCGATTCGGGGTTCTAAACAGCAACTCCGTCGACGACAAATTCCGTTCATGTGATTCGATTGTGGAAATAATATCATCGCGGGTCAATGGAAGCTCTGTTTGTCGTCGTCGTGTTGCAGAATAATGTATTTCAGATATATTTCTGAAACGATGGATAGCTTGTTTGGTCGCCTCTACAGAACCTAATTCTTCAGAAAACACCGTCATGTACTTGAATCGCGGGTCCACAATGGATACTCCGGCCTCAACGGTATGATTGTAAATCACTACATCGATGCACTCAAATGCCGTTGAAATGTTATCAAAGTCCTGCTGTTTTCCAGTCGAGTTGGTATCGGCGTGATAGTATTTCACGCGGTATCCTAAATGCTGTAACAATCTAGCAAGTGTTTCTACAGAATAATTTCCGCGTCGTTTATTGTGTGTAAATACAACCACACGATTTCCTCGTTGTAACGTATCTAGCAGTTTATTGTAGTTGTCTCTGTGAGACTGTTCCACAATGATATCCGTTGATGATGAATTTCATGTCCGGGCGATTCAAGTATTTTCTGAATAATTCTAGATCGTCATTGTTAGCATCTGCGTCCAGCACAATTACCCGTTTCGCAGATGAAATCAACCATGTCAGTGTTCCCCAAATCTGTTTGCCGCGACTTGATGAGACTACCTGTCGAAGGATTCCGTGCCACTCATCCAACAATAGAACATCAGGAATTCCCCGGACTCGTACAATCGATTCTATCTGGGAAATAACCCTGCGATGCTGTTTTGTATCGAATATAATGTCTCCATGGATCGTTTCGTACGATTCGAGATTATAGTCGATGGTGGTCTTTCTGGTAAAGGTCTTTCTGTATGAAACGCACAGTATAGACTGATCACTTCTGATAGACTTCCAAGCGGCCTCTGATTTTCCCAGCCCGCAAGAAGATCCGTCCATATAGTCGTCGTTGAAAATGATTTTACATCCCCGACCGCGCTCATGAATAGGTGCTTCGCAGTAAGCGCAATCGGGGATTCTCTTGGGAAATTCACCACTGGTATCTCCGCGATGGTAATTATACGATTTTAAATACTTTTCGTAGAGGATTTTATCGTCACTAGCGGTTCCAATATCACGCTGTATTATTATCTTTTTTTGTGTGCTCCTGTAACAACCGATCACAAACTGATCGGAATAGACGCAAACAAATGCATCAATGGCCTTCCCCTCAATGAATCCACCGATCTCATTGTATCCATGACGTCGCTGGCAAATATTGCAAAATGAACCAGCAACTCGCCCCAGCGATATCATGTTGCTGGTTTGATTTGTAGTCCCGGTGATCTGATCGGGTTGTCCGGACAACAACGTAGAGAACTGTCGAATTTGTTCAGCAGTAAGATCATCACATTCGGTGATTTCAGGTTCCAGTTTAGGCTCGAGTTTTTCGTAACACGGCTGAATAGAGACTGGACAAGATAGCAGCGTACTGGTGAATCCAACAGGATAAATTAATCGCTTATCAACGCTATTTGGTTTTACCGATCTAGTTCCGGGTAATTTGATGCTATGCAGCCCAGCTTGTGTATCAACATTCCATGTTGGTCTATCCGCGGCAACTTTCTTCAACAGTGATTGATGTTCCTCGAAATCCACCGGGATCGTTTTCAACATGATGTGATAACCGCCGCTGGTTTCAAAAACTAGAACATCATTAATGGAATCAACTAACTCATGGAAATACAACAACAACTCAGCCAGCGATGGCGTCTTAGAATCCACGTCGATGGTAGGATATCTGCACCGGTGTTTCGGAATAATCTCATTAACAGCGGAGCACCCCTGAAATTCTACTATGTCCGGGTTATCCACAAACACATGAAATCTCCCCATACGCTGGATAATTACTCCACGAAACTGATGGTCTGCAACGGTGAGGAGTTCCATTGCGGATTTTTTACTGGAAACGCTCCAAGATGGACCCAAACGCCTTCGGTAGTATTCTCGCATATCGTGATACGTTTCCGGGGACTTAAAAAATTCATCCGGGGATTCCTCGTAGTAAGATGTTCCACGCCCAAACAGATCAATATCGGAATAATTATTATCCATTATACAGTATGCTTTTTAATGTTTAATTAAATATTTATTTAATAGTTAATAATAATGGTTAATCCAGCGCTTGCTGTCAATAAATGCAAATGGCTCCCCCAGGGATCAAAAGTACAATGTGGTAAAAACTGCTACGGTGAGTTTTGCGGGGTACATAATTGCACATCGAAACAGGGATGTAAGGACGGCCCTCAACCCTGTCTTGGATGCGGCAAGGGCGTCCGAGGAAAAATTAGAATTTGTATCGGTTGTGGAAGTTCACAGTATCTATCGGCAATAGAATATCTCCGACGAAAGAATAAACCAGTACCAACCCCAGAAGAGTTTTTAAAATCAACGATGGGGAAAAATATCAAATTCCCATAACATTGGTTGTGTCAATCGCGGTAGCATTATCCAGCAGGGGGCGCGAAAATGACATCGACGCGGTCGTCGCTGTGTTTACCGGACGCTGACGACACCGGATCCGCTGAGTGCAGAAAGTATTAATTAAGCAAAATGACGTCACCGTCGTGTAGGATGGACCGTCGTCGTTTTTTTTTACCAGGCGCTGACGACACCGGATCCGCTGAGTGCAGAAAGTATTAATTAAGCAAAATGACGATTGGACAAAATGTCGGATTCGCCCCCCCTGCTGCTCCATATCATGCAGAGCTAAATCCGATCTAATTACCTTTAACAATGACACACTGAGGTAGAGGACCCGGCCTACACAATACGTTTCGGCTCCCGCTCGAAATGCAGAAACGTATAGTAATTAGTTATTATTAAAACGCTACTACAAGAAGGGTTGTATTATTATTATTATCATTATTATTATTATTATTATTATTATTATTATTATTATTATTATTATTATTATTAACATTACCATTATTTAACACACATACTGCTGTATATTTTACACTACTGCTTATTATTCTAAACATGAACAGCTTGTAGCAGAACTTGCGTAGCAGATCACTGTTTGGAGTTCATATGATCTATTGTGTACACCTGGACGTCTAGCTCATAACCACCTGCTTCTATCATCTTATGAAAGTAACCAGATGATGAATTGTTACAATGACAACGTCAAATGTGTGCAATAATGAAGGGAATAATCATCGGCAAAGAGATTCGCATTAGAACCTACTACTCTAAAAATATTACTAGCATAGATCCAAAATGGTAGTAGCCTTAAGACAGATTCCTGTCTAACACCTGTACTTAAACGCTTTAAAGAGTATTCTATTATTATGCCTTGTTTCCTGCGAGAAAATTTATACTAAACCATAAACGATTATCAGATATATTATACTAACGTCATTTACAAATATGGCCTTCTTGAAACACTACAGTGAAAGCTTTAAACGTCAAGTAATACAATATATGAATTGTTTAGTCTTCTAATCCGAGACAAACATTATGATATATTTCCAAGATCTGCAAAATGGTAAAATTAACTGAAAGAAAAACCCACTGGAATTTACAAAATATAGCCTTACTAAAACAATTTAGTTGTGACATTAGCCAATATTACGAAATAGATTACTGTCGAACCTTTTATGCATGAGTAACACCTGACTAAATTTACAAAAAGATCTATATTTGAAGCGATTAAAAATGTAATTAAATCAATCAGTATTAGCTTTGGTAACAACCTGAATCATGATGTGGCTAGCCTAATCAAGGCCTGACTCATTTTAAAACAAGAATTTATATCTTGTTTTTACTGATATTAGTCCCATATGAACATTTCCTCCTCACTGAGTGTGTGGTTTGAAGTTTTAACGTAGCTTTAACACTTTTTCAGTCACATCGCTATGACGTCTGCAGTGTGGCAGTTTCTAGTGATGTCTAGCACAGGGACATCATGCCGCAGTGATGTAGCATGATGTCCCACCCAGTCACATTATCCTGACACCAGGCCGACCAGTCCTAACACTAACATCTTAATGCTGAGTACCAAGTGAGGCAGCTGTTAGTACCATTTTTGTAAGTCTTTGATATGACTTGGCCGCGGATCGAGCCCACGACATCCCGCATCCGAGGCGGACGCTCTAACCACTAGGCCACCGGAGCGGTACTCCTCATTCTAGGTAAATAATAGTTTGTATCATCAGCATATGACACTGGCATACGTATTTTTTCATAAATTGGCTCTCCCTTCATTACCATAAAATAAAAAGGGTTAATCATTTTCATCTTAAGATTATATCAAAGGGTTACAATCAGTAGGTCTAGTATTGTTAAAAGTACACCAAGTTTTCTAATGTTTTTGGGTTCGCTCGCCTTCAAGTGCACCTTTATATACCCTGTAAAAAACGTAACGTATAGTTGTTTTAGAATAGATTTTGTTCACAATTGCAACCTAATTTTTGTTTAAATTTGACTGTAGATCTCCTATACATTTGGGCAATAATCAGATGTTCAAATTTAAACATCTACATTATATTTTCAGAATGCTACGAAATATTAAAACGGCTATATAAACGTTTTTTTTTTATATATATATAAAAAGCCAATCAATTAAATTACTGCTATAACTAAATCTTCTATTGTTAAAACGCCAAAAACACTGACATGTCTGAAGATAATTACTATTCATTTATATGTCTGTACAGGTTTGGCTATGCGCATTGAATTAACAATCTTGCATCGATTATTTCAATATTCAGTCATATAATATTGTTTAAATACATTATTGTTAATCTTTATTTTCTCTGTTGTTGCTGCTGTTGTTGTTGTTTTCCTTTATCTTTTTTCCTCTTTTCTCTTTGTGTGACTTTTGTTTTCCATTCTTCTTCAGCTGTGCTAGTTTCATTTGCTACATTGATGCCACATTGTGTCTCTAGAACACCTTTGATATTTCTCTCATGAAGCTATAGTTGATAAAAACTACTTTATGAAAACTGCGACACCGATTTCAATCTTGTCTGGGCGCTCATATTAGTTTGTTCAAACCTGCACGAAGGTATATTTGAAATGATCATCCCTTTTGAAATTCGTTATAATTTTGGCTATCAGGTCTTTGATAAATTCTCTTGATACTTACTAGTTATGCATGTTAGAAACTGTTTTGCGTTTGCTTTATAAATAGAAGGTGTAGGCCTATGCGAAAAATTCGAGAAAAGCACCTAAAACGAATTTAGTATTTCTTTTGATATATATGCTTGATAAATTAAAATTATATGTTCAACATGAATATAAAGAACCTCGCGACGGCAATAATTTGATAATGATATATACAATAAGATAATTTCAAAGATAATCCTACAGCAGACAATAGGTAGCAGTTTAATACTTCAAATAAAGTCATTCAAATTCAGGATTTCAGTGGGCATTGCAATTTATGACATTGCAGTTTTTTCTCCTCCTTCCCAAATGTTGTATATTCAAGCCGATGGCTAGATTATAAAAAAAAAACATCCCTGTGACAAAGTACTATTGATGGTTTTGTAATTTGTATATGTTTTATAATTAATACACTTTGTAATTATTTCTAAAACAAGAAAGAAATTTCTTGCAAGATTTGATGTTTGTCCATTATCAGACTCGATGTGACACTAGTACAGAGATAAATCGACTGAACTAGTAGCCTGTATTTATTAAATGTTATTGCCAAACAAATGTAATAATGTAGGAGATAAAACGATTCTTGCTTCAATCAAGAAAAAAATTCACAAAGTTTCATTCTCTTTGATTGAAGAGAAATTTGCCTCTGTTATACTTTTCTAATCGAAGGCGGTTTTCCATCCCAAGCACACAGGACAACTATTGGTTGAGGTAATTTTACTGAACGAGTCAAGTATCGCACAAATGTTTGATAGCGACATAGGTTATAGTGATTTAGTCATTCAACAGCCTTATTTGCTGTGTATGGCAGGGGATGAAATATATGTTCATTGATCGGTCATTATTGACGTTTGAGTTTATTATGTTTATTGTATACCTACACCTAAATATATATATTAATCCTTTGTATAACGTAGTTGTGACAGATGATAGATACTCGCATCTATAACATTTGCAGGAACATTCAGGGAAAATACCATAAACAACCACGAAACAGCAAATCATATAGTCTTACCAAACGCAGTATCATATTTTATTACAAGATGAACATTGAAGATTATGAAGACTCCGTCATCATCATAAAACAAAACAGAACGTGCTTTCATAAATGAGTACAATATTTGACAAGTCAATAGAAGTTTTCAAAAATATGCAATTCCTTGAAATAATTTTACCATTCTTGAACCCTGCAATAAGATTTATTTGTGTTAGATGTAATTACGATGTTTGTAAATATGTTTATATGTCCGTGTAGTCACGTACGCGTACGTGTGTGTAATAGAACTGACAGAGGTGTTGTTATTTTTGTGAACGAGAAGGTTAATCCACCGTACAATTTACCTCACGACTGGGACGTATCACACGTAAACCATTTTTTCGTCCAATATTTTCGAGGTTTTATTAGTTTAAAATCTTTATGGACCAAATGAAAATTTCTCAGCTTTTATCGAAAATGTTTAGTTGTCACGCTTTGCTACTCTGCTACTATTTGCAAAGTGAAATGTCAAAGTAGATCTTGATTTCATCTGCCCAGAAGGATGAATTCGAAACCATATTTATATAAAGCAACACTCCCATCCTTAATATCTTCTCCCAACAAGAGTTCCAAAGGAGTGGATGTTAATGGAAATGTAAAGTACGTCGTTTCCGTAAAGAAAAACGTGTTTGCAAAATCTAGAGAAACCGAGGATTGCAAAAGTTGATTAAATGCTCTCGATAAAAGAATGTAGAAGCAATATTATTTTGAAATACAAACGTCCGATTTATCTTAAAGACGCATTCAAAAAGTCGAACTTTGTATACGTCGGAGTACATTCCGTTATCAGTCACGATATAACGGAGGAATCGCCAGTATATACGGGCACAACTAATGCATAAACTCATCATTTGACTTCTCTTTTTGTGAACATTATTTTATTTATTCTTCAATTATTTCATATTTTCGGAAGTTGTTGTCGATCTGTATTTCAATTTAATTTCATTTCGAGGGGAAAGGGTACCAAAGTAAAGTGATGCATTCTTGTTAATGATCATCTTGGAGCTGGGTACAATTGCTGCATATTCATTCTGTTTGTTAAACACCGAAACTCTCATGAAATACAAAAGAGAGCTGATCCCTTCATGCATGCCCTCAGCAAACCTTTTGGTATCGATTCATTGCAAATATGTTGGAAGTACTAAAGTACTCCTTATAACGTAACAAGGCCTCAAGAGATATCTCATGAATTTACAAAGTTTAGGCATTGTTGTTTGCTCATAAGTCAGACCTAGATTACTAATATTCCATTACAAGACCAGAACATCTATCCATGTCATTGTGGTGTGACAATTTCATTAAAATAACTGAAACAACCGTTTTTTATTGCTCCAATGTGCAAGCTTATTTTCTTTGCTAATGGCACAGACAGTGTCAATGGTAACTTTCTCACTGATGTAGAGTTCAATTTTTTGTTTTCCTTGGTGCTAAAGGCAGTTTCACACATTAACAGCCATATCATGCCGAGAAAATGAGAGCTACGTGCCTCTCACCAAAAACACAACGAGTAATACGTCGAGTTAAAACAGAAACATAATATGAATATATTTCTTATGTGATAGTACGGAATTAATGATGATATCGATACTGCATGGAAGAATGCTATAAAGAAAGAAACAACTTTAATCCAAAGCGAATAAATGTTGTGAAAAGTTAAGGAAAAAATGAAAAAGTCGCTAAACATTTTTATTAGATATTCTTAGAGAAATGTAGACAATTTGCTTTTAAATCCAGAACAAACTAAATGTTTAATAATGTTTATTGATTACACAATATATGACGTTTTATTGTGGGCTTTTGTCATCGTGTTAAAATTAAAGTACATTTAGGTTCTTTAATTTATGATCATAAATTTTATATATAATAATAAACCTGCTTATTTCACCTTTTTTATTTCTACATGAAACATTAAAAAACAAATATATTCAATTACATTACCGTTTTTATTTTAGAACATGTAGTCCTTTCATTCATTCCTGCTAAATTTTATAATAAATTCGTTTCGTCTACTTGGCATTTCGCATCGACTATTTAAATTTTGATCGTAAATAAGTTCTACTACAGAGTTAACCTCCTGTTTCATTATATATCAGACATACCTCCAAACACGGAATACTAAGTAGTTAGGTATAAGGTCTGCATTATTAATTATTTCTTACACTTAAACTTATCAGTTTCCACCGTTTCAATATGGTTAATCATCCTGTAATTTATTAATCAGATATCGTCCATTATTTAACAAAGGAATCAAATTAAAAATAGCTACACGTACATGTTTTATATTATATTAGATTCTTTGATTAATCAGTTCATTAAATATTCGGTTAGATGTGTGAATGTTTTTAAATGTTAATATAATGTTACTAATTACTCAATTTAGATTTTAAAACATCGATTTTCGATATTGAACTACGTAGTAAAGCGGTAAAATTGCATGTCTAAAATTAATAAGGTACATGAACCTCATTTAATCAAATTAATCGTTATGTTAAGGATAATTTCGAATGTCGACATGAAATTCTGACATAAATTTACAATCTTGATCAATAAAACGGTATATGGACAGGACCTTAATGCAAGCAGGGCATTTTCAACGAGCGAGTTAATGCAGTGAGTTACACATTCATAAATTCCATAATCATTTGTTTGTAAAGATTGTTGATTAAATTCTACCCTATTATTTTCAAGTTAACACTATTGTAATCTATCTATATCCTTACATTTCCAAGGCTTGAACTATTGGATTGGCATGACGAACTCAGTGTATTTGATTCAAAAGAAAGCAACAAGGATTATCATCTGACGCTTTCAAATAATAGCATGAATCATTACCATTTCTGCTCATTCCTGGTTTGTCGACGCCATGCAGGTCATGTTTGGGGAGTTTGATAATATCTCGTCTTATGCAACAATAAGGGCAATAGAGACTAAAAACTGTTGCAACTCAACTATGTACAGAAGATATATATAGCAAACAATCATGTGCACTTGTAGATTTCAACTGTTATCCTCATTCGGCGTAATGGTGAGCGGGTTGCTACTAGAAAGCCCTTGCGTACTGAGAAATTTGTATATATCCCATGCAAGAGAGTGTTTAGATATAGTTCTGAAATTTCGATAAATTTCTTGTTTTGTCAAACATACAGATAGACAAACCTCATTTTAATGATAACTTACATAGAATCAAGATAAGCAGACTGAAGAAAGTCAATGAAATTCTAGAGATATTAATCAAGCACCATTAATTAAAGTTCTTGTTTTTTTCACGATGCTCTCGAATAGGTACCCTTTGACAGTCTTTTGCGTCAAAATTGAATGCTTCTAAAATAGGAAAATTGTTAAAGCTACGTTAACAAATTTAAATCACACACACACACACACACACACACACACACACACACACACACACATACACACACATACTGTTTGTATAGGATAGGCTCAGGTAATTATATATATATATATATAGAGAGAGAGAGAGAGAGAGAGAGAGATTACAAATTGCTAGCACAGTGGGTCAGGAATTTATTGTTTCACAATATTTATATGTGAATTTGATCCGAAAATCATATGCATTCCAACCTTGATCACTCATTTATCTGAAGAACTGTTTCGCTCTATAACTCGAAGCCTTTTCATGGACTCTGTCTTCAAGTTAATGATCTGCGATGAAAGAATTAGGACTCAAACGCAGGGCGGATTATCACCCGGGACAATCGCAGGGAATAAAATCGTAGTAAATGATTTTAGGTACGGTAACAATCGCAGTATATTGTGAATAATGATTTAAACATGACAACCATGGACCTAGACAAATAAAACACATCGCCACATCCCTCACTTTTCTTTAGTGTGTTATGACTTACTAACACCATAGGCTAAACAGTAATAATCATAAAGAACTTTGAAAATCATCAGACAATAGTAGAGAGGCAAAGTAGACATGAGAACTCTTTGATTTTAGACATGTCACCTATATCAGATACACTTAGAGTACTTTTTAGCAACACCAAAGTAGTGTTTATTTGACAAGGTTCAAGATTGTCCATCTGTAATAATGGTAATGTTAAAATTTATGTAGAAAACTCGAAGGATTTTACTTTATGCTCTTCATTAAGAAAACATGATCCGCGTTTATGAAAGACTTTAGGTTAATGCTTGTAAAAGAAAAACATACAATTCAATCATAAAATGTGTGACCGTAAGATAATTAATTGATGATATCTTAGTGTTAGGTCCTTCAGGACAAATTTCGACATTGTATTTTTCTCTATCGATGCCTCTGACATTATTCTTTGGCCTTGGGGTCATAACGTAAATTGTTATCACACACGTATTATATTATCGATATCAGATTGGTTTATTTCCTATTTTGTCGATATTAACTACATCAAGTAAAAAATTTGTTAATCATATAAGAAGTATTGCACACAGTTTATTGTATTGTGTTGCACTGTGTTACATTATATTGTATTGTATTGTACGGTAATGCATTGCATTGCATTGCATTGTATTGTATTGTATTGTATTGTATTGTATTGTATTGTATTTCATTGCATTGCATTGCAATGCATTGTATTGTATTGTATTACTCTGTATTGTAGTGCATTGCAATGTATTGCTTACAGTGCCCTTCAGAAATGATGAGTTTATTGTCCCTTATCCATGTGCAATTCTGCTATTCGCGTCTTTAATGTGTACCTTGTATAATATATGAACATCATAACTGACCATCTTATGCACAATTCTATGTCAAAATGACCAAGCAGAGGCTTATAAATTGACAAAGAGGTAGTATAATATTCATATCTTCCCAATAGATAATATTTAATAACAAAAACAAATGTTTAATATATTTGCGCTGGAAGAGTGAATTTCTTAATAAATTGGATTGTATCCTATATTAAATATTTTCATTACAATGAATACCAGAAGAAGTGATAAATAAAGAAGTGAGAGAACGCAATTACAAAGTGAGGGAACGTATGTTATTCAGATGCAATAAGGGGAGGGTAGAAGACAATGGCGAGGGAAACAAGTAATGGAACGCGCATTGCTACAATACTGCATCCCTGAATACCAGTAGAACATTTTTCGCTAGTAAACGTTTCTTTTTTCTCTTACTTTTGCTTAATATCATGAAGCATCTCAAACAAATATATGCCAAAAATAAGCACACGGCACCTGATAACATGAATCTTTCCCTACTCCAGAAATAATTAATAAAATGAATATTTAATTAATAATACATGATACCATTGAAAGGTTCTAACTAGTGTTCTTTTGCTTATAAGAGTATATTGTTCCTGGAGTAATCACTTTCTTACGTTCAAAGTTTCCGTTATTAAACACAATATTGTTTTAGCAAATAAACACAACGACATTATTTCGTCTTCAAATACAATGGAACAGCCATGACGTATTTTTTCTCTTTTTTACTAGTTTATCGTTACCATACACAATAGGGAAACAATAACTGTTCTAAATAGAGGAGAATCAAAAGAAGAATATTTCCAAAGTAACAAAATTTGTTTATGAGGAGTTAGTTTATATGCGTACTTCCATTGATTATTTTTCTCTAGACAAAACGCAATTAAAACTGACAATAGCAGTGTAGCCAACACTTATCGGTCTCATAAGGAATAATGTTCGAGGAGCGATTTTGATTTAAATAAGATTTTTTACTCTGTTTCACTTTCTGCGCTGAAAAATGACCCAGCAATATCCCAACGGGAGCAATGTTCTGGTGACCTGCCGATCAGAGAATAAAGCGGAACTTTGATGATTATGTAAGCGTTGATTCGATAGTTGCGAATTAATATTAAGCAAAACATTATATCACTGTAAATATTACAAAGCAAACGCTATAAGGAAAGGTCAGTGTTTTTCTTTCTAAAGGCAAAGTCTCACCGCTCCCTGTTGAGAGAGTGCCTTTTCAATCTTGTTTCTTGGGGCCCCAAGAGGTCTAAATTGCTCGTCTTTACAGAACACTACCATCCCATCTCTGTCCGTGTTGCTTCGAGTATCGGAAACGGTCGATGTGGGTATATCAAAAAGCTTTCCAGTAGCTTCCATGGGTAGGTGGTTCTTACCACAGTTTCTCAGATTCTTCCTCTACCGGTTATTCTGGTCTTCATGTATAGTCAGTTCTGCACTGAAAAACGGTTTAAAGCCCAAACAAGAACCACAATCAAGCGTCTTAGCCAGATAGCTTCGAATACCATTTTACTTCCGGTGTAATTTGCTGAGGTCCACCTATGATATAACCTTTCAGTAGGGAGTTTATGAAGATTTCATCTTTGAAACAACGATATAAAGTTGGACACACACAAAACTTAAATTAGCTGAAACTGCATTTCTAGTCTTGTTTTACCAGTATGGTTCTTTAATGGTCTGTTAAATCTCGATGCAAGGTAACTAACACATTTATTTTACTCTCTGTTGTCCGATTTTGTTGTGGCGCGCCAATTTTGAAAAATTGGCGGATAATCTCAATTTCTTCATACTGCTATAAAGAGCTGAAATATAACAAAATATTAAACAAGCTAAATAAATATATTTCTGATCTAACTGAATTGAATGATAATTTAAATTTCTATAATTTTTACAAACATTGTTGACGTCTAAATTTATATATTGTAATTATATTTGGTACAGAATGAGACAATTTGCATATCTTTTGTATAAGACTATAACTCATATATTAAGTTTTATTAAGTTTTTGATAATAGCAAATAAATGTGTATTGTTGGAAATGAATTAAGTGAAATATTCTTCTTCGAGAAAAGTTTAAATGACATGCAATTCAAACTGAAACTACGAGCAAATTAGTTAAAACCTTTACATGTGCTAGTATATACGCTACCTTCAGAGACCGTTCGTTATTTACTGATAATCTGACTTGAATGCTTCAAATAATTCCATGTCTTCAACGCCCTGAGATTGCTGCAGACGATTTGACTGACTATAAATCGTATTGTGTGCTATATGTGTGTCCTTGTCCTCAAATTTATTAGGATGCTGTCAAGTTTATGGCAAACTTACATCGAGGATCTATAGTATTTCATAAAATTTACCTGATAACCTACTACAGTTGTCTTATTAACTGTGAAAGTTCTTCAACATAACATTTTCAGTGAATATCTTTTCTAAAATAATAGTAAAAACTCTTGACAGTCTGGTAACTCATAATGATAATGACCGTTACTTTTATGAATAAGCGTTAGTTGTGGAAGGACTCGTGTCCAATGCAATGCCCCTCTTTTCTTATCCATATAATGTTAATTGAAAAGTCAGTTAACTAAGATCTATATTATGTGTGTGTAATTTGTGTGCCGGTCGTAGAAGATAGTAATTGATGAGTGTTTTTGTTGATCGACAATTTTTTCATGTGCACAAGTATCTTTCAAGACTAAATTGATATATTAAGTGAATAGATGAAATCCTAATATAACAAAATAATATAATCAAAGAATCGTATTTATGATATAATGCTATGAAATGTAGGTACTGTTATCTCAAAGAAGAAAAAGTATAAAGTGGTTTCACTATATTATGATTCTTTCGTTGTTTTTATTTTCTCGCAGCGAATCACATTGGTAACTGATGCCAAGATTGCAAAATTAACAAAGTAAATAAAAAGACAAATTACATTGTAGTATAACTTTTCAGCAATATGGTGTTTGCTGAATTCATAGAGTCATGATATTTTAATCACTATCATATCAGAGATTTGCAAATGGGAGCTTCTTAATGCATTTCAAGCGCTAATACACAATTAACGTCAAAGAAGACTGTTTTTCCTTAACATGAAACGAATAAGGAAAGTGCAAGTATTACCATGCCTGACAACTATTGTCACTACTATTTCAAACAAACTCTTAGAAATCTTCGCTGTTTTTTATTTCAGGATACCGATAAAATAGCTAAAATGTATACTTTTCTGAATCCTGAATTCAGTATCACCATAACAATTAGAATGTGTTAACAATTTAAAGGTTGATATTCCTTTTCTTTACGGCATTTTATCGGTTAAAATGATTACTATCATTATGTTATATATTTTACTACATAATATAGAAGATTGTAATACTACTTGTTGTGTTTGGGATTTATTCTGATATAGTTGCAGTTGTTTATAAAATAGAAGGGAATGATATAATATTTCACTGAGCTGTTATATTTATAACAAGATAACCGGTCAGCAACACCCGATTGCAAAGGATTCCAGCAAAAACAATTTGCCTTTAAATAAAATGTGGTTTTGATAACTGTAATAAAAAGAACTGCGATTTCTCATGAATGTAAAAACAAATTCAGAGTTAGAATATGGGAAGATGAATAAATATGTTTAGTATATCAGTTACTGGCGTGTCAGGATCTGTAAGTTTCTTGTTGCTTCTTTTGCAAATGTTTCATTTTTAATTTACTCAATGATGTAAACTGGTCCTTATAAGCCAAGTGATCGAAAAATATAAATGAAAGACATACAAAAGATAATGTTAAAACTGAAACACAACAGCATTCAACTACAGAGAGAACAATCTACAAATATACAAAGCTATAACAAATACTGTTTTTAATTCATATTAACTATAAGCTAAGTTGGATGTCGGAATTCACAGTCAACAGTAGTTATTATTTATCCATAAAAAATCATTGCAAACGAAAACTTTAAATTTATTTATGAGATTACATTCACTTAACGTTTTGTAATTGGAGACAATTTTAATAGTAAGCAACATCCTTATATTTGTATCATTTCTAGTCAGAAGCGAATAATGGAAACATTATGATGGATTATTGGTTTGGTTTGTCTGTATAGTTATATGAAATTATTGTTGCATCCTTGTGTATCGGGTGCAAATGGAGTTACCGTACCACGTAAGCCCAGAACGGATCTCGATTCGTTGATTACAAGTACGACGCTCTGCAAATTGAGCTAATTCAATATTCACGTTGCAGTTAGGTTACTCCCTAATACAACTTGTGTATCCTCTGCCTTTGAAAGTATAATCAATTTGTCTCCCTTGACTGGTCATATAATGTAATTCCAATTTCAAATTATGGATTTACTGACTATTGCTAGCAAACTGAAGGTTCATGTTATTTTCGTATTGAGCATTATTATAATAATTGAGAAATGAGCACTGTTTTGGAATTTCCACATATTTGTAAATTATTTGATTTAACAGAGAAAGGACAAGATGGAATTAGCTGTGAGCCAAGGTTATTAATCCACTGTGCATAGGACGAAAGTATGTGCCTTGCCGTTGCACCAGTTCACCTACCAAATTACTGATTGTATTGAGTAATATAAGCAATTAGTACTTCCTTCAGGGTTTAAAATCATGGGCAATAGATGCATACTATGATATCTGAGGTTTGGGAGAAAGGTGGGCCCATGCGTGATTCCATGCATAGCCACTCTATCCCTATTGCATGTTTTCGTTATTTAACAAACTGGTATCATTCCATGCATAACACACTATGTCTATAGCATCCTTATGCTATGTAATATGCATGCATAAACCAATTATGCCTTAAGTGACAAGATGGTCTTATGGTATACATAAACACATTATGCCTAATGCAACAAGCTGGTCCCGGGGTATGCATAACCACCCTATGCATAATGCAACAAGCCGGTCTCTTGACATGCATAACCTCCCTATGCCTACTGCAACAAGCAAGTCTCATGGTATGCATAAACACATTATGCCTTATGTGACAAGATGGTCTTATGGTATGCATAAACACATTATGCCTTATGTGACAAGATGGTCTTATGGTATGCATAAACACTTTATGCCTTATGTGACAAGATGGTCTTATGGTATGCATAAACACAATTCATGTCTTATATGACCAGAGGGTGTGATGATATGCATATCCACCCTGTACCTTATGTGACAAGATGGTCTCAGGTCATGCTTAGTCTGCTTGGTCATCCCCTTAAATGTATATACTATTTATTTTACATTTAAAGCATTTGCATTATGCATGTTGTGTGCAGGAAATGAATTTGACAATTTCTTTGAGAAATGTGGGTATATTAGGTAAAAATATATGCACTCACTTCACATGTTTTTTATTTGTATTTAATTTCTCTCTTGCCTGGGTTTTTTTTGTGCATCCTCCTCCTTGTTACAGTATCAAGATTGTCTAATTTTTAGCTATGATATTACGGTTACAATAAGTTATTACGTTCCCTTGGTGAAATGCAACGATAGACATAAGCCAAATACAACCATATGTTGTCTCGAGGAACAATAAACACCGTGTGCCTTACGTGACAAGCGTGTCTCATGGCATATATAATACTTATAATATACCGTATACGAGAAATTGGGCTCCTGGTATGCATAACTACACCATGTATTGTGTGGCAAGTTTTTCACATTGTATCCATAGCTAATTATGCCTTATGTGGCAACTTGTTTGCATGGTAACCATAGCTACGTTATGACTTATTTTGTAAGTTGGCATCATCGCAAGTATGCACTAAATGTGGCACGTTGGTCTTACTTGCGATGGGCTTAAAATACATACTCAGCTGTTTTACATTTAAAGTTGTTTAAATGCAGAGTGGATTAGTGACAGAAAAGGTTTGAACGTTTCAACCAACTTTTGCGTGCATTATATTACAACAGATGTGTTGGCTTTACATATTAGCTGGCTAACTTCAGAGGTAAAATGTGGAGAAAATTTTAATAACTTAAGTTTTCATGCATCTTGTAGAACGATATATGCAAATTAAAAATCCGTTTCTCCTGTACGATTCACTTCCGCCACAGATATGAGATAGAATAGATGAAGAGTCCTCAACAATTGTATCATCAGTGGAAAATTACTGTCAAGCCAGTTAATATTTCGAATGCTAAAGGTGAATTGATTTCCCCATTTTCATTTCTCATTATTCCATTTTCTTGCTTGTGTATACGGTTTGTTTATTTTTTGTTTATTTTGTGTTGAAGAAAACAAACCAAAGCCGCTCAGCATTATTAAACAACAAAATAGCACGATCAGAGCATCGGTATACATGGACTAAATTTCAGGTGAATGTCTTGTTTCAAATAATCAATAGCTTACATTTCATATGCAAAGTGACGAAACATTTTTACCGTCATCCAATCATGTTAAGTTCGACATAGTTTCGAGCATGAAATTCATTCAATAACTGCAACAGAATTTTTTCATAAATGAGGTAATACGTGTAGAATACCTTATATTAAACGGAGCGGATCAGTAGATACCCCTAAATAATAGCCTAGCTTATGAACAATTAGAGAAAGTGTTCACATGAAGTGGTTCCTGTGTTTGATCGCTAAGTTCACTTATAACTATAACATTATAAAGCACTAAAAATCGTTTCCATTTTAAATTACAAGTTAATGTTATATGAGTGGCGAGGACATAACTTAGCGCAATATCATGTATTTTTATAATATGGTACCACTATTGACATTGGTATGTATTAGTATACATTTCCATTGAATAAAGAAACAATGGAAATATGCAAACATTTACTTAAACTAAGAATTGAAATTTCTTTCCAGTGCTGTCGGAATGTATAAGACAGATGATTAAGATCTTAAATTTACTTGAATTCTGAAACCATTGATCTTAAGTACAATTGCAACCCCTGGTACGGCCAAGTCAAATACATATTCAAGCTATGAGAATGCACCCTCGCTTGAACACTTATCTGATAGTCGAGAAAATCCTAATAATGTTACTGGTTGTGAAGATAGCCGTCACAAAGAAGTCTAGCAGAAATTGCAGTGAATAGCTTTTAAAAAAATCCACTTCTTACAGAATCAGACATGCCCTGTTGGCAGAGATTGGTGAAATGGTATTATGAAAATAAAAATTAAAACAGATGTGATTCAGTAAAATGCTTTCGTCTTTGAAAGAGGTCTAGAAACAAATTTCTGCAAAATGTACACTATTTTATTAAACCTATACAGGCTTTGCGTTCCGGAAGCAATTCAATATTAAACACAGTGTAAATTTATCCGACCATGAGACCATACAGTAATGAAACGTTAGCTTTAACAATGTTTCAG
The DNA here is from genome assembly GCA_028554795.2 of Sinohyriopsis cumingii. Lineage (NCBI taxonomy): Eukaryota > Metazoa > Mollusca > Bivalvia > Unionida > Unionidae > Sinohyriopsis > Sinohyriopsis cumingii. The sequence continues at coordinate 180,511 of JAPYKE020000118.1, read as the reverse complement.
TGATATCGCTTAAATGTCTACAGAGTGGCAGTTTATAGCGATGTCTAGCAGAGGAGCATCATGCTGCAGATATAGAACATCATGTCCTACCCAGTCACATTCTAATGACACCAGACCGACTAGGTCGAACACTAACCTCTTAATGCTGAACGCCAAGCAAGGCATCTGTTTGTATCATGTTTTGTAAGTCTTCACTATCACTTTGCCGGGCTTCGAACCCGCAAATGCCCGCATCCGAGGTGGACTCTATATTTACTAAAACATCGGCGCGGTAGTAATAACAAATGTAAGTTAACGAATGGTTATACATCAAATATAAGCCACATAAGCGTGGCCTGAAGCCAGTTGTCCCAGAATTTGGAAAGGCCAAGAACATATCATTGCGTACGCGCTGCGACCAGAACACCAATTTTATTATCGATTCATCCAGCACTGATTTAATCCATCATCATTTGCATTCGAAAACAAACAACTTTGCAATATCTAATTGAAAGACTCACGTGCATTGGACTTTATTAAGAACTTATTTCACTTACACAATCCGAATTATTAATTTCCTAAAAGTAACAACACCAAGAACTACTCCAAAAACCAACATTTAAATATATAGTCCTCCTTTCAAAATAAAACTTAGCCTCTCATAAGAGTTACCTTATGTGTACAAAAACCAAGTTTTACTTTGTCTTCTTGTAATAATAATAGCTTTTTATGAATCCGCACGTTATGAGCCCTCATACATTTTTTTATTTAAGACCAAAAACCTATGGAAGCAGAAAAAAGAATTGATTTTTTGATTAGCTTAGTTAATGGATTGTTCATTCTGCGCTACGTGTTATTGTATACCAGAAATAGGAAAAAAATTTAGCCATCTCAGAATACTTCTTTCCAGATCAAAGCATTAGACAAACTAAAATATAATATAGTTCTGCATACACCAGCATCTATAGGGACACGGTAGGTATCGCATTTCATCCATAGTACACGTAAAGGATGCAAGGCCTTGCAACGTTTCAGTTTTTATCTACTTCTGAAACAGTCCGGTGGAGACCTTCGTATTAAAATGTATATATATCATTATACCCATGAGTTTATATTAGGCACGCAAGCTTCTGAAATGAAGGAATTTTGTACCTTTCGGTCCCCATCACCAGCCATTCAAAATATTGAACAGAATAAACAGCTGATCGGGAATGTTAAATACAATATCACTGTTGCAAGGTCCTAATAATATGCTGTATTTTGGCACTATGGTATGTCAAACCGCAGTGGAGTTGACAGACGTTTGACGTCCACTGTCAATAAAAAAAGAAATTATCATTGGCATAGTTTAGCAAAATGCATCTGGGAATAACAAATATGGATCATTATGTCCGCGAGAACATTCTTGACAAGTTCAGAGAATTCCTCAGTTTCTTCATATATATTTGGTTTAGGCAAGTAAAATGTTGCATCAAATTCAGACTGAAAAATGTTTGCTTAAAGATGAGTTTCCTTCTCACCAGCTATCTTGTTATTAAGAAACATACCAGCAATATTTACATTTGATATAAATCGTAGGCCAATTATACAGTGTCGATAAAGTAATTTAACCGAATGCCGTTATTACAAAGTATTAGTTTCCCCAATAAAGGTAAACCGCTTTTCACGTTTTGAAGCGAAATGTCACTTCTTGTGCGATTTATCTCATAATTGTTAGTGACATTAACCTGAAATGCCACTAAACCAAATGGTTCCCAATATTTTTGAAATTGTGAAACAGTTATTTGTTCTTGTCGTCGCATCCACCAAGATGATATTTTTGAATAGCTGGCAAGAGGCCACTGTAAAACCTCAAAAGAGCATTAGAGCAACAAAATCTCAAGCCTCTTTGGAAAAGACGAGTATGAGCTCTCAGCTGTATAATGTCTCATAGCGGCACAAATGCCTTTGGAATTGTGAAAGGCAGTGTTAGGAATCAAGATTTTGCTACATACAATTGTGACCTGTTTTGGCGTAACAAAATTCGGAAACCAAGTAACACAATTCATCGTTAGCAATAATCCAGATATTCTGAACGCACACTTTCAGGCACTTTGATACTAATAACAAATAGTACCATGGACCTTAGTTTTATATTTATTGTTAACTTTGTAAATGTTTTTGTTTATTTCTTAAGAGGATTTTTCGAAGCAATTATGCATGGTCATATGTTTTGCAATGAATTATGAAAGACTGATTGAAACGTTCGACTTAACACTGAATTGAACCTTGATATATGCATGTTTTGCGCATACGAGTCTTGATGTGTTCTGGTGTTGATTATAAAAAATATGTTGGTCAGAAATAACATATTGTTTGAACCACGGGTGTCATGCTCCAAGTCATAAAGCATAAAACCATAATTTCTTTATGTTGTCTGACGTTAATCGAATCGAATCCAGCCGGATATCTTTAGTAGGCAGCAATTATTCCCAGGCTTTTCTCATTTATCAACTCCACCCTGAATACTTATGAGCAAACGTGTCTCTCTATTCCATGCTCTGATCTGTATGAGTGCATCAAACTTCTAAAACCATTTCACTTGTGTATCCTTCTGTCTTAATCTTTATTACGCCCTTCTGGTTTGGCAGAATCACATAATCTTTAAAACGCTTGCTGATAAAATTAAAAGTTGGAGACCAGAAAAAAGTAAAACGTACAGCGCCAAATGCCTAACGATTTTATTTAAGCAGAAGTGTTGTATTTGCAGGAACCAAGAATCCAAAGATATAAATCGCTTTAACCTTGGCGAAATAGAAGTCATTTGGATGCGTCATTTACTAGGACGAACAGAATTAACGGACATTCTAGCGTTATTTTCCATTGAAGTTTCTCAAACGCTATGACAGTTTTGTATGTGGAATTATTAAGCAAATTATTGACGTATACGGTTCTGAAGTAAATGTCTGAATTTAGGTATCCAGAAAACATGGGGTAACGTTCCTGTAGTTGGACTGGGTGTATGTATGTGTCTGTGATTTGGATATATAACGTAGCTTTACCAATTCTTCAGATATATCGTTACGATGTCTGCAGTGTGGCAGTTCATGGTGATCTCTAGCATTGGAGCATCATACAGCAGACACGTTGCATCATGTCCAACCCAGTTACATTTTCCTGACACCAGGCCGACCGGTCTTAGCACTCACCTCTTAATGTTTATGTCTTTGGTATGGCTCGGTCGGGGTTCCAAGCCACGACCTCCCGCATCCTAGATGGACTATCTAACCACTTATGTCACTGTATTTGCACTGGATTCGATCAAATATTTTATGAATACTGTATCATATAAAAGGTATTTTCGAGATGGAAATAATATGTGAAGAGAGACAAAAGATGCCGCAAACCAAAGGAGCTAGTACACCTCTAAGTACAGTTATAGTTTCTATAAATGTTACATGTAATTCGATAAAAGAATGTGTCTGTTTATGTTATGTTCATCGTATCAGTCTAGCGTTCATGCGGTGTCGTGTCATCATATAATTGGAGACGACTTTTAATGGGTACGTGTAAATATACTCATATTTAAATATCAGTTGCTATGCTACTGGATAACCTTATCTGTTGATTGGCAAAAATATGTTTCTTGGAAAGAATTCTATATTAACTTGTATCCTTGGCATCCGTCCGTCTACGGGAGACGATGGCGTAGCTCCAAAGTACGCTTTTGCTTATCCTTCTTTTTAGCTCACTTTTCAGCTTCTTTTATTCTTCTCTTTTCCTCTGCGTTTTGAACTCCCTGCCTGACAGCTAGACGCCAGCTGGAATGGTTGTTTGCACAGCTCTCCCAGTTGTTGACATTGATGTTTGCTGTCTTCATATCCTTCTTGCAAACATCTTTGTAGCGCAGATGTGGTCGTCCAGTTGGTCGTGCACCTTCTGCTAACTCCCCATATAACAGGTCCTTGGGAATGCGACCTGGGTCCATTCTCTTGACATGGCCGAGCCAGCGAAGGCGCCTCTCGCTGAGTATGGAGAACATGCTGTTCATGTTGGCGCGTTCTAGAACCTCTGTGTTGGGTACTTTGTCCTGCCACTGGATGTGCAGAATGCGCCGCAGACATCTCAGGTGGAAGCTGTTGACTTTCCTCTCGTGTCTTGCATAGGTGGTCCATGTTTCACTGCTGTAGAGAAGTGAGCTGAGCACGCAGGCTTGGTAGACACGCAGTTTGGTCTTCTCTGTGAGGTTGGGGTTGTTCCAGACCCTCTGGTTAAGTCTGGACGTCACTGCTGCTGTCTTGGCAATCCTGCCTCCCACCTCAGAATCAATGAAGAGTGAGCTGGAGATGTTAGACCCGAGGTATGTGAAGTTCTCGACAACTTCCAAATTGTACCCATCGATGAAGACAGAGGGAGGGGAGTCGGTGTCCTGTGCCATGACATTCGTTTTCTTCAAACTGATGGTCAGTCCAAATTCCTTACATGCATGGGAGAGGCAGCATACCAGCTGCCGAAGTCCATCTTCCGTGTGTGATGTCAAGGCTGCATTGTCGGCAAATTAGCAATTCACGGATGAGTACCTCTGTGACTTTAGTCTTAGCACGGAGACGGGCGATGTTGAACAGCTTGCCGTCAGCCCTGGTATGGATGTACACTCCCTCGCTGCAGTCCTTGAATGCGTACTGGAGAAGCATGGAGAAGAAGATGGCAAAGAGCGTCGGTGCAAGGCCACAGCCTTGTTTGACTCCGCTAATGACTGGGAATGCTTCATATCTTGCGCCATTGAAGCACACTGTGCTGTGCATGTTCTCGTGGAACGACATAATGACAGCATGCAGACGTTGGGGGCAGCCGATCTTCTGCAGGAGTCTGAAGAGTCCACTCCGACTAACCATGTCAAACGCCTTCGTCAGGTCTATGAAGGCAATGTAGAGGGGCATCTGCTGCTCGCAACACTTCTCCTGCAGCTGACGTAGTGAGAAGATCATGTCTACAGGTGACCTGCCGGCTCGAAATCCACACTGGGACTCTGGGTAGACGCGGGGGGCTAGGATCTGCAAGCGCGCCAAGGCAACACGGGCGAAAGCATTTCCGACGATGCTGAGGTGGGAGATGCCCCGATAGTTGTTGCAGTCGCTACGGTCTCTTTTGTTTTTGTACAAAGTGACGATGTTGGCGTCACGCATGTCCTGTGGGATGTATCCCTGTTCCCAGCAAAGGCAGAGGAGTGTGTGTAGGGGCTGGAACAGTGCTGGTTTTCCGCTCTTGAGGACTTGAGGCGGAATGCCGTCGCTTCCAGGAGCCTTCCCACAGGCAAGGCAATCGATGGCTTTTCCGAGCTCTTCCAGGGTGGGCTGTTTGTCTAGCTCCTCCATGACAGGCAGGTCTGGAATGGCGTCCAGGGCAGTTTCAGTGACATTGTTTTGGGTTGCATATAGCTCGAGATAGTGCTCAACCCATCGCTGCAGTTGTTTCCCCTGGTCTGTGATGACTTCGCCAGTCTTGGACTTGAGGGGGGCGGTCTTGTAGCTGGGGGGGGGGTGCGTGTCGCCTTTTTTATACCCTCATACATTCCTCTTGTATCCCCGGTGTCAGCAGCTGTCTGTATACTGTTGCAAAGGTTCAGCCAGTAGGTGTTGGCACTGCGGCGGGCGGTCTTCTGGGCGTTATTCCTTGCAATCATGAGGGCTTGTAGTGTTCTGGGGCTAAGTGCATCCTTGTATGCCAGGAGGGCTTTCCTCTTTGCCTCAGTCACGGGCTCCATCTCCTCCCAGTTTGCCTCATACCAGTCGACATTCTTTCGCTCCCTCTTCCCGTAAGCTGTGATGGCTGAATTGTACACAGAGTCACGGATATGGGACCACTTGGAGTCAATGGTGTCATCAGGTGTCACTTTGGTGAGGGCTTCCTTCAGTTTGCTGATGAACTGCTGTGTTTTCTCTGGGTTGCTTGCACAGTAGGTGTTGATACGTGGGTGACCCTTCTTCTTGACGTGGTGCAGCTTCTTGGGTAATATTCGCACCTTGCTGGCCACGAGGGAATGGTCCGTGTCACAATCGGCACTGTGGTATCTGCGGGTAAGGAGGACACTGGCCAGTTCTGCACGCCTGGTGATGACGAGGTCTAGCTGGTGCCAGTGGCGTGAACATGGGTGTCTCCACGACACCTGGTGGATCTCCTTGCATTTGAAGAAAGTGTTGGTCACACATAGGCTGTGGGAGCAGCACATCTTCAGCAGTCGCTGACCATTCTCGTTGATCTTGCCCCACCGTAAAAGCCGAGACAGGTGGACCAGGCCTCATGGTCAGCTCCCACTCTAGCATTGAAGTCTCCTAGTAAGTAAAGGCTTTCATTGTTGGGGATACTGGATATTGCCTGATCCAGAGCCGCATAAAACGTGTCTTTCTCCTCGTAGGTGGAGCAGAGCGTTGGGGCGTACTCACTGAAGATGTTGACTGGGCCTAAAGATGTTGACAGCCGGAGGGCAAGGATTCTCTCAGTACCTGATGATGGAGGTTCAATGAAGGCGATTCGCGTGTTCTTGATGGCAAAGCCTGCACCATGCTCCCTAGGTTCATCCAAGGGCTTCCCCTGCCAAAAGAATGTGTAATTGGCTTCCCTGATGGTGCCGCTGTTAGCCAGTCTGGTCTCCTGGAGGCAGGCAATGTCGATGTTCAGTCGGGAGAGTTCTCTGTCAATGACGGCAGTCTTCCGTGCATCGTCGATCTGCTGTAGGTCAGTGGTCAATCCAGGACACATGGTCCTGATGTTCCAGGTTGCAAAACGAAGAGTTGGAGTCTTTTTATTTCTTCTTTTAGTCTTTCCTGGTGCAGAATTTTGTGGCCCACTTGTCGAGATGGTTCTCTAAGCTCCACGCACCCAGTGAAGCAGGCAGGCCATGGCTGGCAGCACCTTAGTGACTGGGGGCTGCCCAGCTTGAGGCGGGCGGTAGCTGTCCAGTGAGACCTGATGATCTCTCCCACCGTCAGAAGTAACCCCTGGCGCCACGCTCTACGCCAATCGAGCTTTGACTTAGAACCGGTAAACTGCTACTTCTTGTGTTGTGCCGACGCCGTACGACGACGCTGGAGTGTCCTCTCCAGTGGAGCTATGAAGCCTGGGCAAGGTGGTATGGAGAATCAGCTGTTGCCCATGCAGCAGATCCCCCCTCTCCACGCAGCTGGTGTGCCCAAGGGAACGACGAATGCCGATACAGCTTGGCACCAACGGCTTCCCAGTAGTTGCCGGAATGACGTTGAAGTCAATGTCATACCGCCTTAGGGACTCCATCTCCAGATTTTCTGTCGGGGTTTACTCCCTTAGCCTTTCCCATGAATGGGTATAGCCACAAGGCAGCAGAGGTTTGGAATCGGAGTTTTCCTTCTCCTAGATGAGCTACCATCCAAGGTTTACGAGTCCCATCTACCCGAAGCAACTGGTTTTAAGGCGCCAGTGGGCCGCCTTCACCCCTTCTCCTGTTAGTAGAAAACATGGTCTGCCGTGCTTCAAATCTAAGCCACTCGCGAAGGCCAGGAGCTGGATTTTAGTTGACAGAGGCAGTAAGAGACGCAGGTCGTATGGGGCATTTTGGAGGATTGGGGCGCTTGTCTCCCACTCCCACCCCGGGCAATGTCAACCTTAGACCATCATATAATTGGAGACGACGAATTGGAGTCTTCAATTGCAGCGAAAGGTCAATATATATGAAGCAATGCTCTTCCTGCATTCAAACAAAGATAGCCTCGCGACAAACTGATGCAATATCTGCGCCGCATAATACAACGTGTCCGTCATGAGTCATTTACATTTTTTAATGAATACATAATAGTTGATAGTCTCCTTTCTTCTATCACTTTTTTAATACCAATGTTAAGTTTTCACTAACAAGAATATGTAAGACCTTCAAAACGTTGTTTTTCTTAAAAGTAATATTATCGATAGACAAAGCGAACTATGATACATTTATGTACTTTGAATTGGTACTTCATCACTGTATACTGACTACATATTGCATTCTAGTTCAACTGTGTTTTGACTTTGAAATCATGTGCACAAGACAATAACTCATTTCAATGAGATCATGAATACATAGAACACGTTTGTAACTTTCTCTTAGTTCAATACGACTGAATGTTTTTAATCATTTGAACGAGTTTAGAGTTATTCAAAAACGAAAAGTGAGATCCTTCAAACTCTTTCAAATAACCTACATACATACATACGTGCATGCACTCACGCCCACACACATACACGCACACACACACATACATACATACACACACACATACATACATACATACATACATACATGCAATGCATGCATGCATGCATACATACATACATACATACATACGCACGCACGCACGCACACACACATACATACACACACAGCCATACATACATACATACATACATACATACATACATACATACATACGTACGTACGTACGTACGTACATACATACATACATACATACATACATACATACATACATACATACATACATACATACATACATAGAATTAACCTGGCAATGGAGATGGGTAAAGGCATATTTGCTAGCTACCTGTCGTTGGGGGACTTATGTAGCTAGACAGCATGGCACGCACGGAAGAAATTGAAGAAAACGGAGCAGCTGACATCTAGAGAATGATACGTATACGTGTTGTAATTGAAATAAGTAATAAATAGCAAATTATATCAAATGTGTAGTTAAAGTTAGACATTGTTCTAATGAACCTTCTTATTCTGGTTTTAATTATGTATTTGCTGTTTCTCTTAAACATGTTATTGCCTTAGGTTGAAAACGATCACTTCGTATATAGAAACATCCCTAAAGAGTTATTTCTATTGATATACTCAGTACCTTGACTGGCAATAGTAGTGTGCAATCTGTTTTAAAGATCACCTCTACGACGCTGTAACCTATGTTAAACAGCAACATTGTAAGGTTCTGTACACCAACATATCATATAAGTAACTATATGTAACACAACTATTTGTCTTATGCGGTTATTACATCTACCTCTCAGGGCTGACCTCCAGTGATTTCACTGTTTGCAGCAGTTAAATAATTCAACAATACGTCAAACTGAATAGTGCCTCTGGCATCAGCTTCTTTTTCTCTTTTAATACAGATGATTTCATTGCTTCCATACGCAGGTAATGTATGAATAATATATGTCAGCAAAATCCGAACTTATTACATGTTACTCTTACGTTCCTCGTTGATTGAATCGTAATTCCTGAAACAATTTGTAACTCTCAGTAATATCTGAGTTATAAACGCAACGAATTACCACTATCTAAATTCTGTACAAACGCTTTAAAATACCAGGTCGCCATCATAAAGTCAATCAACTATACTAGATTAACGCCCATGCATAGCAATAGTATCATGGAATTTAAAAGTCACTGTCTAAGACGGGGTTGATATGCTTTGTACTCAAGGAAAATGTTAGTGATTACAGTCTTTTATGTCCCCAAGATGATGACAACAGGGTGAACAGACGTAAGAAGTGATAATGATGTGAAATATGAAGGCCAGTATCCCTAGTAAGAATAATGGTTTATTTCGGCAGAAATGTCAGGAGACACAGTGATGGATTAACGAAATCGATACCCGAACATAGACACGAGTCTGTTAGAAAACATCAAAATGCACGATCCAAAATGTCATGGTCAAATACGTTATTGGAATTGAAATTAACTTATAAAAATAATATAAGCAAACTTGGTCATTCTGTCCACATAGTGGCGGTGTTTTGTAAGCTAAGTGATGTACTGAAGAAAGTACTCATTTGAAGAAAGAAAAAAACGTTTTATGTCGTAGCTGATGACAATTGCCAACGCTTTGCATGAAACATTCATCTCTTCACTCATTATGTTTTATAGGTTAGATTCAAACATATAACTTTATAATGAACTTTATGAAATTAGTTACCTAAGTTTAAATTAGGATCAGATTTAGCTCTTTTAATGCAAATTAATCCTTAACAACGCAAGAAAAACTGAGTGTGCACGTATTTGTGTCTGAAAGATCAAAGCCTTTGCAGGCAACCTGATTCATCAATTGCTACGTTGTGCGAGAATGTTTTCAACTAATAATTTTCAGAGTTAAGTGCCTATCCATCTGGATTTCAGGTCTTAAAGAAATCGCAAACATCTCCAAAATACTGTCATCAAACTATAAAATGTGTAGTTGTTTCAAATCAGTGAATCATATATTTTCTATCAATCCTGCTCATTCTTAAACCTGGTATGCTGTATTTATCTACCACTAAAATAAAACGGAAGTTGCAAGAATAATCAACTGTGAAGTTGCATCTGTTTACCTTTCGCTTATTTTAAAATAAAATTGATGTTTTCTCCAAAATGACGGAATGAACCGGGAATGGGTTTGGTATCGGATATCACAACATCGACTGGATATCACGCATTTTTCTCTCGCCTATTTTTACATTTGATCACATATTGATGCCATCTCGCTTGTTTCGGGAATACTGTAGTACAAAATTCAATTCTTAGAAGAAACGACACGTAATTGTCATGCAGACGCGGCAGTGCAGTGCAGTGCAATCGCAGTGCAATGAGTCGAGAATCTCAACCAAAGTAGTAATACAAACATGAATAAGTTCCAAAACGCCTTTATGTTGTTTCTGGTTACCATTCTAATTAAATGAAAGTTCGGTTCAGCATGTGTTCCATGGAATTTCCATGGATTTGCCAAGGATTAACGATCATCTTAATGGCACTTTGTAACTGGATAGTCCTATTTATATTACTAATTTATATTACTACTTTCAGATTTATAATTTCCTTGCTTTGTGAAAACCTTTAACGTCTAAATACGAGAAGTTAATAGCGGATTTATATTTAGAACATCTAACAAGCAATGTAGCAAGCTTTGGAATCACAAAATAAAATCCTGGCATAGTTTAACCTATTAAATAACGTGAATAACGTTTTCATAAAGTTAAAACAGCAAAAGCTGAAGATAAGGACAAGATAATAACAAGACATCTATTAATTTTAAACTTGAGCTAATGCAATATTATTCTAATAGCGAATACTTTATGCCGTTATAAGTAGATATAGCCTTATAGCAGACGTATCATCTGACGAACCTGAATTAAAAAGGATCAGTGCGATTTTCTACATATGACAGCAAAAAGGTATAACAAAATGATATACATAATGCGATAAAACTCTAATATCAAAATAGGCAGCGACAAAATATAAATAAAAGAAACGTTTTATAGTAGGAAAGGAATATAGAGGCTAAAAAGAGTTTGGAGAAGGAACATTTAGGAAGTCAGAAATCTATGTTTAAAAGGGAGGGAAAATTTGCTTAAGGTTATATTATGAACGACATAAATTTTAGTCTTGGATGTACCAGTCCCAAATGCTCTTACGCCATGTAGCTTGAATCAAAAGGTACATTGCTGTAGACGATTATCCTGAAAAGGAAATCCATTTCACCTATCAACTTCACATGAGATGGAATTTATGTATTTCATTGCAAAACATACCTTTTATCGTTAGATATTACTATATTTTAAGGCCAACCTGACTATGTTGCCTGTGAGTGTCCTTGGGAACAACAATGTACTTACATTTTCTATTATATGGCCGAAAGTGCTATCAACTTCCAACCTCTCCAATCCCCGAAAAAAAGCTAAATTTCAAATGATCAAAATAAAAATGTTCTCCTTCATTTGCCATATAAACGAAACAAAACAGTTGTAATAGATTCTAAAACCTTGAAATGTACATGAAGAAAGTCAAAACCATAATTCTAAAGTCAAAACCATAACTCTAAAGTGTCGGTTATTCCTCGCAATAATTCTACAGTTTATGCAATCAGTTACAATTATAAATGTTTTGACTTTATATCTATACAAATATCTATTACATATGATACTGTATGTGAATTTGTGAAACCTAAACATATTTATTTATCAGCTAATTGAACAGGTAAGTCATAACAAAGGTATTCTAATGCGCACTATTAAAGTTTAATTGAGTCTCTACCTGGAACATTAATTAGGATGTCCTATTGAAACAGGCTGGAAATTATTGGAAGACAAAGTTACTTTAGTAGATCCAGCTATGTATCCGTCACAAAACAATAGCTGAAACTTAAATAACATACATGACGTATGCAGGTAGTAAAACGTATACTTCGTTACTAATTGACGCTAAGAAAGTTGAAGCTTTGAATGGTAATATTGAAAAGGTATGAAAACATGGCAACAACAAATTATGAAAATATATCAATTGTAGATACTAAAATTGAAAATTTGTAAAGAATGATTGACCTAAGCGAAAAACGGCTTAGATGTTCTAAAGGGAGTTTTTATTCATACTTGTGAAAGATGCGTATTTTTTCAATTTATAATTCAATTGGTAATAAACTTAAAGACCCCAACTACGGGTTGTTAAACACCTTATGCTCAAATCTGCATATCAAACTTCCATTTGCAGATTTAATGATGGTTAGTCACCTTTTGTTGAATACCATATCATACACCCAAGAGCCGCACAGCACCATACCGTTAAATAAATGTATCAGGATTAGATTCAATAGGCGACCGATAAATAACTTTTTTATTCACTAAAGCTTAGCAAAGAATCTGTAATGAATAATTACAGTATAAAGGAATCATATACGTTTCATCTGGAAGAGAACATTAGTTTATTACTTTTTATTATGTAATATCCTAAAACATATCATTTAACATGTTTGATTTTTTTTAAAAGGGGAAGCGGTATATCGATCGCTACTATTCAATAGACGGTTTTAAGGTTTCCTTCAATCAGTGCGGAGCAATAGGTAAGAGTCTGGGCTCAAGCATTTGACCCTACTAGTGCAAATGACCTGTGAATTAGATATGAAACATTCTCGAAGAAAGGCTGAGAAACACTACAGAGCTAAACCAAAAACAGAAAAATTCTAATCATTGTCCTCTCCACTGTTACAATCTCTCAAACGACTTCATGTCACAACTCCAGTAGAAACAGTTGCAGGTAAAATATAAGGTGTTATCCAGGATTACGAGTTAAAGTATATTTACTTCGATTACTATACAATTATCTCTTACCTAATAGATCTATCAGTCGATGACAAATATGGATGAAAAAATAAAAGAGAATATCGCGATGTTGATTTCGGTTTTTAATTATTTGTGCACATATACCATTACAGATAATTGTTGTGATTGTTTTCCTTCCAATATCAAAATTCACCATAAACATGACATGTTCTTACGAGGGTTCTCCAGCGAATTTCGTTTGTGACGACTTAGCAGAAGTGATAGATTTTTCAAAAAACATATTGACGATGACGATATAATCTTATCATTTATTTTGTTTCCTTTCATCACGTTTATTTTAGGGGATTATATTAAACAAGTAAAATAGCACCATATTTTTTCAATAACGACAGTGCAATCAGTATAATTAGTGGTGTTTGGTTTTTAAAACCATCATGTTGTTTTATCCAAAAATAGCTTAACAAAAGTAACGGTAATGCTTATTTAATAAATACAATATTTACCATTGTATCACTGGATGGTAGTCATAAAAATAAATCTACGTAATTTAGAAGATCCATTACCAAGATTAGTATCGGGGTCATATGTTTGGGGCTTTTAATGATTAAAGTATAAAACAAATTTTAAATATTCTATTTTTAGGGCCTGAAAATATTCTAGGTACTGAACGTTTTGCAAGTATGGTTGTCTATTCCTAGATTGCTCTTTCTAATTTGTATCTTTTGACTGTCTGTATAGGGCCCAAAGAATTTCAGTTCACTAAAATATTTATCATAACTATAAGTATTAATCCTTTCTCGCAAACTTCATACTACATATAAACATGTGAAATATTTCTTCATGTACGTTATTGAACTCCTAAATGGCAGTAGTAACACATGCATGTGAAGTCAGGTGTGAAGCTGACATTAGATCAGATGCATGCACAGCCTGTGTAAAAAATAAAAAGGCAATAACTATTTCTGATGTAAGAGTAAGCCATACCATCAAATTTGAAGATAATTTCAAATAGAAAGGTGTAAAGTAGCCATACATAGAAAAAGAAGATAAATGTTGAATGAGTGCTAACGTTGCTGATCATAAAAGCCCTAATAAAATTAAACTTTAAGGAAAGTAACAGGTAAAAGAAGTCGGTATATTGTAGCAATTTAGATGTATACAATTCATAATTGGAGGTATGGTGTTAAGTCAAGTCATGACCAAGCTATATAATATATTTCAGGTACGTTCTAAAATGTATTTTAAATGTCAAAACCCGCAAACCGACCCAGTGTAGGCGGTGTTCATGCGTAGAACAGAAGATGACATGAAAATATATGATGATATGCAGAACAAATGATGCCCAATTCAAACACTTTGTTTAGGATAATGCAATAAAACAATTAACAGGTGCCCAAGAAATGTTTTTTGTATAATTATGTCACAATGGTGTTTATTTTAGAACGTACATTTTCAAATAATCTGTTTATACATTAAATATTTACGTGAGGGCATGAAAAGAGTACTATATATTAATCCTAATAAATTTCCACTGATTATGTATTTAAGTATGATGCTTGTCTCATTTAAATAACTTTTCAATATGCTCCTTAGAAATATTGTCACCCTGGGATGTTTCGGAAATCATTATATTGTACATACATCTTCACATGTCCAGTCGCAAACGATCATTTACAAAACATAAAAAATGCTGACAGGTACTTATAGTTTAAATTACAACCTGCCCACGGACAGTGATTCAAATTAATAATACTCATACCATACCCACCTATATCATTCAAATATTGTATTCTTTACTTATTAAATTAACGGTGCTTTCAGCGCCGATATAATCAACATTAGTTGTTCACATTCACTGTTACAGACAGTCGTACCCAATGTAATTGACAGGCTTGACAGCGATTAAATTTCGAGTGTAGACAATGGAAGAAAACAACATGATTATACAATTAAATATAAAAGATTGAAATTTACATTAGTCGAGTCTCCATAACCAGAGTTATGCCAACTTTCTGAATAAATTATAATAAGAAATCACGAAAAATTCGAGGCAGCTACAATATAAGTAATTTGACATAATGTAGTTTTAATAATTAGTGGCAGTATACAAAATCTAGTTATCGTGTGATTATTTTCAAGCACGGTTTCAATGCATTATTCATGAAAAGAAGTGAATGTATGATGTCATAAGAAAAGAAGAAAATTGAAATTATTTTCTTAAATGCCTCAAAAGAAGTAAATATTATTTTCAGAATTCAGTTTTCAGACATAATACTACAACTCTTTGTTTTGCTTCTCAAAGTGAATGCGCATATATTTCAGATACTGATGATGAAATCATCATCAACTTGCAGTCTAGTTTGTAATTTAGCTTACAATGAACACTATAGAACAACTCAATGTAACCTAGAAAATTAAATGATTTAGCTGAAAACACCTTCATGAAACTAGGTTTCCTCAGTTATTTGTGACCTTGATAGGGGTACTTACTGATTACTGTTAGAAGCTATCAACACTAAATTACGGACTTGTTCTTCTCCAAAGTGTTTAATATAATTTAGTCCCACGTAGATGGGACCTAAGTTTTCCATTTGCTTTTCAAGACGGGATAATTTGTAGTGGATTCATGCTTTGGTTTCGTTTTTTAATAGAGTAAAGTATTGACTGAGCTTTCAAGTCCGGACAAATCTGGTGCACTTAATACATCAGTGAGGTTTCGCTGTATGTCTCTTCACGCAAATGAAGAGGTAATGTGACGTTTTATCGCATCCTCATAGAAGAACTTCACACTGAAAGCAGTATCTAAGTGATTGCTTTATAACTAGATATACCCTGAACTGTAGCTTGCTTTACCATAGAACAATGGACACGTCTAATACAATCTAACACTTGGCATCAAAATACATTTTAAATCTATCACAAACTGTTCCCTAAAATTGTACGTCTTGTGAATAAATCGCATTATTTTGCATTCCTAAATGGGCTTGTTTGACAGCTATAAAGGAAAGATGCGAGTCAACAATTCAATAATGTTGACATTTTGTGTAAAGGTGCTTCGTCATGTGTCCATTTCTCACTATCACTTTTAATATTCAGAAAGAACTGTTTGCTTACGTGCAGAGATGCAATATATAACGGACCTTAATTAGATTTGGCAGCAGGTGAATTGCAGATTAAAAAAATATCGCCGTCCTGAAATCTAAGCTATGGCATATTTTCTTGCTAGGGGGTATGTGCCTTAGTTGATTCGATAAATATAGCAAAATGACGTGAAGTTCTCGAAGTATATTAAACAGCGTTTATTTCCAATATAAAATGTCCCACACATATTTCATACTGGCTGAATATACGTGAAATCTTCATCTCATAGTAAGTGAAATCTGAATTTTCGAAGTATAAATCCAAATGTTCAAAGGATTAAAAAGGAATCTTACATTATTGGTTATATTAACAAAGATTACTTTATTGAACAGATATATCGACATGGTGATTGTGTTGCACTTATTGCATTGACCATATGCACAAGGTGATTGTGTTGAACCTATTAGACTGACCATTCTATTTAATCAACAGACAATTTAACATACATTTTGAAGATGCATATTAATCATAACTACACTAACGTTACCAACTCTGTTTTGGATTGGGTTATCACTGTACCATTTCCTTGCATCAGAACAACAAAAGAAACAAAATACAAATAGAAATTCACTTGATTTATACTACGTAGATAATCAAAAGGTTCAAGCTAAAAGAGAGCCTGAATGAAATATTATTTATGATATGCGAGTAAAAGAATGCATAATGTTTTACATCAAGTCACGACCTTAATTAAATCGCATACAAACTAATTTAACTTAAAGACTGACACACTGAGACTACACATACACATAAATAATATGGTACTAATGACGCGCTGACATCTATGATTCTACACTATAACTGACGTGTATATCAATTTCACATAATGTTAATGAATTAGATTTGTCCAACAAATACGTGTATATATAGTTTGATAGATTGCTTTTTTCTTTGTTGTTGTTGTTGTTGTAGGGTTTAACGCCATTTTTCAACACACGAAAGGCTATACATGGCGGCCAGTATTAATGGTGGAGGAAGAACCCGGGAAAAAACAGGAAAGAACCACCGACCCACGAGAAGCTACTGGCAAGCTTTCTCACATAACCACATTAGCCGAATCCGAGACTCGAACCCACGCAGGCAGAGGTGGGATGGCAGTGATCCGTAACGGAGAGAGCTTTAGACCACTAGGCCACTCGGGGCACCTTAGATAGATTGCAACAAGTCATCAAGAAGTATGAGTCAGTGCATAAGTTGTTTATCAACAGATATGAAAATGCTGTTGTTGTTGTTGAATTTAATTATAGTAGCGTTCGCACAATTGTGCATGTGCCACTTTTTTCTGACTGCACCGCAGCCTGCTAGTTGTTTCTGGGGAAGGGGATGGTGCCACCTCTCCCAGGCTTTTATGGATTCAAGGAACCCTGATAGTTTGGCCTCAATCTGTGGGTCCATAAAGGTCCCTACAGTTGAATGGTTGGCTGTCATTAGTGGGAAGGAGAGCTCTGGAACGGTCCTGCTTGCTTTACATCGCTGGTTTCTTGTTGCATTTGCCTGGTGTTTTTATGTTTGTTTTTGTTTTTTTTCGAGATTTTTTTTTTATTCAAAATGTTCTAAAAGGAGGGGGGATGTTCTATGCTGTTTATAGAGGTTCTTAGTAGATATCATGTATGAAGAGAGATTTTCAAGGTCATTATGGTATTACTAGTCGAGGTGTTTAGGGTGTGTTTCCTACGTTATGTTATTTATAAGTTTTTAGATTACCTCTTTAAGTTATTTATTAATTTATTATTTATGAAAATGCTCATCTGTTTATCAACCAGTATGATAAATGTATGGTTTTTCAACAATGTGGTTAATATAAGATTGGCATTGATATTGGGTGATGACGTTTAAATAAAGAAGAAACATCAGGACTAATATATAGTTCATGAACACTTTATATACTGCTATTTCGTTACATCTGCACAACTTCCACAAATAATCCCATCTGGCCACTGAAATATCTGAATTGTGATTATCAGGTATTTCTTTGTCTAGACAATTTCAGTTCTTCGAATTCTTTCTAAATTGATGAAAACCACATGTATAGCAAGTGGAGGAATTATATAAACGAACACTTACTTCACCATTAACGCCAGTCTGGTTTTATGCAAATCCATTTTTCTGAAAGGGCATCAATATCAATGGCTTATTCATGGCTGTGGGATTTGATGAATGAAAGTTATTTGGGATCATTACGATTTCTTTACAATAAGTCGGTGGTATTGTAGATCATGTCTTACTTACGAAAAGGTAGAAGCATCTTAAGATAGCGACACGGTGAAACATATTAAAGCAACGGATTTCAAAACGTGATTCTAAATTGATATGCAACTAAAGTAAAAGAAACAGCTGATGCACTGATTAATATTTGAGCAACTATCGTCTTCTATGCACATAATTCCGCTAATAATTGGATATAAATATTTTGTATGAACAATGGATATATATGCTGATGTTGATACTTTATCTGAATTACACAACAGTAAAATGAAAAAGAACATTTTCTTACAATGAAAATAAACAGACTTCAATTAAAAGTTTCTTTAATAACAACACGACATAAAGACATCACAGCATTAAAAACATATCACTTGATATACACAATTAAAAATAGAAAGTGGTTTCCAATGAAAGATTTATTGGTATTCTTGCTGAAAATAGCTTCCTGATCAGGTAAGCTTCATAGCATTTGTTTAAAGCATTTCATTCGTAAACAGAACCATGTCACGTTCTACAAGAATTATATCCATCCTTATTTGAAATATTGTAAGATGATATGCAAAATACGTCATACTGTAATATGAAAGTGTTCGGCTGCTACAGAGAGACTGGACAATAATACTATATGTTCGAACATGAAGCATATTGTTTCTTTAAAAATCTAAACTTTCTGGAATGACTTAACCTTTGAAAAGTGACAGTGATATACGAGAATAATTCTACTTCTGTTTTCTTGCGAAATATGCAGAGGATGCAGAGAAACCAGCAAATCTTCAAAACGTAAGTCAATGGCATGAATGAAATGCTAATTCTAAAACCAGTCAGATATGTATAAAACAGTTTTCAATACTCTGGATCCGTTATATAGAAGTACAGAAATATGTTGGGTTTTTTCAAATCTTCTAGTATATGCCAGTATGTAAGCTTTTATTATAGACATGGGACAGTCTGATTCCTAATTGATATTATATGGAATATCCACTACCTCCTCTTGATGCTTATAACTATATACATATCTTTGTATTCGCCATCATATGCATGTGGCTTTTACATTGACTAATAAACATTAGGAGTAGTTAAGTGTTCATATATGGGTAGGTAATTAGTCTGGGTCTTTATTTGTGCATACATGAATGTGCCTGTGAGTGTGACTGTATATGTTTATGTTTGTGTACATTGGGTTGTATCTTATTGCACTCTGCATCTTTGTCCATACTTCTTAGAGAACCTCGAGGTTTATTGGTCATATTTTGTAACTAATTGAGTTACCCTTGATAAATAAAGTATTTAATATTCTATGCATTGTTTTTATATCATGCTTTTCAAATATTACGTTTATATAAATGATCTTCTATCAAACAAATTTCATTGTATCTTTGACTTCTCTGGATAATGCCACTCACTGCAATCGGTATCGGTAACCACTCGCCGAAATAGCATCCATTACCAGTATCAGTGACTTCAAGTCATATGTTCCGAATTTATTAAATTTATTTATTTTATGTAGAATACAGCCACCAAGGAAACAAGTCGCAAGTAAATTTGATTTTTCTTTGACAATTAGATATTGTTGAAATTAAAAGTTATTTTAACTTGATAATATGCATTGTAGCAGTGGGCTATAAATCAAGCCTGGAAGAACCTGTATCAGTAACGAAATTAGAAACTATTACTCCTACATTACACATTTAAATGGATACAGCAAATATCATTTGTTAAATACCATCGATTGCATTGATAAATGAAATTGTGAATACAAAGAACGAGACATAAATAATCGCAATTCTTTTTTAAACAAGTCAAATCTTTTCTTACAGCAGAAAACATCTCGTAGATGATTTCAGAAATAATTCGCCTTTTGAGTAATCGAGATTTTTATATTTCAGTGTTGTCCGGAAACCATTTTCTATGACGCAAGCAAAGTAATCACGATGTACCTTGTCAAGACTCAGAATGGGGTGATATTTTGCTTGAGCGTTTAATCTCGAAAGATGTATTTTTTTAATATGTTATTATATTTATGCTATTGCAACTTGTAACCTATTCATAAACAGATTCTTATTCTCTTTTGTATTTAGATATCGCTGCGTTTTTCATGTCCCACAGTTAGACTTTGGTGTGATGTGCTTTCGGCTAAAATAAAAGATAAGGTGTTCAGATGGTTGTGTTTGCATAATATTCACGGTTGTCTCCACAATAATATAAGAGGTAAATAACATAAGAAGTTTATTTTCTGTCAATGCTGAAGAATATGGAAAGTTATGTAGATTTAAATACAATATGTAGCCATGTATAAGACTTAGACATGAAAAGGCATAAATTACATAATAATAGTGTGCAATATACGTGTATCTAGATACATTTATTTTGCGGCTTTGCATTCGAAACAGAAAAGAGAGGTATGAGTTTTCATCCTCACAATGTCTTGACATGATAAACTATATGATTTGAAAAGCAAAAATCAGTTTCTTAACGGTAATGAATCTTACATTTTGACAGTTTCTGATAAATAATGACCACTTAGGTCAATAAGTCGGCTATACAGATATTGAGTTGGCTTTTGATTGCTTCAGAAATGTGTTACATAACTTTTACCCCAAGGGTGACTTTCATATTGATTGATAACCCTTGCAAGATTTGTGTTTAATAATAGCTGTTATTGGAGATAAAGTTTAACACTTAATGAGTATTTTAGCATTTTAGCAATGATTAAGGTCTTTCAGTTCTTGTTATCATTTTCAGTTTCATATTAAAAGCGCAAAATGTTGAAACTCGTGATCATTATTCTATCGATTCGATGTTATTAGTATGAATGTGGTTGGTACAGAATCATGAAATATGCTGCCTATATAGTCTTTAAAGAGTATCCTTAACATTTAAGTATTAAATTTGCAACACAGAACTTGCCTATAACCGAAAACATACAAGTAAGACACCAAAATAAATGATATGGATGTTATCAGAAAAGATAGCGAGATACATCTGTCATGAACAAAAATGTTATTCTCGGACTAATCTGAATATGCATGATAAGTAAAAGCCACTGATACAAAAATGTTCCTTAAAGAAAAACAGTTTTGAATCTGAGTTTAAACCATATTCAAAAATGCAGGCGCTTCATGTGTACTTTCTGGCTGATATCAAGGACGACTCGGCTACCATTTCTGAGGTATACTTCTGTTATATCCGACAATTTAGAGGTTGTTGTTCTTTCGAATGATTGTCTCGAATCCATGAAAGATTCCCCCTTTTTGGAAGATCGTTGTCTACGATTGATGAGCTGGGAGTAACCGCGGTGAAAGGACCAACTCATAAAGATGCTTGATAACAGTGGACGATACTTATTCTAATTGTTCTGAAGTATAAGACGATGCTCAGAAATATTTGTTCAGGATGGATATTACATATGATGACGGCTCGTCAAAAGCATACCATGTTCAAAATTGTCTTACCGACCAAATATGAACAGAATAACAACAAACATCTGAATTTATTGTCACTGGTGTTGCAACATGTATTTGCTGCTTTAAATCCGTTTCAAGAGAAAATAATGCAGCTTGTATCGGAAACGCAATTGGATTGTCAAAAGTGTTGTATGCGTAGATACCTCTTCCTGACTCTGTTGGTGTAACTGGAGATTTTATGACTTCAACATATTGCAGAAGCATGACATATTGTATTTGGAGATATAATGTATGTTGCAAATACACACGAGGCTTTCATGAAGAAACCACTCTTAATAAATTGGTGTCTTCATTAGGCGAACCACAATAACGACCATATTGTAAAAAATGTTGTCTTGTGCTTTCATTATAAAACAACTAAACGTTTAATCTTAGTGCTCTTAATCAATTATGTTTTTGAATTGTCCAAATATGTTATTGTATTTCTTTTGTAATTATATAATTGTCACAAATATTGTTCACAGTTTCTTCATTTGGTTTGCTTGTATCTTTTCTATCAAACTATCTAAAACAACACTTAGGATTTCGTTACCGTGACGTTGTCTTAATATCATAAAATGTTTGTGTTCATTTAACCTGTCATTTGATCCATTGTATGAATTATGGGAAGCTGAATATTTATGTTGCATGCAGCAAAACAATGAAAAGTATAAAAGTTCGTACAAAAGATTGAATTAAAAAAGAGAATAGGACCGACACAGCTAGCTCATCAAAACGTTGGTTTCTAGCCATGAGTTTATAATATATTTTGGAAATAGTTAATCTGCAGAATTATCGATAATCCACTGTTCTTTTGTAATATTGAAATACTAAAAACAACATCCTTATCGTCAACGCTGGCAGTAATGTATAAAATATTGCGCCAAATATGCATGTCGAAGTTTTTGATGCTAATGGTAAATTAAATAGAAATCGCACGTCGGATTCTATTTTCACAAGCCTCTTGAGAAACGCTACATTTGATTGAACAAATGAGAGATGTATTTGTCCAGTTTGCCAAGGAGATCGCAAAAACGATCAAATTGAACCCTTATGTTATTCACCTTGAGAATGTTTGCAAGGAAGCCTAGAATCCATTTTCTACATTGCATATAAATGGTAAATTCCAGTGGGAAATTCTGGTCAAAATGTTTTTGAAGTATAAAGTAATCGTTTTGCATATAACGCTTTTAAGAGCTGTGGTAATTGAAAGCTTAATGGACATTCACAATCCAGTTAGGTTCCGCTATACCCCAGATGGAAAAGAGTATAACTTTGTGTAATATCTGAACCCAGTTTGATCGATTTTTTTATTATTAGCCATGATACTGTCTATGAAGAGTCTTTCGAGACCAAGATTATGGACAACGTGAAGAATATGAACTTACATTAATGATGTTACAATGGAAAGAGCAATATAGGACCGTGATGTTAATTCAGTATGTTGGCATTTGTCTGCAAATTTGCAAAGCATATATGGTGGGATCGATGTTAGAAAGGCTCGTATTTAACGCATCTCTATATCTAAATGAGTACTGTTCAAGTACAAAGATAAATACAATCGCGCAAATTCTTTTTGTGAGTGCTATTATTTTACTTACAATTTTTCATGTATAAACCAAGACAATCGGGACTTTACCGACTTTGTTCATTCGTGCCCGGGAAGACCTCATATGTAGATTGTATATGCAACGATCATGACAACCTCATACCTGTGATTGTAATTATGTCATAATAACAATGTTAACGCAATGGGAAACTATTGCTGTGACTACTGAAACTTAATTATTTCTTTATTTACTAACATGTTGCAGAAATGAGACAAAGTTAATAATAATGCAGATATTCTATAGATGACAGAATATTACTTTTAAAAAAAAAAAAAAACTTTTTTAATATGACGATTTGTTTGTATATCTCACCGGATGTTCTATACACTATCTACATTTGAGACATATCAATAATACTGATCCAACCCACCGTCCGAAATGTCTTTATGAGAGTCCAATACGTCTAACTCTATAGGAAAGAGACGATAATGTTCAATGTAACCCTACCTATTCCACTTACGTAGGTTAAACTATAGTTTAATTCAGAATACACGATTTTAGCATGTGTATGATAGGTCATATTACCCTTACTAAAAGACCATACCTAAGTAGTCATGTTTCAGTTTTTGTGCGGGTTGGGGTTTGTTGTTTTTGTTTCATTTTGCTGGTTCTGTGTTTTCTTCACATTTTAAGCTTCGATAGGAATAACTCGAGTACTCTGCATAATTCAAATAACTTTCTTCATGTGACCTAAAGATATAACATGCTTACAGTATTAGAGATATCAGCGCTTACCCATGAACATGTCAAATCATTATATCCTAAACGTTATCCCGATAATATCTATGAATTGCAGATTCGATGAAAACTCGATGAAAGCTAACATGTTACGACCCTACGGTCATACACCAAGTAAGAGAAAGAAGCAAAACTAACAAGTTTGTAAAACTTAACAAAGAATTGAATTACCAAAGTTAAAATTAAAATGTAAAAACAACTACCAGTAGTATGAAGTAAATCTAGAATACTCGTGATAAAATTATATCAAAGTCATAAATGAATGAAATGTCTGTATACATTTTAAAACGGGAAATATACTGGACTGCCAAGAGTGATGACGTGGTCAAGATGGCGTTGTTAAGAACTAATTGTAATAATTCACAACAGTTCCAGAATAATATTTTTGTCCAAATAGTATCACTTTCAATTTCCACTGAACAGTCCAAACAAATTGATTTCCTCTCAAATAATATCTAGGTTCAAAATAAAACATGTCTGCAGATGTACAAAAGGAACACAAGAAATGGAGATGACTAAAAGTCGGCATGAATATGGTTGCTCAGTTCTTTCCTTATGTACAAATCTATTCTATTTCACTAAATTTCACAATATACTTACTACTCAATGTGCCTCATCTCGACTTTTCATTTGACCCAGCCCAACCAATGGGAAGTTAGTTAGTACTTCTAGAGACGTCGAAATCCCATCCGCTAATGTGAAATTAATCAAAAGGTTCCATTAGTTTTATTATTAAGAGTATTATTAATCCAACGGATACATTAGTTTTATTGTTAAAAGTATTATTTTTAATTGTCTAGACATACGTAAACATCAACTTATTGATCCTACTTAATTTTCGTTCTTCACAGACTTAGGTCACGTAGACAAAATCCAGCTAAAAACGTTATATGTAGGATCATTTAAAGTGATAAAGGGTATCGTTTCTACCAGCAATAAAACATCGAACATTTAAACGTAAAATGATAAGATGGTACATGTAATGTATAAAGCTTCCTGATCAACGGCGAAAGTAAATGGTGTATGTTAATATATATTTAAATGAAAATGCATTGAATATAAAGGATGGTATATGCATTACCGAAAATTGATCAAGGTGATAGCATAAAAGTTATAGCTTAGAAGACATGTTTACTTCCAGGATTTATATGATACAAGAGACGCTTATTGTATCAGAAAGTTCCTTCATGATTTGCACATTGTAATACTGATTGCGCGTAGGTTGGAGGTCCAAACAATATATCATAAAATGCTTAACAGTGAACTGTTCATTGTATGAAACGCAATCTGGTGGATCTTTCGCCTTTTATCATGTGGGAGAGGGTTATGTAAGCATGACCAATTCTAATTCTTGTAATGACTGCATCCTCCTTAAGGATGGTTCTGTAGGAAGGAGTCCACTCTCCTTGGGTTGGCTCGATTGCATTGAAGTTTATTTCATGATGCCTGCCACTTCTGACATAAAGACTCTTTGATGCTAGGTCTAAAATCAGTATACGGTATTTTAATATCAGATGGATCGAGTGATAGGGTCTTTTTAGAAGCGCGATCTGCTTTTTCATCATTATGGCTGGGTAACCAACATTATACTGTCTTTTGGGAGATGCTCAGACGAGTATTTTGATGAGAATATTGGTTAATAATGCGTTGTTCAGTTTTCTATTGTGTAGTGACTGAAGTATAATGAGTCGGAAAAGACGATGCTGTTTAAAATACGTTTATTTTCGATACATTGCAGACCAAGGTCTTTTGTTCTGTTTGGCAGAAAATATCGATGTACCATTCGGTAAGCGAAATTTTGTTGTGTGTTTTCCACTAACTAAGTCTGCAGCAGCGTTTTCCTCGCCCTTTGATCCTTCACTATAAATTCTTGTGTAGTTTTTAAAATTAGGTGAGGAGTTAATGATAAGAGTTATGAAAGATGGAAGGCTTTGTCTCAAACATTTGGCCCTCGTGTAGCGTAAAAAGTATATGTGGCTCCTTAAGTAGGAAGGGAGATGTTTCGTAAATGGATTATTTAAGATCAAATGTTATTCTGACAGCGCTGGATGAATTTGTAATGCCAAAGGACTGTATGCCTTTGGTTTATTTTCGGATAATGTTTTGTATTTGGGTTGAAAAACAGCAGAAAAAGCAGAGTTCAGAGGGTTTGATGTTACTTTGAGAGCATTTTGTGCGGAAAGCATTTCTCTACGATGTGTGTTACAGGTAGCTGTTTTGCCTCATCGAGAAATCTTTCACATGGGGATGTCTTAAATGCTCCCAGAGCGAGCCTTAATCCTTGATGGTGAATAGGGTTAAGCATTTTCATTAGCTGAACCATATACAACGCACCCATAGTTCGGTTTGGAGCTAATACACACCCCTATATAAATTGAGGCTGACCTTTCTTTCCGCAACAAAGTCATTGTGTGCTACTACTGTAAGTAGATCTAGATATTTCAAGTATTTAGTTTTCAAGTTCTTTATGTGTGAATTAAAAGTCAGCTTTCTGTTGAAGATAATACCTACAAACTTTGCTTCCACAACAACTGGAATGTGTTCCGTCCAGCATGAGTTTAGGTTCATTATGATGTCTTCGTAACTGATAGAAATTCATATATACCGTTTTTGATTTCAAGAAGCTGAAAACGTTGACATTGATGTAGTAGTCGTTTAGTTGCATGCATGTGCTTTGATCGATGACATATTAGAAAATCATCAACGTATAGGGAGCAGTCCACACCAAGAGCCAAACATTTTTGGTAATGATATTAATTTTGATGTTGAAAATCGTCACAGATAAAAATGGTGCCATAGGGCACACCCATCTCTTGCTCGTACATATCAAATAGGGTAAAGTCCACTCGTACATATTAAATTCTGTCAGAGAGAAAGTTCGATATGAAAGAAGGCAGACGGTCTTTTAGACCCGGATCGTGCAGGTCATTCAGTACTTTCAAGTTGTGTCATAGGCCTTTTAAAAATATAAGAAAACCTCTACTGAATGTTCTTTCTTTATAAATGTGTCGTAAATGTTGCTACTCTAACCAGATGATCATTAATGCTACGGCCATATCAAAAGCCACTTTAAAAGGGACATATTAAATTGTTAGTTTCCAAGTACCATGCAAGCTGAGAATTGATCATTTACTCCTTTGTTTTACATGAACATCGCGTCAGAGCAATCGGACGATAGTTGGTATAATCTGTACTATCTTTACCTGGTTTGGGAATTGGTATTACTATTGCTTCTTTCCAGATTTGTGGGTACATTATCAGTAATCAATAAATCATTGAAGATTTCCATAAGTACTGTTAATGGTGGTTCTCATAGGTGTTTCCAAAACTGGTAATGTATTTCGTAAGGCCCAGCGCATGTATCATGGGCCTTGTTCAAAGCTTCCATACGCTCCAACAAAAAAAAAACGGTTGATTATAACTTTCTGAGTCATTCGATGTGAATTTCATCCGTGTATTTTCTTTTTGATATTTTAATCTTCGGAAGGGTTCTGAATTATTAGACGATGAGGGATTTGTAGAGAAACTATCTGCAACTATATTAACTATGTCCTGTTTGGAATTGAAATTGTTGTTGTATAATTTCAGATGTTGGAAAGAATTGTGTGTTTTTTCTTTCCATTTATTTTGCGAATCTTGTCCCAAACTTTCTTTATAGAGGAACACGTATGTAGAGTAGAAACATTTTTTCCATGATGCATTTTAACTTTCTGTAATCGTGTGGCGAGCTTTGGCCAGAACAATACGGTATTTATTTTAAAAAATTTTGGCGGTGGACGATTATTAAATTTTTTCAGTTCTGTCTAATGGCTTCTTTACATTCTTTGGTGATCCATGGTTTTGGGGTTCTTTTACAGTTCGGTGATGACTTGGGAATGGATGTTTTAGTGTGACAATTACAGTAATGGTTTGTATTTTTTTATTAAGGAAATGGCACTATGCGGAACCCTTGTGTTTACAACAACGGAAGCTCCTCCTCAGCCCCTGTCACCATATTTGTAGTATAGGTGTTAAAAAGGGAGTAGTTTTAAGTATGATGTTGTCCGTCTCTTTCAAACATGTTTCCTGTAGATATAATACTGGAGGAACGTGTTCATTTAAAAGCAAAAGAATGTCATTGCAGTTGGTTTTAAGTCCTCGGTAATTCCGTTGTATGATAGTGTTCTTCGTTATAGACCTTTAAAGTGGAATTGGTCTAATTAGGTTAGAATTTTCTCAACGAAATATATGTGCGTATTTCTCTGAAGGAGGAACTGGATTAAATGTTTTGCTTGTAGGAGCCACATTGATTACATGGAGCTGTTTCTTCTTTATCAACATCATCAACGTCTTCAAACCTATTGTACATCTTCATTCGATCATCAGTCCCTGTTTTCTGCCTATTTGTATGCGACATTCTTTTACAATTTGGTGATTTGGGTGGTGGATTGTTGTTGAAGATTGTTTGGGTCGATTCTGAATTTTTCAGAGGTTTATACTGTCGGTTGTTTTATATGGATTGTGATTCAGATGGGCTTGTTTATGTTTGGGCGTCTTTCGTTATTTTTTGATTGTTTTTCATTACAGTTGAGAAGGCCGGAAAGGGAATAGAAGATCTAGTTTGAACGGGTTTTCTGGCCCCTGGATAGGGGATGTAGGAGGTGTACTTAACCCAGTGTATATCCGTCTCCTTTTTCAAGATATCACCCTCTTTTGAATTGGCATAGCGCTCCTTTCCAGAGTTGATGCAATGAGGAGTGGCTCTGCATTCAGAGTCCCGATGAGTAGGGTCTCCTCATCGGCCATATACTTAGCGCTTTTAGCATCTTTCTTTATGATGGCCGTATTTTATTTAATTTGAAACATCAAAGTGGATATATATATATATATATATATATATATATATATATATATATATATATATATATATATATATATATATATATATATATATATATATTCATTTTACGTTTTTTAGTTTGCTTCGTCAACCGTGCTCGCCCACCCGCCATGGCGTCTAACAAGTATGGGGGACACTTTTCAAATGCCAGGAATGCACATTTGGTTTACTTAGCAGGAAAGATTTCTTCCAGATTGACCCGTTGAGCCACCGCCTTCTAGGAAGTCTTCTGAGAGTAGGAGAAAGAACGAATAAATGGGTAGACAGTTTGAACAACGGTGATATCAAGAAAGATACATGGAGAAAGAGAAAGTGAGCGAGTAAATTACGACCACCTAAGGCTCGGCGTGACTAGCCAATGTGTCGAGACCGGGCCCTCTCGACCACCCGTCTATAACCAGTAGAGGCAAACGTAATGTATTGAATTGGAATTCCTCTTCTCCACTACCAGGATCCTTTCTTTCCCGAAACGGGATACAACCCACGGCAAACACATTGCCTTTACTTAGTCGCCTCGTACGACACGTAGTAAGGAAATGTCGGGCCAATTCTACAACCACGACCCAACGGGTGGTCAACAGGACAAAGTACCACGAATGTAAAATAATTTGTACAAATTAAAACAATATTTAACTCCTATTCACGTGAACGTTTAGCTGCGATTAAATTTTCTTTGTCCTTGATATTCCGAATATCAATATTGTATGCTTGCAACATCAGGCTCCATGTCTACAATCTCTGAGTTTAATTTTTCACTTTATCGAAGAAAGTAGGGTGATTGGGATAACTGCATTCAATATTCGAAGAAGGAGCAGAATTAATATCACTTCTATGTCTTGTAAATACAAAATTAAAGTAAAACACTATTAATCGACAGTGGTATGTTTCTCTGCTGCTTATTTCATTTTTTAGAAAAATTGCACACTGGATGATCCGCACCATTTTTATCATCCTGAATCAATGAGCCACCAACCCAAACAGCACTTACATCAAGACGCATCTTAAACAATATGAAACCTGCAGCTGAAAGAACTTGTGGACTTTTTAGCATGGTCTTTAACTGACCGAACGCCTCCCGTAATTTGTGAGACCAATACAACTTGTTCAGGGGATAAGCAAATCCTAATACATTTGAGCAGCCATACCCAAAATTCGGATCAGCTGCAATTTAGTGATAGGCACAGAAAATTCAGAGACAGCTTTTACCTTAGCTTATACAGGCTCAACATGACCATATCTTGCAATATGTCCCAGACAACGTGACTCAAGCTCGGCAAACCCCACTTTTACATAAATTATTGTGCAATTTGCCTCACTTGAGCGAACGAAAAATTTCTTTACTTTCCAAGTGATCCTTCCTGGAAAGTCACTATAAGTAATGATGTCTTCCATATATATATATATATATATATATATATATATATATATATATATATATATATATATATATATATATATATGCAACACAGCCCATTATACCAGATGTTATCATGTTCTATAAGCATTGGAATTAAAGATGAAATGTAAAATGTTCATATCAAATGGCATCACGTAGTATTGGTTTATTTCATCAGGGCATAGATGATAAAAACGTTTTTTTCGCTTTTTATTTTTCCTCGAAAAACGCATTTTTTGCGTTTTTTATATGACTTCATTCACACGAAAAAGCGAAACCGTATGCAGTGCAAGAGAGTGCGAGATGTAGTGTTTGTGCATGCAAATCTTCGCCTAAAGGAAAAGCTGGACAATATAAATTATATGGAGGAAACCATAGAGTGGTCAGATCAGTCAGATGGTGATAACGACATTGAGTGAAAAAAATTTCAATGTTATCTGGACTACGGTTTAAAACTTTTGACATTTTTTCATATTTGTATCACTGAAACTTTAAAACTGGTATGTAGCTTGTAAATAAGTAAAATATTGATTTTTGTGTTGCCTAAAAACTACTGGAACGTTTTTATTCGTTTTTTTTTATTGAGAAAAAAATGCGCTTGTTACTTTTTTTATTTTAATTTTAACGTTTTTAACATCTATGCATCAGGGGTTGCAGCAGCCGAAATTTCTTTTGACCCTTCCATAAGCGGAATCTGACAAAATCCGTTCAACATGTCAAAACTGGTGACATATTTTGCAATGCCTATTCTGTCAATACGGTCATCAATCATGGACTGTTTTGGTGATACTGGTTAGGTTTATGTAGTCCGAACACTTAAAAGAACAATTACCTGGTTTTGGAAAACATTTTGCCTCTGGAAACCTTGTTAACGCACACATGATAGTCTGACTTGATCTTAGGTAAGGGACCTACGCAGACTATAAATATTATACTAATCGATTTGTCAAATGCAGGCATCGGATGTACATGAGCTTTAGGTATCGTTTGGTTAAGTTCCACTATCATTTGACACGTGTGTCAAGATCTAGAGTATTTAGTTACATCATTCTTGATTTTCATCCAATAAAAATTATATAATATCAGCTCCTAAATGAAAACTATATAATCAAATCGCTCTTTTTCCCCAAAAATATTTATAAAAATATCGTGAAATAACCTTTACTTGTTGATTCGCTAAAATATAAGAAGCAAAAGTGTTATTTTTGCCCACTGACCTATATATGAACTTCATAAGAAAACATTCGAAACGAACGTAACTCTAAGCGTGGTTGATAATAATGACTCGTTTACACATCGACTCATGTCAAAAAATTAGGAATTTAAACGGTTTCAGTGGTGGTTTCATATGTTAATATGAAATTGAAACAGGAAGCACACCAGCCACGGTTAATAATTGAATAGTAGATGGTGCTCTTGAACAAAGTAATAATGACTGCATATGTCGACAACACCCACCCACACCACACCTGGTTTGCGGCTGAGAAATATATGATGATTAAATTTAATTTACAACATAAAAATATTATTTCCCTGACAATTGCATTAATTAAGTATATTTTAATTGATACAGCACTGTTGGCTGTCTTAGTTTGTTCAACACAGACATATATATTATGCAAAAAGCGATAATTCTGATAAAGTTGCAATTCAAAAGCATCAGAGGAATGCTAAATTGCATGATGCGAGGACAGTATTACATCCGTGATCGTTCTTTCAGATGCAAATGGACTATGAAATTCCTTATCTCAATATTTTCTGGACTCTTCCGGCATAAAGTGCAGAACATCAAGATCAGTAACCATACTCCGTGAATCAGATTAAAGATTATGTTTATGTTGAAGTGGCAACGCGACGTAGAAGTTTAAACAAATTGAACATTGGGCATGTCAATATCAATAAAAAGGTTCTTTCCAAATTAGATTTTGCTCCCTTCTTGTACTTTGTTTTTACTTAAAGAGACAGACATTATTTTTATTTATAGTACTTGCTGAGTATTATTTGTTTATTAATTTAGCGGTTAATATTTCCAACCGCAAAAGACCGTAATAAGGTAATAAATACCTTAAGCAGATAGGTACGTAAGGAGGTAAAATGTCTAAAACAAATCATGGAAGAGATAATATGTTGTTTACTTGGCTTGCTGGAATGCCGACACAGTTCAAGTAAGACCGAATTATTCTTAGGAAAGCAATGTTTTCTGTATCACTCATATAGAACTAGCTTATAATTTTTATTCAAATATAGTAACTTATCTATCATTACCTTTTTCATACATACATATATATATATATATATATATATATATATATATATATATATATATATAAAATTGATTTTGAAAAGATCCTGTTTCTACTCAAAATAAAACGCATGGAGAAAAAGGAGCCTGTATTTTACGATAAGTCCTTCTTTACAGGCCTGTATGAGTCACGATGACGAAGCAATCACTGACGCGCTAGAGCACTATTTAAAAAGTGCAACAGTGAGAACAAAACGTATTTGTTGACACGAGCAAAAAGAGCAGTTCTCAATATATAGGTTATTAAATGAGTACTAAAAATTTCGAATCAAAGCACGTGTGGCGGACCATTATTCAATCCGTGACCTTTTCATGTTATGCTTTAGTAATATGCATGCTAGTTTTTTTATTTAATGTGAATGACATAACAGACTTATTATTCTTATTGAAAACTTAACACATCATTCATTAAAGTTATAAAACCTGGGCACCGCGCAGTGGTAGACTACATTTTATTGCATTGGACGCATGCGCATAACCAAGTTGATTCTCATTTACAAGAAAACGAAACTAAGTTTGTTAAAGAAGTTGAAATGTCAAGTAACCCGAAACAGTGATAAATGAAATATTGATATTAGAAACCAATTGCGCAAGATATCAATGAAATTTGAAGATTTACTAAGAAATAACATTTATGTCACGTTTGATCATTATTATTTGCCTTATTTGATTTTGACGTCATGGTGGCGGATACGTTGTTTAAAGTTTAGTCTAAGTCACCATTTTTGAAAATATATATTCATATTTGAGGGACTTGTCTTTCGTTCAGTTCAATCTATTACGAATGGATAAAAGTGTGCCATTTACATGAGGTTGTTGATTGATTTATTATATCAACACATATTCTTTCTCTCTCTCTCTCTCTGTATCTCAGATGTGGGAAGTCACGGTTAGAACCCCGACCGAACGAGTCATAACAAAGATATAGAATTTTACTAGCAGCTGCCTAGCTTGGCGCTCAGCAACAAAGGTTAGTGTTAGGACTGGTCTGCCATTGAAACTGCCACAGTTATGAACATCTGTATTTTATATTAATCTTAAAACTGAGTTACAATAGTTCTAATGACCGTCGCTTTCTTATGTTTCACTCTTGTTTCAATTGCACAAACAAGTGCTGAACAATCTGGTTACACACGAGGATATTGTACACAATTTATCGGCAATAACATGGACATTAATCTGGTAACATTGGATGGTAAGACTGCATTCAATGAATGGGTTTAACTGCTGCCATACGACTTGGGACAAAACGAAAAGAACAAGATATCCTAAAGTACAAGTGACTGCAATAATAAATAAATATTAATTTCTACATAAAGAACAGAATCGACATAAATACGCTTAAGTACGAGACATCGACGAATGCAACCTCAAGAACTTACCGTCGCCTTTGAGCGTGTGTAGAAAGTAACATGGAAAAGCAAATTCTCTCAAACTGAAAAATCCAGACCGATGATGGAATGTTGATCAAGAAAAATACCCTAGCAAGTTCCATCAATTGTATTGCTACCCATGATAGATATGGATTCGAAAGATGTGTCATATACCTACCTACCAACTCTGAAGTTTCTAATAAAGGAAGAAAATGCAGTTCTGAACTTTGACATGACACTGTGATAGAAGACAATGATAATACAACTTGAAGATGAAGACAAAAGATGGAATTAGAAACGTTCCTACTGAGTTTAGGCTAGGTATATGTACTGTTGTGCGTTTCCTCATTACAACTGGGCAAACCGTGGCTAATTCAGATTTGCATAACGTTCTAGATCGATATGCCAGCAGTTAGGCATACATGTTGTAGAAGGGCCGTGTAAGAGGTATTCGTCTGCACTGTTTGCACTTTTTCATGACATCAAATGATCATAATACTTTGCTGATGCCTTTATCTAATGTGGCAACAGAGTTCTCTTCACAAATTCAGCCAACGTTTTGCTTTTGTAATTGATTCAAGAGTAAAACACATGAAAACTGTCATCAAGTGTCAAAGGAAAGATAATGAATCTAAGTTTGAATCCGATGCAAATAGTAGAAAAATATCTTTTAAATAGGTAATATTTTTCCATGTACCTGTCATGGTAGGAGAATGGCCAACACAATTATGAAAATGTGCGTATTTTAATTGTTTATTTAAATTATCACAGTTTTAATTAAGTTTTCGTCATTGCATTATATGAGAAGTTTTGTATATTGATCTACAGACCCTCCCAAGCATAAATTAAAACATTTCTTTGCAATTTGTCCTGAATTAGTCCTATTTTTAAGTAAATTATTCGACTTTCGGTAACCTCTTTAAAACTCCTAATCAAAAATAGCAAATTGTATTTATTGTAGCATAAAGTAAAACAACAATATTAAAATTGCATTTTAAGGTCACTATTTTAAGTATTATTGGAATTTGGTCTAAACCCTTAGAGTCCTTATTTCCCAGTGTTTTCGGTTGTTTTGTTTCCAACGAAAGACACTATAAGAATTTTGTGTTACTTGTTGTATAAATCATTTTCTGTCAAAATCACCAGAACATCGATCAACTGCAAATTTGTGTTTTCTTGATCATCCAATACAGAAAACAATATAACAAAATCTGTGTCCCGCTGAATGTGCTTTGACACATCATGACAAGACTGTGTTAAATATACACAATTACATTTCGTAATCACAGTTATGATTGAACTATTGTTACTTTTTTACTGATATTAGCATTATCTCTTTTATATCGTGAGATAGTTGTATTTGTGTTGTTACTCAATATTTATACCGGAATAACACAAGCAAGATTGAAAATAAAGAGGACTGACTTTATGGTCAGTCTCTTTCTTCCATATTATGAACTAGTTCTTCCAAAATGGTATATTTTGTTTGGATGTTAATGATAAAATATAAAACAATTTCATCAAATTATGGATATCAGTGAAATAGATTCGCTAATAAAGTTGTATTTACTTAAACTCTGCTTCCAGCTATAAGACAATAGCAATCGAATATAGATTATGTCCAGGGAGAGCAAAGATTGTTCAACATCAAAATGTTTTCATGGATTTTCTTGATAACCATTTAGCTTCCATCTATAGCATATGTCTAGACCTAAGAGTTGCTGTTATTCTGGGTTTATTCAAAAACAATCTTCAGTTTTAAATGAAACATTTGTCAACACTATATTTTCCAAGGAAGAGACAGAATGATAATACAATAGGAAACAATACAATAGGAAACCTGACTTCTGCGGTGTAAATTTCCTATGAGGCCAAAGAATGTTACTCTAGCCACAAAGCGGCATCTTAATATCTGCACAGTTGATGTTGTGATAAAACTATATATGAATATTTACGATCAATGAAAAGGATTTTCAAATTCTTCATTTCAACACTCGTGTATGGCTCATATCATAATTGTATGTGTGTTTATTATGATTATGATATGCATGCATGGCTCAGTGTTTGATTTTTCAAGTTTGTTATTTATTTATGACAAATGGATGAATGCGCACGTTCACTGGTAAATGATAGATGATAGATAGATAGATAGATAGATAGATAAAAGATAGATAGATAGAAGATAGACATATATATAGAAGATATTTGATAGGAGATAGAAAGATAGATGATATATTGACAGATAGATAGATGATAGCTGACATAGTTAGATGGATGATAGATGATAGATAGATAGATGAGAGACAGACAGATAGATCGATCGATCGATCGATCGATAGATAGATAGATTTGAGCAACATTTGCAAGATCCTATAAAAGTGAATCGATGCATATTTCTTAATATTACTAAATTTCAAAGGAGTGAACCTATATAATGTTTTGCAATTAATCTCCTTAATATTTGTTAATACGAGTCCTGCTCGTAAGCAGTAAAAATTATCATAATGATAAATATGATTTGGATTTATTTCACTATTTATCTGCTATAATAATGTATACGTTATACATAAAAAAAACTAACAGGCTGTAAGGGGCCCCGAGTGGCCGGGTGGTCTAAAGCGCTCACCGTTCCGGATCACTGCCATCTCACCTCTGTCTGCGTGGGTTCGAGTCCAAGGCTCGGCTAGTGTGGGTACGTCGGAAAGCCTCTCGTGGGTCGGTGGTTCTTCCCTGAGTTTTTCAGGGTTCTTCCTCCACCAGTTATACTGGCCGCCATGTATAGCCTATCTTGTGCTGAAAAATGGCGTTAAACCCTAGCACATCAACAACAGGCTTTAACCCAATCAGTTATTAACTGGCTTGTTGGGGCCCAGAGTCACCGAGTCGTTGCCATCTCACCGCATTCTGCATGGGTTCGAATCTCAGATTTAGGCAATGTGGGTATGTGAGAAAGCTTGCCATTGGCTTCTCGTATGTCGGTGGTTCTTTCTGAGGTTTTCCCGGGTTCTTCCTCTACCATTTATACTGGCCGCCATGTATAGCCTATCTTGTGCTGAAAAATGGCTTCAAACCCTGCTACTACTACAATAACAGCAACAAAATTAACTGGCTGGCGTGGTGCGATACACATCAATTTTAACAAAGTGGAATGCTGTAATGCTGTAATTGTAGACGGCTGCCATGCTGTCTTCCACATGAATTTTCACTATCATGTAATCGAAAAAAGAATAACTGGCTGATGTGCTGTCATCATATGTTGCAATCATTACCAATATTGTAACTAGCTGGCATGCTATCATTGTATAATAAATATAGCTATGTTCACCGACGATGCAAACGTACCTCAAAATGTATTTGGACTAGCCTTTCTTGTTGCACTGAATATTTTAAAACACGTAATGTTCAAAACAGAAACTTTTTATTTTTGAGTTCATTGATGGCTAAAACTGACATAAATAAACCAAAGTGTCACGATATATATTACTACATTGGTGTATGACGCAATATGTATCGAGATTTATCATCCCTTATAATATCAGTTCTCTGATAAAGTAATGTACGGTTTCTGGTTAGAGCACAAGTTCTATCTTCTATGCTTTAATGTCCTTAGCTATTTGCATTTTCTGGTGCTACGGTTAAGAAAAAAAACGTTTTTAGCAAGTTGCTTTTCTATTCAAAATTCCAGCAGTCTGTATTTTCTTAATAATATGCAAGGACATCAATTTTATCATCTCGTCTGCAACACAAAACAGTATTAGCATAGAAACTACCAGGTTTCATAGACACTTTGGCATGATGTGCAACCCATAACACTATAAAAATTTACTGAGCAGGCTCTACCTTTCATTGTCCCTTTGCGTGCGTTCAGGAACAATTTATATCCTTGAGGAGAATGTAAAACTTTAAACATTGCTTTAATATACTCGGGAGAATCTTAAAACTGTAAGGCTCTGTGTTTTATGCCTTCAAACCGCAGTTTGCTTGTGAACATATATTTGGAAACTTCCAGTAAATGCAGTGTTATTAATTGATATTCTGCAGAAAGTAAGCGAAAAGTTACAGTTTGATCGAACTTGTTTCACAACGCATTGATTTCAGTTATATTTTAACTTGATCTTTTTTACTTGTATTTCTGTATCAAAGATAATGATTCAAATAAATTTCTTCACTGTGGTAAATTTAAATCAACTTCCACACTTAACACTTCTCTAACGTTCTGCAAACAATTTTAGTGAAAGTTAAAGTCTTCTACGGTTATCAATCCGTGTTAAGGATGACTTATAGCAATATATTGTAACATGAATAATACACCAATCCCCGTAATATGCTCCACTTAATATTCCTGCCCTCAATGCAGTATGTTCACCCTGAAATCCGGCAGCACATTTCGACCGTTCTGAAAACTGTTTTGATGATCGTTATGATGGTCTTGTATGGCAATCGATCTGTGTTACGTTTCATTTGTAACATTATATGTCTCGTGCTATAATTATAAATAACAAACTTTCTTCCTTCTTATTTGACTCTACTAACAGTAAGAAAGACAAATAATCGTTTGAAATCGTGTAATTTAAATTCGTCTTCTGTCGTACTTACGTGCTTTAGTTAATTGTTGGCACGATCTCGGTGACCGCTGTGAATATGTAAGATATTTTTAAAAATTAATTATGTAAAAATGTTCAAACCATGATTTTTTACAAGATCCATTTCTTTGTAATTCCCGGCAAACTGCGGGGCTTTTTGATAAACAAAAGGATATGTTTGTAACAGCAAATTAAGCGTGATCCACTTATATATGAGGATGAACTCACTGAATAAAGGGCATGCGTATGAAAGTGAGCACATTACGGTAAGGATCTGCTAGTGCCGGAATGTCTATTCATGTGGATAGATTTAAAAACCAGTGTTCTTGGATGAATGCAGGGAACGTGGGAGTTAAGGGTTGAGGTTAACACGGAGAGAGTTTCTGCTGACTCAGATGCATTATTTCCCGATAACTCCTATTCAGCATATCAATCGCCTGGAAACCATATTTTTCATTGGGGTTGAAAATATTACAATTCACTTGCCCATTCAGCATTAGGATCACAATTGACTCGCTAAAACTTAAAACTGTAATTCATTTGTAAGGCTAAGTAGATGTTGATAGATGCTGTTTTTGTTCTTGTTGTTGTTGTTGTTGTTGGGTTTAATACCATTTTTCAGCACAATATAAGCTATATAGCGGCCAGTATAACTGGTGGAGGAAGAACCTTTGATAACCCCGGGAAGAACCATCGACTTACGAGAAGCTACTGGCAGCTTTCTCACGTACTCACGTTAGCCGACCCTGAGATCCGAACCCACGCAGACAGAGGTGAGATGGCAGTGATCCGTAACAGTGAGCGCTTTAGACAACTCGGCAACTCGGGGCCGCTGATGTTGAAAGCAAGACAATAGATACAAAACTTCAAACAAAAAAATACATATATACCACTCAATGAATGAAATCTCTGCCACATCGTTTTTTACAGTAATTCAAGCAAATGTAATGTATCTAAACGTTATAAAAAAGTAACTTAGTGTTGACGGTTTCTGTTGATCAATTACACCACCACCAGTATCAACATCCGTTACGTTAAGATCACCAACGATACTGATTTTTATTTTGACGCAATGTTTCTCTACTGGTATATTTAGATATGCTTAAATTTAGATATGACTAGGCAAACCACCCACTTTTTAAAAGATGACAAAATGTTTTGTTGAATGGTCTCAGCCAAATAAATAGTGTTGCTTTAATACATAATTTCGATTCTTCATAAAATTGGATAATTTCATGGAAACATCTCCTTTCATATACTAAGGTGCAAAAGTGGCGAACATCAAAGAGATGTCGTAGCCTATGGGCATAGGATTTTATAAGGCGAGAAGTTTTGATAGACACTTACCTTATTTCCTGTATTTAAATCTTCCCATAGATTACTCTTACTGCCAAAGGCGCAAGGCCAATCTAACGCTTATTGCATTCATAGAGTCCATAGGTAATAATGCGTTTGTTAGCAAGGTCAGATTATTATACCATATCATTAATAATAATAATAATAATAATAATAGTCATAATAACGGGGACTTTGTATAGCGCCTAATCTTAACAAGCTCTAAACGCTTTACAACATTAGACAACACTTATAACATTAAAAACATATATAATGATATGATTACAAAAAACAAACACAATGAAATTAGAAAACAAAAAAAAACATGCTGAAAATATTTAACGTAGAAAACATAATTAGGTCTTCAAGTTTGTTCTTCCAGTCTAAATAAGTGCGTTTTAAGAGCACTCTTGAATGGGATCACTGTATCTTTGTATTTAAGTTCAGTGGGCAATTCATTCCACGTTGCTGGGAGTAGTGAATAGGGCCACCTTACGTACAATGCAAAATAACATTACAGAGACCCCTGGGCCACTTTACGTACAATGGAAATTTAACATGGAGAAAAATTGTATACCACTTTACGTACAAGGGGAATTAACATGGGAATAAATTGTGGGTCATTTTACGTACAAGGGGAATTGAACATGTGATTTTTTTTTAAAAAAACAAAATTTTTAAAAAAAAGGGTAGGCAATTGAAAAGTCATTCTCTTTTCGAGAAATATGGGGGCCCTGAAAAGGGCCTTTGGGTTTATGTTAATGTATTCATTAACATAAATGGCACCGCATTGGTCTTCTTCTTGTTCTTAGGCTGCGTCTCACTGTTGGCGCGTAAATCAGCACTCTTTTCAGGCATCCTTGTCTTTCAACGTAGATCTTACCTATCCACAGACTGGTGTTTGTCCTGTGGACAACGGTCCACTTGGATCGGACATACATGAGCATGTCCGTCCTAAACATCATGGAAGACACAAGGGTGGATGACTCCACTGTGGTCCACATCTTGAAGCGACGAGAACAGGTGAATCAATGCAGTGAACTGCGCTTATTTATAGGTAGAGGTAGGATTGAAACGGATTGAGTTCATTCACCAATCCAAACACGCGTTACAAAATTCAGTCAGCTCGCATCCAATCCGAAGACAACAGTCTGTGACGTCACGTGGTCTATATAGATTCGTTAGCGCTTGTGTGCAGTCAATCTATGCGACAGTGATTCAACATGACGGAAACTCAGAAAACGATCCATTGGGGTGCACCAGCAGGGGAGACCGCCCAAGGGAACCCGGACTTACTTTCAGAAGAGGTGAATTGGGATTTTGTGGATTTTCTTACCTCGCAAGAATTTGTTCCGGAACCTTCGTTACCTTCTTCATTACCGCAAGTGGAGAATTTTAGACAGAGACAGAAAGAAGAATTGGAGAAATTTATACAACGACAAAAGGAAGCGGAACAAGCTTTTCTCCAACAGCAACAGCAGCAAGAAGAAGAGGTAAGAAAAAAAACAACAGCAACAACAGCAAGAAGTAGAAGCAAAGAAACAAGAGGGTGAAAATCAAATCGTCACGGTACTGTTGGACATTTTAGCGGAGTTAAGAAGTCTGAAACAAATGTATCAGACTTCTTTATTACGACCGAAGAGAATACGACCTTCCCGAGCTAAACACGTTAACCCTGTGACTAAGCCTACCG
This sequence comes from Sinohyriopsis cumingii, assembly GCA_028554795.2. Classification (NCBI taxonomy): domain Eukaryota; kingdom Metazoa; phylum Mollusca; class Bivalvia; order Unionida; family Unionidae; genus Sinohyriopsis; species Sinohyriopsis cumingii. The sequence continues at coordinate 138,799 of JAPYKE020000118.1, read as the reverse complement.
TACCACCCTTAGTGATTTCAACCCAATCATCATCATCATCAACATTACGCAGTCCAGAAGTAGCCCTTGGTCGTGGCAAAGGCTTAAGGCAGTTAAAGTTGATTGGTTAAACTCACCCCTACACCAAAATGAAAAGGCCCTTTTCAGGGCCACCCACATTTCTCGAAAAGAAATACAATTTCAATTTGCCAATAACTCAAAAAACCCACCCATTTTACCCTTATAGTACGTGTCTGTGTATGAGTGCGTGAGTGTAGCTTCTTATTTTAAAATCAAAACTCAAAGACACTTGCCTTTTATCATTCATTTATTCTTTTCTCCATTTTTTACAATCCAATTCACAATTCACAACAGAAAACTGTAATTAAAAGTTCATTGACTTCTTCTTTCTCCTTGTTTAGTCTCTCTGTTTTTTGAATTTCTTCACCTTCACACTCTTTTCCTCTTCTTCCTCCTCGCTTTCTTCCCTTCTTCTTTTCTTCTCCTGTTTCTTTTTCTTCACCTGTCTTCTTTCTTCCTCAGAAGAATCCCTCTCTTCCTCTGAAGAATCCCTCTCTTCTTCTGAAGAATTCCTTTTTTCTTCTGATTCCTCTTGTTTCTTTTTTGGGCAATCTGGAGACCAATGTCCTTTTTCTTTACAATAATAACAGGTATCTTGACTTTTGTCTTTTTTAGCCCCTGTTTTTGTTCTTTTTTGACGGTCTGGACACTCTGAAGACCAATGCCCTTTCTTCTGACAGATATAGCAAGTATCCTGACTTTTATCTCGAAAGGAAGGAGAGTAGTCCGTGGGCTGGTCTGAAGAGAATTTTCTAATGACCCCTCGCAAAGCTCTGACGAAACGTTCGATTTGGTTAGTCTCTTCCATCGTTGTATTCGGCTTGAGAGTGAAATGAATAGTCAAAGGACAAGACACACACCCTTTTATATACGCTGGTCTGCCATGACTATAAATTAGTCTATGGTGTTTAAACTTGAGTCATTTGACGTTTTGCACTCAAGATGAAACGATCCTATTCATTCGAGAAGAAAGAAGAAGAAGAAAGTAAGAGGCAGAAACGTGATCTATCGCCTCGTACCAGGGCTGAAATCTTGGCACAAATTCATGCCAGTGATTTTGAAGAGGACATGAGTGAACCAGAATTTGAAACCTCTAAACCAAGTTCACCACCCTTAGTCAACCCTGAAAAGTACTATTCCATTCGAGAGACGGAAAAGCGCTCCTCTAGAAAATTTAGAACCACGGCTTACAAATACACGGTGAAGTTTAAAGATTTCGAGGCTGAAGTGCCGTTAGAGAAAGCAGAAGTGTTTATCACTGGGGTGTGGGATTCTTTGCTCACTGTACTCAAGCGACAATGTCAACCCAAAGAAGACGATCGCTTGAGACTTTCCATACAACACGACGGTTTGAAATCCCCTGTTTGGATCGAGTTTAGCACCCCTGCAGAATTGACTGCTTCGAAAGTCATGGACAAGATTCAACACGTACAACAATCTAATGATCAGTTTGACATCACCGATGGAAAAGCCACACTGGACATGACCCACGTCTCTCCTCCTCAAGGAACTGGACGCAAAAAGATGTTATTGGTGGACGACCTTCGCAACACCAAAAAGAGTCTCGTCCGAATTAACAGCACTCATGACCAGATGTGTTTAGCTCGTGCCATCGTGGTGGGACGAACCTATACCAACAAGAACGACACGGTAGAATGGAAAAGAACCTGGAACACTATTCAACGTTCCTATCGAGCCAAACATCGAAACGAAGCAGAACTCCTGCTGCAACAAGCTGGCCTGTCCAAAGACACACCCTGTGGCATTCCTGAGATGCAAAAATTGCAAGATGTCCTAGCTCCACGCTACACCTTGATGTTTCGCCTCTCCACCCTGTCTGAGCGAAGAACCAGTGCCTTGTTCAACTTGTCTGCGCACGTTTGTCAGCCCTACCTGTTACCAACAACATTTGAAAACACAAGGTTCACAGAAGAAATGTGCTTGTCAACTCCTGAGATTGTGCCCTACGTGTAGACAAGGCATACGTACCAACAATGCCAAGGCACACGTATGTCGAGGAAAGAAAAAATGTCATATTTGTCACCACATCGTGGACTTGGAACACCAATGCTACGTGCAAAAATACCAATCCCCACCAGAGAAAGAGGACGGTCACAAGAAGAAAGGCAATTTCATCTTTTTCGATTTCGAATGCATGCAAGAGACCGGCATTCACATCCCTAATTTCTGCGTGGCTCATCGAGCGTGCGAGAAGTGCATTCAAGAACCTATCTTCAGTCATTGCCCTCACTGCAGCAAGATTCCTGGAGGACGTGAAAAAATCTTTCGGGGACCGAACACGTTAGCCGATTTTGCCCAATGGGTCTTAGACCCCATCGACAAGACGTGGAGCCAAGAGGACATCGAACGTTACGGAGATTGTCATCGTCATGCCACGGTGATGGCTCACAATTTTTCCGGATACGATGGACAGTTACTTCTCAGATACTATACGGAACATGGCACCGAACGTCCTAAAGTGACTTTGAACGGAGACAAAATCATTTTCATGCAAATGGGACAAGTACAGTTGAAAGATTCGATGAGCTATTTGGCCATGCCTTTGAGTCGAATGCCTAAAACGTTTGGAATGACAGAAATGGCTAAAGGGTACTTTCCACACTTTTTCAATACGGAAGCCAATCAACACGCCGTTCTACCCCATTTACCTGAGGCTCACTATTACGACCCCGACAACATGCGTACCGAACAACGAGAAGCTTTCTACGCTTGGTACCAGGCTCACGCCTCGGACCCTTTCGACTTTCAGGAAGAAATGCTAAAGTATTGTCGTTCCGACGTGGACATTTTACGACGTTGCTGTGGAAAATTTCGAGAACTGTTCATGGAATACGGAGGGGTCGATCCTTTGAAAGAAGCTTGCACCATTGCCAAAGCGTGTTCCTTAGTGTACCGACAACGATTCATGCCTGAAAACACCGTGGCTGTCATCAGCCCACAAACAACCCATTATGTCAAGCGTCAATACTCGGTCAAAGCCCTACGCTGGTTACATTACTTGTGCGACAAGGAAGACAAATGGATTCAGCATGCCCGCAACGGAGGGGGTGAAAAGACCATCGGAACGTATTCGGTCGATGGCTGGGACTTAGAAAACCCTAAGATCGTGTACGAGTTTAACGGCTGCTTATTTCACGGATGTCCCGTCTGTTACCCTGACCGTAGCACTAGAAATCAGTTTTTGCAACGAACCATGGAAGACTTGTACCAGGACACTTGTCAGCGACGCCTAAAGTTAGAACAGGAAGGATACCAAGTGGTGGAAATGTGGGAACACGAGTACGATCACCGTATGAAAACCGATCCCGAGTTTAAACGCCTCGTGGAAAGTTGCCAGTTCATGGACCCGCTGAACCCGAGGGATAGTTTGTACGGAGGAAGGACCAATGCCACCTGTTTGCTGTACCAAGCCGACGAAGAGAAAGGAGAAGAAATCAAATACTTGGACGTGTGTTCGCTGTATCCCTACGTGTGCAAATATTGTCGCTTTCCTGTAGGGCACCCGCAATTGTTAACGGAACACATCGACCTGAAAAACATTCGACAATACGAAGGCTTGATCAAGTGTAAAGTTTTGCCTCCCACGAACCTATACCATCCCGTCTTACCTCACCATTGTCAAGGCAAACTGATGTTTCCCTTGTGCCGTACTTGTGCCGAAACGTGCGACCAAGACCAACCTTGTCAGCACACCCAGGAAGAACGTGCCTTGACGGGAACCTGGGTCAGCGTAGAATTGTCCAAAGCTCTGGACATGGGATACCAACTGTTAGAAGTGTACGAAATTTGCCGCTTTCCCAAGACACAACAGTACCACAAGGGTGATCCCAGTCAGAAAGGCATTTTCGCCGACTACGTGGATGCCTTTTTGAAACTGAAACAAGAAGCCAGCGGCTATCCTTCCTGGTGTCACACTCCCGAAGACCAAATACAATTCAAAGAGAAATACTACGAACAAGAAGGCATCACTTTAGACCACATCGAGAAAAACGAAGGCAGGCGATCGTTTGCCAAAGTGATGTTAAATTGCTTGTGGGGTAAAATGGCACAACGACCGTGTTTACCCAAGACGGAATATTTGACAGAACCTTCCCGCTACTTCCAGATGATTCACGACAAAACCAAATACATGAAACACGTGGACGTCGTTCGAGAGAATTTGATCTTGGTCAATTACGAAGAAGATCTGGACTTTGTACAAGACGACCCTTTTGGAAATGTCATCATTGCGGTTTACGTGACAGCTCATGCTCGCTTAAAATTGTACGAAGCTTTAGAACTGTTAGAAGAACGCGTCCTGTACTTTGACACGGACAGTTGCATTTACATCCATCACCCGAGTCAACAGCACCCTAACATCGAAGGACACCGTTTAGGAGCCTGGACAGACGAGCATCCCGACGACAAGATTCTAAGTTTCGTCAGTGGCGGCCCCAAAAATTTTGGCTACGAATACCGGGATAAACAAGGAGAAGTGCACACGACGTGCAAAGTGAAAGGACTGACTCTGAATTATCGTACCAGTCGAGTGGTCAACTTTGGGGTATTGAAAGAAGCCTTGCAATCTGGAGAGGATGGAAACTTTAAAGTGACCACCTATCAACCGAACAAGATTGTACGTTTACCCACTCACCACATCGTCAGTCGACCCTTGGAAAAAGTCTATCAAATCGTGTACCAGAAGCGAGTTCGACTTCACAATCATTTCACCTTACCGTATGGACACGTTGGTATAAAACATTGGTTGTAAGAGGATAGTTACCCCACCAGAAAGATGACTTCGCCACAGCAAGAATCGAGTGAAAAACCCGATGAGAACTCCAAGTTCAAACCCTACCATTTTCCAGTCTTCTTACCTGACTATTGTGATTGTGCCCGTCGATTGGACACGTTTCAGAAATGGCCTACGGATAGGGAAGGATTACCTTCTTCGCATGTTTTAGCTAGAACAGGATTTGTCTACTTGGGACCTGAGTCAGGATTGGGATACGAGGTACAGTGTTTCGCTTGCGGACTGAAGTTACGAATGGATCTATGTATCTATAAAGATTCAGCTATTCTGGAACATACTCGATGGTCTCCGCACTGCCCTTACCTTTCTATGGCCTTTCCACCCATCACACTATGGTACAATGTTGACGGTACCTTAGAGACGGTACCTTCCAGAACAGGACATAAAAAACGTAAAAAAAGGAAAGATGTACAAGCTGGAGACTGCATTGCGACTAGTATAAAAAGGGGCTATGGTCAAGATCGATAGTTCATTGTGACTACCAAGACCGAGCGAACAAGATGAATACTTTCAGAGAAACACAGAACAAGTTGTTTAGAAAGGCACAATTCAAGTGTGAGGCTTCGGAAGTGGAATGCGATTGTGAGCCTTGCGATGGGTACGATGCTGTACGCTGTGACCTTAGCGATGCCGTAAAGCATCATGGGAACTTTAGCGTCACTACCCCTATCATGGAAAGGGATGCTGTGCGTGTCAAACCTGTGGGATGCGAAAGTGATGCCGCTCGTCCTCTTGGACACTTTACTGGGTTTAAAGGGGAATGTTCACCTTCACGTTTACCCCCCTACGGATGTCATCCAGCCCTGAGCAAACTCCTGCCCATGTCACTCAACCCTCATCGAAACGAACCTGTGAAAGGCGAATATTCGTTTCCTGTGCGTTTGTCGGAATACTGCGACTTTGAAAATCGTCTTCAATTGTTCAAAGGAAAATGGCCTAAGTATCTGGGAGGACCGACCCCCGAAGAATTAGCCAGAGCCGGATTTTTCTACTTGGGCGAAGGAGATAAAGTCAAGTGCTTCAGTTGCGGTGTGTCACTTCACCACTGGGAACCGCAAGATTCGGCCTACGTAGAACATGCTCGATGGTCACCGAATTGTCATTACTTACCCTTAGTGGGACCGAGACATTGAAGTAACTTCTTACCATAATCTGTTCATGGATACTTTACAAGAGAACATTCGTGCTTTGCCTGTGGAGTTGAGAGAACGCATTTACCGAGAGCTGGTCAAAATACAAGTGAAACGTAAAGAACAATTGCATCCGTTACGTCACCGGTGTTTGAACCACTGGTACCTGAAGGCTATACAAGGATTGATTCAATTGAAAGTGTTCCATCGGACAGACATTGATGAACGATCCTCTAGTTTTAAAAAGGATTGGTTTGTTATGGACGATTCTACCTACATCATTGTAAACTTACTGCATCGAATTCCTGAGGAAGAGTTAACGAATTACCAACATCTTGAACACAATGTCAACTTAGTGAAAGAGGAAACTTCTGAACGAATTGTAATGTGCAAATTAGTGACTAAACGATTTAAATTCGACACTGAAGTAAAACCATGTTTGTGCAAAGAGTACATATCTTCTGTCAGACCAAAGAGGATTTAGTATGACCTATTCATGGATACTTTGCTAGAGAACATTCGTGCTTTGCCTGTGGAGTTGAGTGAACGCATTTACCGAGAACTGATCAAAATACAAGTGAAACGCAAACTCAAAGTGATTCATCCGTTTTTAAATTATGCTCTGTTCCAAAGTACAAGAAGACTGATTATGAGTGGATATTACATTAGGCACAAAGTTAAACGAGGCTATTGGCCACCACCCAACGATTCCAAAAACAGTGTATATACTTATGGATACTTTACAAGAGAACATTTTGGGCTTGCCTGAGGAGTTGAGAGAAAGGATTTACCGAGAGCTGGTGAAAATACAAGTGAAACGTAAAGAACAATTGCATCCGTTACGTCACCAGATCTTTAACCACTGGTACCTGAATGGTATAAGAGGACTGATTCGTCAGAAATTTTTTCAGTGGTCAGACCTTGTTGAACACTTTCAGTTTGGGGATGATGATGGACTAGACGTTCGTAATTTTGGTTACTTCGAGATTCACTTACTGCAACGTATTGAGGAAGACGAGTTAAAGGATTACCAACATTTGTTACATGGAATCTGCTTAGAAAAAGACGAAACATCTAGACAAACTCTGACGTTTCAGTTACAGTATGTAACATTTAAATTCCCTACTGGAGAACGAACATGTTTGGTTAGAAATTACCTTTATTGCTTCCGAAACAAGGACACTATAAAATCAAGTTGCCATGCCACGGATTATGTCACATATTATTGAACAGATTCCGTGGAAGGAACTCAATGACCATATTCAAACCGTGGATCATTACCATCAATTATTACAAGAACTGTATCCATTCAATTTGGGACGACAAGTGGTGTGTGTCTTAGTGACTTGTTTTCTGGGATTTCGTTTACCAGCCGATTCTTTGTGGACTCTTTACGATCAGTACTTACCACCTCAATGGCCTTAAATGGTCACGAAAAACTCCTTTTGCTCAAAGCCTTGCGGTTTCATCTGGATACTTCTCGACCTCAACAGGAAAAAAAGATTCGTCAACTTTTAGCTACCCAAGACGTGTATGACAATGTGTGTGTAGCTTGTGACTTACATCCCCATTGGACAGATGTCCGTGCCTGGAAAGAATGGGGTTTTGAGGCTTGGACCCAAGAAGTGTCCCAGTATGCACGAGAGTTGTTCAAGGAAAAAAGTTACTTTTCAACCCGTGTTAGTGACGGTGCCAGAAGAACCCGTCATCCAGGACGGGACTGTCCTGGACAGGCCTGAAAGACCCTTTCGGGAGGACGCTTGTGTGACCTTACCCCCTACTATAGAACTGGTTAGAACATTATCCAAAACATGTTGTTGTACAGACACTTGTTTTTATTCCACGTTAATGGTTACCATGTGCCTTTTATTCTTGTACTTCAGCCTTTGGCTTTTATGTATTTTTGTCTTTCGTATTCATGTTTGAAAAAAAACATTCAATAAACGTGTTCTGAAAAAGTATATAAACTCTTGTCTTGTTTGTTTTTCGTGTCACAAGTGACATTTCTCTTACAATGGCTACCTCTGCTGTCTCTGCTCCCTCTTCCTCTACTGTCAAAGTCATCGACGAACACTTAGATCGTGCCAGTTGGGAGGCTTTGTATCTTCGCCATCCCTTTAACATGCTCATTGCTGGACCTAGCGGTTCTGGCAAAACCGAATTCGTCAAACGTTTGATCGAACATAAACATCATTTGATCGATCGGCCACCTCAGCGGATCGTGTGGTGTTACAAAGAGTGGCAATCGGCGTACAGCCTCTTGCGAGAAAGTCAAGGCGATTCCATCGTGTTTGTGGAAGGCATTCCTAAAGAAGACGACAGCATCGTCTCTGACTCTCGTCAAACCCATTTGGTCATTTTCGACGACATGTTAGGAGAAGACGAAGAAGAAATTAAATTGTGGTTCACGCGCAAAGGGCATCACCGTAATGCCAGTGTCGTTTACATCACCCAAAATTTGTTTCAACAAAGTAAAGCCCATCGCACCATCAGTCTCAATGCGCATTACGTGGTCTTGTTTAAAAGCCCTCGAGATAAATCGCAAGTGCAAGTCTTAGCCAAACAGTTAGGAACGCCTTGGCTGACTCAGGCGTACGACGATGCCACTCAAACTCCACACGCCTATTTACTCGTCGATTTGAAACCTACCACCCCCGAGGATTTGCGATTTCGTACCCACTTGTTTCACCACTGGTGCCAAGACGGAGGGCCTGTCCTGTACACGTCTCCGTCCTCGACTTCATTTCACTCCCCATAAAAAAATCTATAAAAACCTCAGACCTTTTCTCGTCTGTCTCACACAACGTCAACATGACGTCCCTTCAGTCGCATCTTCCCGTCAAATTGATTCGTGCCTTGTATGGCATCAGTCGAGAAAAAAATCCACAAACACGATCTCGTGTCTTAGAAGCTAGTCTCAAAGAAGTCTTACGATGGTTCACGGTGACGGCACGTCAAATACTCCAAGGAATCATTCAGATTCCTCATCAAACCAAACGCTTTTTCGATCGAAACAAAGTCGCTTTGGTCCAACTGGCCGATCGCCGCATCGACACTCAAACCAAAAAACAAATCATTGTGAAACCTGGAGGGAGCGGTACTCTAGGAGGGGTCATCATTCGCTCTCTCTTAAGATGGGATCCTAATGCCCCCAAAGTTATACCCAAGAAAAAAGTCCAACGAAGCCCCAAGAAGAAGAAAAAGACCAGGTCCCCAAGGAGAACTTCTCCAGTGGCAGGACCCTCCTCTTACCAAACACCACCCCGGAAAAAGAAAAGAAGCCCCCAGAAAAAGAAACAGAAAAAAGTCCCCAGAAAAAGAAAAGTCCACAGAAGAAAACTAGTCGCAAGAGAGGTACTTCGGCCAGGACGCAACCTTACACTCGCAAACCACGACCTGCCACAGCGGTGACTGCGTCTCCGGCAGCCTCACGTTTATCCACTTCTCCGTTAATGACACCCAGAACTGAAGAGTACTTGGAGACGTTGATCACACCAAGAACTTCTCCGTTGATGACCCCCAAAAGAACTTCCCCAGTGGCAGGACCCTCCAATTTAGTGGCAGTGGCTGCTGCTCACAAAGCACCTTCTCCCAAAATCAAAGTTCAAGAAAGATCGGGCATGTTACAAAGTTTACTGGATTTGTCCAAGCAAGAACTGGCTCGATTTAGTCCGTTACGTAGCCCTGCACGACGTGTCATGCCTGTCCTCAAACTGATACGACGTAAAGACAATCAGTGGCGACGCGTTCCAGTATAAAAAAGGCCTGTGACCGAGTAGGGTATCAGTGGTTTTTTTTGGTGCTCCTGAAGACTCAAAGATGTCAACCTCCAGAAAACCCCAAGGAAAGAAAAGGAAAGGACTGCCACCACGTTTAGCCAAACATGGGGACATGCTATCTGTCCTGTCCAAAGCTTCTCCACCCCTACGAAAAAATCTCATTCAAACGGCCTCCAAAGAGGTCATCGATACCGTGTGCGAATGTTGTTTGAACGTTTTGAAAGGCACGATCCCTTTGTCCAAACACCAGAAACAATGCTTAGGCAAACATCGTCACGTTCTTCGCCAAATGGTTCAAAAGAAAATTCCCATTCGTCAAAAAAAGATGTTAGTGCAACGTGGAGGTATTTTGCCTCTCTTGTTAGGCCCCATACTGAAAGGAGTCTTGGGAACCATGTTGGGAGGACTGGTGGGAGCAAGATAAAAACGCCCTCGGAAGTCCCAAGATCTCAGAATCGACCGCTGACAACCCCATGGAAGGACGAAAACTAGCTTTAGTGCCTTACAAACGATGGATGGAATACCATCGGTGGCAAGAACAACGCACACCGCATTTACCTCCCAATCCAAATTTGAGCGATATGTCCCAGTTACAACACGAATTGCAGTCCTTGATGGATCGCCAAGATTTGTCCGAAACAGAAAAATCGCAAAAAGTACGGTCAACTCTTGCAACGACTGCAACTCTTTCACCAGAAAGCTTTAGACGAAACAGCTTTACCCACTCTGAAAGATTTTAAGACCTTGATGAAAAGTCCAGCACCATCACCAGTACCAGTACCAGTACCACCAGTACCAGTGACCAAGACAGAAAAAGGAGAAGAAGAAGGGTTTCAAACTCCACCAGAAAAAGTACGCAAGTTAACAACACCATCTACCTCCAGAATTGGATGGATTAAAAAGATGATGGCCACCCCTTCTTCATCACAAGAGAAAAAGAAAGTGAAGACAGAAGTGAAACAAGAACCGATATCCCCCGCTCAGACATCCTCCTCTTCAACACCTATTGCCGGTCGCACACGCAAAGCATTGCAATCCAAGAAAATATCCCAAGAGAAAAAGAGTAGCATCCTCCAAGAGTGGGTGCCTTATTAACACACAAACACAAAAAATGGAAAAAGTCTTAGCCAGCATTTACTACGATCCCTCGCATCCTGCAGGTTACGCAGGAGTTCCAAAATTGTATCGTGCTGCCAAAACGCGACTGAAAAGTCTCCGTTTACCTCAAGTGCAACGATGGTTACAAGAACAAGCTACCTACACTTTACACAAACCCACTCGACGCAAGTTTGCCAGAAGTCGCACCCGAGTGGAAGGCATCGATCATCAATGGCAAGCCGATTTAGCCGATGTCTCTCATTTGGCCAGCTACAATCGTGGCTACAAATATTTGTTTTGTGTCATCGACGTCTTTTCCAAATTTGCCTGGGTCGTGCCCTTGACTTCCAAATCCAGCAGCGAGTTAGTGCGAGCCCTGCAACGGGTGTTGAAACAAAGCGGTCGTCACCCTCTTCGATGGCAAACGGACAAAGGCACCGAATTTCTGAACCAAGCTTTCCAAAACGAATTAAAGAAACGTGACATTCATTTTTTTACCACCGAGAATCCCGAAACCAAAGCCAGCATCGTGGAACGTTTTCAACGCACTTTGAAAGAACGCATGTGGAAATATTTTACGCATCACCACACTCTGAAGTACATCGACATCTTACCGCACCTGGTGCAAGCGTACAACCAATCTTACCATCGAAGCATCGGACGTGCCCCGCAAGACGTGACTCCCGAGAACGAAGTGTTGGTGTTTGAGCGCCTGTTTGGTACGTCCCCGACGAGGGCTGTCCCCAAGAAAAGTGGAGAGTTGACCGTAGGAGATTGGGTGCGCATTGGCAAAACCAAACGCACTTTCGACAAAGGTTACTTACCTAACTGGACGACCGAATTGTTTCGCGTCACTGGACGAGTGCATGGCCGTCATCCTGCCGTCTATAAATTGGAAGACATGAACGGAGAAGTACTCAAAGGAACGTTTTATTTGCCCGAGTTACAACGTGTGACCAAAAAAGAAGACGACGTGTACGACATCGAAAGCATTCTCGAACGCAGAACCCGTAAAGTGGGCAAACGACGTGTCAAAGAAGTCAAAGTACGTTGGAAAGGATATCCACCCAGTTTTGATTCTTGGATCGACGCTTCGCAAGTCATCGACTATAAAAAGAAGTGACCATCATGCCTTTTCACACAGCAGACGCAGCTACGTCGACCACTCCTCCTTCACCTAGTTCTTCTGTGCAAGATTTGCGAAAACAACCCTTGTTGGTGTGGTGTGGAGAACGTGTGCCTAAAACGCAAATCGTCTTTTTCTGCCAAATCTTTGTGGTGTATTGTGTCATCGGGGCAGCCATCGCCAATTTGAGTTTGCAACAAGGAGACAAACAATTGTGGACCATTTTATTGAGCAGTTGCATCGGTTACCTGCTTCCCAATCCCTCCCTGAAATTCTCCTCGAACGGGAACCTTGTGTCCAGTGCCAGTGTCAGTCACCACTCCAACAACAACCACAATCAGAACCCCATTTTAGACGGAGACACGCCTCTGACGTCCAGTAACCCCTCGGACAGCCACAGAACTCTGGAATTATGAGTCACCGAAACCAATTTTACTTAACCTTACCCAGTGACAGTTCCATGGAGGTGTTTCCCAACAACACGTTGTGCTGTTACACGGCCAAATTACCTCAGGCCATCCCCTTAGATCACGAAGCAAATTGGGAAGTGGCTTTAGTAGAAATGATTCACCCGACCCAAGTCCTCAATGTCCTTCCCAATCAAAATTTTTTTAAGGTGGAAGTTAATGACGAGCAATTGCAACAGGAATTGAATAAGAGAGCCATGTCTGACATTAAAACCTATAATGAGAAAACTAAAACGTGGACCTACCACTTGTCCATTCTCCCAGGCTATTATTTTAGTGGTCATCATTTGGTCAGCGCCATAGCCTCCAGGTTTAATGGAGTGTTTGGGAAAGCTTTTGAGAATGTCAATAACAAAAGTGTCACCATGGAGTACCACAAAGTAGCTCGTCGCTTCTCGATGAAATTTGACCGGAGTAAAATCGTGTCCATTTTATTTTGTCCTGAATTGTTTGACATGTTGGGCGGAGACATGGAGATGAGAAAGAAATTTGATCAAAAAGGTGAGCAAGTAATCATTTACGGCAACGAGTCTTTTGCCAAGTATTTTCGTACCCCGGTAGAACTGAATCAAGGACTGAATTTGATCTTTGTGTATTCCGATGTGGTGGAGTACAACGTGGTGGGACACACCTCCGTACCGTTACTGCGTGTCATTCCTTTCAAAGTGGATTCTGCCACGAACGCTGACGAGGAAGGTGGAAACACTTACCACGTCCACCGCGAATTTGTCCATCCTCACTATTTGCTGGTCAGCAAGTCGTATTTGGATACGGTCAACATTACTATAAAAGGAGATTTGGGACAAAATATTTCATTCACCAAAGGAAAAGTCACGGTGAAACTCCATTTTCGAAAACGGTTCTCTCACGACTCGTAAGTCATGTATCCAGTGTACCGAGGGGTTGCTCGAGAGCGAGGACACGGTTTAGGAGATATGCTGAAATTGGCCTTTCGTTCGGTGGCCCCAGTGTTGAAACCGATGGTGACACGCGGATTGCACGCCTTGAAAGATGCGGCACTGACGCAAGGCAAAGAATTTCTCCAAAATGTCATCATCGACAAACAAAACCCTAAAGAAGCCTTCATGAGGGCTGGCAAAAATGTCTTGCTGCAAACGGGCAAAGACATTTTAGGCCGACGAGACACACCTATAAATGCCCTGCACGCTACCGAGTCAGGCATTCAGCAAGGACAAGGCAGAAAGAGACGACGAAGAAAACACCCTTTCACCAGACTTCAAGCGAGAAAGGCCAAGAAAAGAAGAACCGTTCGAGACTTAGACGTTTTCGATTATTGAGAAAGAACAGAACAAAATGATGCACCGAGAGTCTTGCGCCTGTTCCAAGACGGAACTGGATCTGTTTGCCATGCCCCCCACGATGATGACGATGCAAGAATCGCAGTGGGTGGAATTTCACCCCGTCTCCTCACTGACCGATTCCGCTCCCATCGAGTTTGAAATCAAAGGACAACCCGAAGATTACATCGATCTGAATAGCAGTTACTTGAACTTGAAAGTCCAAGTTCTAGATAAGGATGATGGTGGAGTAGATGACAGTGAGAATATAGCTCCCGTCAACAATTTCATGCATTCCTTGTTCAGCTCAGTGGATTTGTACTTGAATAACAAACTAGTTAGCAGCAGCATGGATACTTACCCTTACCGTGCCTACCTGGAAAATCTCTTGACGTACGGAATAGATGCCAAGGATACTCATCTCAATGCCTGTGTGCTTTGGGAACCTGACGAAGCGACCAAGTTCGACGCATTGGATGGAAGCACTTCCGGCTTTGAGGCAAGAGAAAACAAAATCTTAGAGAAGAAGAGTTTAGAACTGATGGATCGTTTGCATTTGGACATGTGGTTGCAAGAGAAATATTTGCTGAACGGGGTGAATGTCCGCTTGAGACTGAATCGCAGCAGTACCGCTTTCCATTTGCTGGCTGATCCTGCTAAGGCTCCTAAAAGCAAAATCGAAGAGGCCAAACTCTACGTACGACGCGTGGAAGTGTTACCCAAAGTGGGTAACGAAATCAGTCAAACGTTGAGCAGAACGACCGCCAAGTATCCCATACGACGTGTGGAAGTGAAAACGTTCACCATTCCCAAGGGACAGCATTCTATGATCGAAGATCATCTGTTTCAAGGACAGTTACCCAAGCGTTTAATCCTTGGTATGGTCTCGAATTCAGTCTTCAACGGAGCCTTCGCTGAAAATCCTTTCAACTTTCAACACTTCAACGTGAAGAAAATCGAAGTCAGTCGCGATGGCAAGACCTTGTGTACCCGACCTTTCGAACTTGACTTTAGTGACAAGAAGATGAATTACTTGAGATCGTACTTGTCCCTGTACGAAGCCACCGGCCAGTTAGGAACCAACACCAGTCACGGCATTGAGTACGAGGATTACGCAGGAGGCTATTCTTTGTGGGCTTTTGATTTCACTCCAGACCAAGGCAGCGACGAGGGACATTTCCACCCTATAAAATCCGGCCAGATTCGTGTGGAACTTCTGTTTGCAAAAGAACTACCAGCGACAGTGAACGTCATCCTGTATGCAGAATTCGATAATACCATAGAAATCAACAGTTTGAGAGAAGTCATTCTAGATTATTAGAAGCCATGGAAGACTGTTGTCCCTCTTTACCTAGTGGAGAAACTTTGGACATGAAATGTGAGGAGACCGTGGAAGGAGAAGAATCTCAAGACAAAGACGAAGAAGTTCTCATGATGAAGTCGAGATGGCCAGAACAAGAAGCCCATTTAGTCTCCTGTTTTGCCAAACACTTGGTCGAAAAAATGACGGAATTGATCAAGAAAAATTGTTATGGATGTCAAAACGACCATCCCAGTCAAATTCAACACGATAAATGCCTAATGTTAAGTCAAGAAGAAAAATTGGACGAGTATCTGGACGAAGCTTGGAGTCTCATCTCGAACAAAGACGTGTTGCACCAGTGTTATAAAGACTTGCGTGAACATTCTTGTCCACCATTAACCACTCAAGAGATCCATCGTATCGAAGCTCTCCTGAATCAGAGTGAGGAAACAGAACGAATAACCGTTTATTCGTCAGACATTTTCAAGCAAAAAGTCAGGATCGAATTGACAACTTATTATTACCTGTGAAGAAAAAGAAAAAAAAGCACACACAAATCAATGGATACCTGGGAACTTTATTACCTTTTGAACCACAGTTCGTATACGGCTTCTTGGAATCCTGTCGTCTGTGCTAAAGATGAACTCCCTCATCGCAAACCTAAAGACCATCAAGCTTACGTGATCAACACGGACGACAGTCATCTCCCAGGAACCCACTGGGTAGCCGTCTACTTTCCTCAAGAAGGATGTGTGGAATATTTTGATTCGTACGGATTGCCCCCTTTGGAAGACGATATCATTGACTTTATGAGAAGAAATGCTCAAACCACCCGATTCAATAATGTGAAATTACAAGGCACAGATTCCTTGCTGTGTGGACAGTACTGTGTGTATTTTCTGCATCATCGCAGCCTGGGCTATTCCTTAGAACATTTAGTGACTCATTTTGATCCTCGTTCTTCTTCTAGAAACGATGTGAAAGTAGATCGATGGTTTTGTGACCATTATGCTTATCTTTTGTCTCAAGCTAGGAAACGTAGTGTCCATCAATGGCCTAATGACTTCCAACAGTGGAAATCACAACGTTGTCAGCGCTGTTTAAAGTAGACTGTAAATTGAAAAAAATGTTAGTGATTTGAAAGAATTGTTTGATGTTATATTGTTGGATTATTGTTAAAAATGTTAGAGTTGTTGTTTAGTGTTAAGTGATTTTTGAATAAAAAATGTTGTGTTTTGAAAAAAATGCCTTTGTCTTTTGTTTAGCTATAAGAATGTTGGATTGATGCTCTTTCACTTCTTACTATCCCTCTCATGTCACTCATTGAACGTTGCGGCTCGAAAACCGTGTGGGGGATGTTTTCCTTCACGTCCGCGCTTTGACTTTAAGAACCGGGGTTGATTCCAGTCTAACCATCCATTGTCGACTCATCCTCCTAAGAAGATGTGCTCCAAACTAGCTAAGCTCAACGAAGCCTACGTGAATTTGCATAGGGTCAGACACAGTCTGATACCGAAGCCAGAAGAAATAGAGAATGTGAGAATGTTAAAAGTCACTGAAGACCTGATAGAAGAGCTCTTCAGAGAAGAAATGAACAGGGAAAAAGAAGAATGGACAGAGAAGTACAGACTTCAGAGACAGCAGCAACAGCAGCAACAACAACAGCAGCAACCTGAAGCTGACAGAGGCTTTGTCGATTGTCGTATCGACACCAAAGAGTTCTTCTTCTCTTTCCGAAGAAGTAGACCTATCGCCAGAAAGTCTATCCTCAGAGGACATCGCATTCTTAGAAACTAAAAAGATTGCCATAGCAAACAAAGAAAAAAAACAGCCCTTTTCAGGGCTACCCAATACTCTAGAAAAGAAATAACGATAAATTTGCCAATGTGTGTAGGTAGTGTGAATATAAACACTAACTCTTTTTTAAAAAATGTGAGGGTATGTGTTTGTGTGTTTGTGTGTTTGTGTGTTTGTAAGTGCTCACGTACGTTGGAAGGAATAGTAGATTAAAATGATGTTTGTTTTTTTGGCTGTTAGAGGTGTAGATTTGGGGTTAGATTGGATTGCTTTTCGTATGTGGATAGTCTATTGAAGTGATTTATAAAAAATTTTAAAATAGTGATGGGTAGCATAAAAAAGTGAGTGAGTATTTCTTTTAGGTCCGCGCGTTGTTGTTTTTTTGGTCATGATCTAGGTAAGATCAATTTTATCTTTTTTAGGGGGATGTTTTCCTTCACGTCCGCGCTTTCACTATAAATTGAGACTCGTTCGGCAGTCTAGCTACCCTTGTTGATTGATCAACACCAAAAATGAATAGCAGAATAAGCAAACTTCTTGAACTCCAGATACATCTGGAATATGTCAGGCGCCTGTTAAATGAACTGGCCGCGGAGGCTATAGTAGAAGAGGAAAGAATAAAGAAGGAAGAGGAAAAAAGAAGACAGAGGGAAGAGGAGGAAAAGAAAATAGGAGAGAGGATGTCGTACAATATTCCCGAGACAGAGGATTGGGGTGTTGAAGCGAATCATCCTCCCTCTGCGCTCCCCAGAAGAAAGGTGAAAGGAGACTGGGGAATAAGATGCGTGTGTGGCGCCAGGCCAGGAAGGTGCCATCATTAGATAGGTGCATCTGGAGTTCAAAAAAACAGCCCTTTTAAGGGCTACCCAATACTCTAGAAAAGAAATAACCATCAATTTGCCAATGTGTGTAGGTAGAGTAGTGTGAATATAAACACTAACTCTTTATTCATAGTGAGAGTGTATGTGTTTGTGTGTTTGTGTTTGTAAATGCTCAAGTAAGTTTGTGTGAATAGTAGTTTCTTTATTGTTTCTTAGCGTATGTGGAGAGTATAGTTTGGGTTTTATTATATGATATGAGAAAAAGTGGGGATGTCTTCCTTCACGTCCGCGCGTTGGTTGGTCATGATCTAGGTAAGATCAATTTTATGTTTTTTAGGGGGATGTTTTCCATCACGTTCGCGCTTTCAGTATAAAACTAACAGTGTTGGCCATTGGAGCCCATTCTACGGAATAAGCAAACAAGAAGATGCCAGCAGCTTCAGCTTTATACAACGATCTTATGGGAAGTTGGTATTGGATGGTGGATGGATTGAGTGTAGCAGAAAGGGTTGAACAGGAATGGAGGTATGCAGTGACAAAAGACTTCGTCTCAAGACAAGTAACCAGCCTCCACTTATCCGTAAATATTGTAAAAGAAATGATAGAGGATGAGGAGAAGAGAATCAGAGGTTTAATTAACCCACCGTATGTGAAAGTGGGTAAGTTAAAAGAAGCGATAGTTCATGTGACGAGTGCAAGGTGCTTTCTAGAAGACATTGTAGAATGGACAGATTGGTCTTTCGCGAAGTGGGGGTTAGACAAACTTAAGAAAGCGGAAGAAGTAATGAGGAATGTGCTGACCGAAGAGGTCAAGAAGATCAAAGAAAAGTGGTCAAAGGAAAGAAAAGAAGAAGAAAATAAAAAAAAGGAAGAACTAGAAAAACTAAACGCAAACTGGATGAAAATCCAAGAGAAGTTCCGGGCCATGGGTCACCCGGACTGGATGCCGGAAACAGAAAAGAAGAAGAAGAAAGGAATGATGGACAAAATAAGAGGATGGTGGAAGAAGTTAAGAAGTTAGAAGAAGAAGAAAAACCCAAAGGCCCTTTTCAGGGCCCCCATATTTCTCGAAAAGAGAATGACTTTTCAATTGCCTACCCTTTTTTAAAAAAGTTTTTTTTTTTTAAAAAAAATCTCATGTTCAATTCCCCTTGTACGTAAAATGACCCACAATTTATTCCCATGTTAATTCCCCTTGTACGTAAAGTGGTATACGATTTTTCTCCATGTTAAATTTCCATTGTACGTAAAGTGGCCCAGGGGTCTCTGTAATGTTATTTTGCATTGTACGTAAGGTGGCCCTATTCACTACTGCTGGGCAATGGTATGCAAAATAACGTTATCCAAATGACTTCGTTTTCATAGTGGGAATAATGAGTATACGATTGTCAAATAAGGAGCATAAGTATAATGCTGGTGTGTACACATGGGTGAGGTCGGACAGGTATTTTGGACTGGAGTCCGTCAGTGAAACGTAGCACAGAGAACAAATGTTGTGTTTGATTCTGGATCGAATGGATAGCCAGTGTAGCGTACAGAGCAGCGGGGAGGTGTGCTCTGATCGTTGTTCTCTATGTATGATCAGAGCAGCTGTGTTTTGAACTTTCTGAAGTACTAATGAACACACAAGTGTTTTAGTGGCATCAGCTAAAGTATATTTGCGAATGGAGCTGATGCGTCTCAGCTCAAGATATGCAGCCTTGCATATGTTCATGACACGTTGGTGCAATGTGAGAGTACTGTCCAGAGTAACACCTAGGTTTCGTACTGACTGTGTGAATTTAATGTTGGTGTTGCTGATATGTATTGTTTGAGATAAAGGATGTGAATGAGAAAGTATTTGTGTTGTGATCAGAATGGCCTCAGTTCTATCATCATTCATCTGCAGCTTGTTACATGTCATCCATGATTTCACATCAGAAATGCACCTCTCTACACCTTGGATGGTAGAATCTACTTCAGTTGTGTGGCTAGATTTGTATATTGGGGTGTCATCAACGTACAATTGATGAGACACTGGATGATGATATATGACATTTGAGAGCGGCTGAGTATATAGAATGAAGAGAACAGGTCCAAGAACAGACCCCTGTGGAACACCACAATATAGATTAACTGGGGTGTAATGTATTCCATTTGCAGACACAAATTGTGTCCTGTTGACCAAGAAGTAGGACTTGAACCAAAGTAAGGCTGTATCATGAATGCCAAATACATTCTTGAGACGGTGAAGTAATATATCATGGTCTATTGTGTCAAATGATGCAGACAAATCAAGGAGGGTGAGGACTGTAATCCTTCCGCTATCCAAAGCAGAGAGACTGTCATTAACTACTTTTAAAAGAACAGTTTCAGT
This sequence comes from Sinohyriopsis cumingii, assembly GCA_028554795.2. Taxonomy (NCBI): domain Eukaryota; kingdom Metazoa; phylum Mollusca; class Bivalvia; order Unionida; family Unionidae; genus Sinohyriopsis; species Sinohyriopsis cumingii. The sequence continues at coordinate 118,751 of JAPYKE020000118.1, read as the reverse complement.
ACTGTGGCAATGGCGATATGCAGATTGTACATTTGTACATTGCTAAAAAGACTGTTTGATTTCAGATGAGATACAAGGTGGGATAGAACAACCTTTTCTAAGATTTTTATATATGAATTGTAGATTAGAAACTGGGTGGTAGTTCTTTAAATCGTTATGGTCTAGTGTTGGTTTCTTCAGCAGAGGCTTTAAAATGACAGTTTTGAAAAATGATGGGAATTCCCCGGATGTGAGAGAGAGGTATTAATAACATCAGTTAGTGAAGGCAACACTGGATCTAAGCACTCAAGCAGCAGTGATGTTGGAATTGGATCAAGTTCACGTGACTTTGGTGCACTCTTCATCAGGATAGTACGTACGAAATCCATGGAGACAGATTCAAATGCTGCTAATGGTTGCCGCTGAAAATTTTGTATCCCAACTGTATGGTGACGACGAGTCAAATGAAATTGTGTTTTCAAGCTTATCTCTAATCGTTTGTACTTTGTCATGGAAGAAATTTGCAAACATGTCCGGAAGGTCGACTGGATAGAAGGTAGTTTGAAGTGGTGTACATTCGTTCCTTGACATTAGCTTGTTAGGAATCTCGAAGAGCTCTTTGCAGCTGAAACTTTCCATGATCTTACTACTGTATTGGGATTATTTCGCTGCATGGACTATATTTGTGACATTCTTTTTAGCGGCTTCATAGATTTGCTTACGAATACTAAGTTTGGTGGAAATCCAAAGCCTCTCAGCTTTACGGCGGTCTCTTTTAGGAGTGCGAAGCTGGTCCCAGACACTGCTTTACTATGGAAAACACTTTTGAATTGATACTCTGCACTTGGTAGCTGGGGCATGTTTGTCGAGCAATGAACGCAGGCAGTTATCGAGTTGTTCTGCTGTAGGAGGTAAGCAAGTTGTTAGGTTTGCTTGGATCTTATGCATTAGTTTGGTACTATTTATCATACGGGGGTTTCTCTTAGTAGCAGATAAAGGTGGAGAGTTAGGGACTGATACGTCAAGATGGCATATAATGGTAGAGGGATACCAGGGAGGACCATAGTATCATCAGTTCTATGAAGAATCCAGTCTAAAATGTGATCATGTTTATGGGTGGGTTAGTTAATCGACTGTTTGAGATTGAAAACATTAATGGAATCTAGGCGTTTTGATGTGTTTGGGTTTCCGGGACAGTCAAAATGAAAGTTCAAATCTCCAAGAATAATCAGGTTTTCACCTATCGAATTTCCATACTCCAGAAGATTCGGAAACTGTACCAAAAAGAGAGATTCACGATGTGTGGTAGAAATTGAATGTTGTGGTGTGATTAAGACGTTTGATCATGGAGTTCATTGTGATGACAGGAATTTCACCACCGCGAGAGTGTCGGGGAAACGACTTGATGGAGTAACCAGTGGGTGTTAGATTCGCGCACTTGGGCTCATCGCCTGATGTTTGTAGCCATGTTTCTGTCAGGAAAAAGACGTTGATATTCTGGTCGTTGATAAAATTAACTATTTCTGTGCGCTTTTCCGCTGGTCCTACTGATTTGGCATTGAATAATGCAATACGCAGATGTATCTCTTGGATAGTTAACACAAAGGTTGACGGCTTAATAGGGATTTGAATTAGGTTATCTAAATTAATAGTCGAATGTTTAAATTGTTGAACCGGAAAGGGCATAAGGGAGATAACTGGAATTCTTCTTCCTGTTCTACGCCAGCCAGGTTTGAAACAACGTTTCTTTTTTCGCTTCTGTTTATATTTTAGTATCTGTAATTCATTATTTGTAAGTTTTCAAGGGTGTCCAACTCAGAATTTTAGTACTAACAGACAAGAGTCAGCTTAAAACAAGCGGAATGTACAAATCGACATCACATTATGAAGGAAAACATGGCACCAGAAACATTCTAACTCTTGTAGTTTACTCAAACCAAGGCATCACATCTCACACGTATGTAGAGAAACATGGTATCTGTCTCTTGTAGATTGCACAAACCAAGGCATCAAATTTCACATATAGGCAGAGAAATGTGCCAACGAACGCATCCTAGCTCCTGCAGATTATGCAAAGACATCAACTTTCACATATATGCAGAGACACGTGCCACCAGAAATATCATCGAACTGCCGATTATACTAACGAAGACATCAAGTCTTGCGTGTATGCTAAGAAACATTCTACCTATCTCTTGTGGATTACACAAAGCAAGTCCTCCAAAAATCTCAAATGTTGGCCTGGAAAGATGCCATCTGACACAGTCTAGCTACTACAGGTTATACAACAGCAGGATACCAAATCTCACATGTATGTAGAGAAACGTGTCACCAGACGTTTATTCAAACCAATATTTCAAGTGTCAAAGATATGCAGGGATAGATGCCTTCCGACACTACCTAGCTCATCAGATCTTACAAGTGAGACGTCGAGTGTCATATAATACCACATTTTTCATTTGAATAATTCAAAAATTACGTTTTCATCGCCAACAAACCATGCAAACATTATTATTTTAGTATTGTAACAGGTGAAGATGATGCAGTTAAGTGATCTCGTCTCATTTAAAAAATATGCATGTGCTTTAATGGAAATAATATTATTATAAATGTTCAAAATATTGGATACACGATGCTAGCATTTAATAGAGATTTATAATTTGAATATTGTATATAGTTGTAGTAGAAACAATAATGATTTGAATTTGAAAATGATGCATATTGGTAGAAGGGTTCAGAATACGTGGCAGACATTAGGTCTGAATATTCAGCAAGCTTTCGGAGAACCAATTAAATCTCACGATGAACCAAATCTTAACCAGTGAGAATATTGGTCGCCGGTTCAGAGGTATCTAAACGTATCTGAGTTTGACTGACATAAGGAGACGGTTTATTTGTATGAACATTGGTACACAAAATATCATCTCTGTGAACATTTAACTCTCGTCAACTATGAAGAAGTGTACAACACTTCAATATCTAAAATTAGCTCTCACGTGTTTTTGATGAATAATAAAAGACTGCTATAGCATTTAATATCATTCTCACACTTATTGATTACTATCATTTTCCAAGGGGGAGGAGTGAAGTCAACTGTTTAGGTCACAGTGACTAAGTAAGTACAAGAACTTTGCAAATTAACTTTCATTTCCGAGCTCGGGTTTTTTATCAAACTTTGTGGATGACTGATGGTAATAAAGAAACCTGTAGGTTTTGGTGTTTAAAGATCAAAAACAATGTAATTATAAACTAATGTGTCAGCACCTTAATTGTAGTTCAAAGCCGTATTTATTACCCAAAGTCAATGTCACTGAGATCGGTGATGAATCTTAATAACATCCACTACTAGAACCTACATAGTGGAACGAGTCACAAAGACTGAGTTATAGTGATTTAGCATAGATACCCTTGTTAAAAGGCTTTTTCCATGTAGAATGTTTCAGCAAAACCCCTGTTCCTACATTAATACGGACTATAACCATGATATAGGTAACTTAGGTGTGTGTGTGTGTGTGTTTGTATGTGTGTGTGTGTGTGTTAGCAATTCACAAAAATTATTATTTTCCACGCTTTCTCAGTATTGTGCTCTTCGTAGACCTTTTGCACATATACAATATACTCAGCTATTTGAAAAGTAGGATGTCAACTCAGATTTAATTTGTTTAGTTTTACATAGGAAGATACTGTAAAAATGTTGGTCAATAATACTCAAATGATTTATAATGAGAAGGGTTATGATGATCATTTCATTGCATGATAATTTGATTTTTACATTGAAACGTCAAATAATGTTTCGAATATATAAAACTATCTTGACTAATGTTGTTTCTATATTTGAAAACAATATGCTGTTTTAAACATAAAGTGTTCCATTGTTCAAGAGATCCATTTCTTTACTTTAATTTAAAATATTGATTTAGTAAATTAGCAAAAATATTCTCTTTATTGCCACATAAAATATCCCCTAATGGGAAACTTTAAAGTACAAAAATTGGGATATTCTAAGGAAATCCCACAAACATGACAAATCAGTTTTAAATTCGAGTACTTGAAACAATCCTATCGATGTTAATGCATAGGTTTAACTTTCTCCTTTCTAAGACAAGATGTAATAAAAATATATTTAAAAAAAAAAAACATTATGGTTATAGGTGTCTCCCTTTATAAGCAAATATCTTTTGGAAAACAGTCCCTCAATAATAGTAACAGTTTCACTGTATGATTAAATAAAAGATGTGAAAGCTCTCCTTTACGTGTAACTCACATACACATCGACTCAACTCGAAAATGGACCTATATTGGTTTTAATAGAACACAATACTTTTGAAAATAGTATAATTTTGAAGTGCTGCCATCTTTCGGCAATATAGTTTTAGAAACGTTTTCTAAGTTCCATTTCTATTTACAATTGTGCATATTGAGCTACAGTTTAGTGTCGATGCTAGGAGGGAAAGAGTAATAGAGTGACATTACTTTTACACGTTTATGTTTACTATCTGCGCCTGTGGTTTTCATGATATATATTACCAAGGAAATTAAACTAATATCATCACTAATTTGCTTTGTGTCCAAACTGCATATTTCAGATATGAATGAGGAATGGTTTAGCTGTGCATTTTTTTTTTCATAGCGGTACTTCCAAACTTTAATATGTACGATTCTGAAACTATGGTTTTACAGCGGCTCTCTGGTGGTATAATATACGCATCGGTATTTTAGAACTGGCATAACTTACGTCACATTTTTAAAGCTTAGAAGCATAAAATTATTAGACCATTTATGAATGTTCCCTTATCATCCTCTGCACGAATCTTAAAAAGAACTGTAGTAAATACCCATTACATACACCGGACTCCATGTAGCTTGCCACCTTACCTACAATGATGAAGATTCACACATATGCTTAGCAATTTGGAATTAATTGTCTTGAGAAAAATATCTTTTGAAAATAATATTATCTATATCTAATTCAATAAACACTTGTTTTGCGATTTTTGATGCACAAATATCTATAATTGTCATTGCTTTAGATTCATGACAACAATCTACACAAACAAACCCGTTAAGGAACCTAATTATATCATTGACACTATATACCTTGATGTAAGATACCTTGGGGACATTCTAAAGGGAATTTAGGGAAGTTTCATGGGTCCTTCAAGCACTGCAACAAAGGATTCAGAAACCCCAAAGAATTAAAATGAAATGAATTGCAATCTACTTTTCAGAAACAGCTTTTGTACTTCTTTCGATTGTTACTCATGATCAGTGTACTCCATAACATATTTGTTTTGTTTAACGTCTTTATTTTTTTGTCTTTCGCTTTGATTCGAGCTTCTAAGATGAGAATATTTACTGCTGAAAGTGAACCGATTAATATCTCTTTTGTCATCTCTTGTTCTTCGTCTTTCATTTCGTCGATATAAGTTTGATTATTACCATGGAGTCTGTTTGACAAAATGTAATTGTGCACTTTAAATCTTCAATTCTTTTAAAGACAACTTGAATGCTTCCTTCGTTGTAATCTTGATGTAACATTTAAATGCCGTCTTGCACGACATTTCTTTCTTCAAACTGATGTATTTAAACTTTTTTCTTGTGTTCCTAGAGACAAAACCTTTAACAATGAATTGAATTCATCTTAAACGCTTTGTCGTTTGTTTCTTTTGAGGGTTTTTATAAAACAAAATTTGTTTCTTCATAAAATTATCGACATTTAAGCAATCATTACAAATTTACAACTTTGCAAAACTACCCAGAAGTTTGTGTTTCAGAGACGGAAATCGTGCTAAATCAGTTAAAATGTGATTCTTTTCACTATATGGGTTTCTAAACGATAAGGTCAATGTAACATGACGTTACAAAAGGTCTATTATGACACAACATACACATGTAACTACATTTCATGTATCTATGTGAGACTCAATCCTAGCACAGAAAGCCATATATGCCTATGTGATTTCAAGCCCTAACAAAAAACAATCCAATTTCATATATATATATATATATATATATATATATATATATATATATATATATATATATATATATATATATATATATATATATATATATATATATATATATATATATATATATATATATATATAATATTATATATATATATATATATATATATATAAATTCAGATTCAGTCATAACAAATACAACCACTCATGATATTCTGATCGACCACCTACACCATTCCAATATTTTATGATGCGCTCTTCCATGATATCAATGCTTAATCCTTAACAGACATTATCCACTGAATATTCCTCTGTTCATAGTATATATGTTTGTAAGTTTAAAACAAAAGTAAACGTTATCAATTTGTGCACGGTATGTGATACTTTATATGACATCATCACGTACGAGGAAAACCAATTGTGATATATTTAAATAGGTAGTAATGAAATACATCCATTACGATGTCCTCCGTTAACTTCCCATCCCTGTGAAAATGTCTTTCATAGATAAACAGAAATTTGTATTGTACTGAGTTAACATGGCTCAGTGGTTGTTATATTATTGTACAATTGTACAAATAGTGTGGTGGATGCAAATATTACTGGAATATATTTATTGATAAACACAAGATAAACACGTACTCAGTCACAATTTGATGCGCGCGCGCGTGTGTGTGTGTGTGTGTGTGTGTGTGTGATTTGGATTTCTAAAGTGGCTTAAACACTTTTGTAATCAGATCGCTACGATATCTAGAGTGTGGCTTTTTTTAGTGATGTCTAGCACTAGGGAATCATGCCGCAGACATGTAGCATCATGTCACACCTGGTCACATTATTCGGACACCAGGCCAACAAGTCCTAACACTAATCATTCAATGCTGAGCGCCTATCGAGGCAGCCGTTAGTACCATTTGTATATGTTTTTGGTATGACTGGGCCGGGATTCGATCCCGCCGCTTCTTCGTCCGTTTCGGACGCTCTAACTACTAGGCCACAGTAGCGGTCCACAATTTGAACCAAACACTTTGCTTAATCAGATGGTATTTTTTTTTTAAATCACGATCATTATTTTAAACAATTCACACGTGCTAATTATCAAAAACTAACGAGTGAGAGAAAGACTGTTTTATTTTCTAAGAGTTATCAAATAGTCTTACTTTCCTGTTCTATTGTCGAGCAAATTATAAGGTCTTCATGGCCTGTGAATGAATATGCGCTATAAAATGCAAACTTTCCAAAAACATATGAAAGGAAAGTGCCAGATAAATCTATAAATCAAATACATGTGAAAATCAAATTGTATTTCCTTTTAATTTGCGTAAATATGCCACATCCATATTTATATTAATGGTTGGAAGAATCTGCGCAGGCAGATCGCTCATGATTCACAGATAAATTAGTTATGTCATTCTGTATGTGAAAACATCAAAACGTATCAGTGAATCATTTTCTAGTAATGGACCCTTTCGTCTTTTCTCACGATCTCTTTCTCTCTTCTCTCTCTCTCTCTCTGTATCATGTATGTATCATGTATGTATGTATGCGTATGTGTGTATGTATGTATGTATGCATGCATGCATGCATGCATGCATGTATGTATGTATGTATGTATGTATGTATGTATGTATGTATGTATTTATTTATGTATGTATGTATGTATAACACAAATAAATTTAAGTTTGCATTAGGTCCACCAAACTTACGCTCGTCGGATATTGTCTTATTTTCAGCTTGTGTTTCGCATTATCCTAATTGATGGATAATATGTATTAGCAACAACAAGAAACAACAAAATGTTTTAATTCAAGAAATTCGTATTATCTCCAAAACTAAACGTATCCCAAAGTAAGTTATTCATGTAAACAACTAATAATAGTTTCATTATTCTCTGTTTGTATTAGTTTATTATCAGGATTATTTTTCAGGCAAACAGGAAGGGTTAAATATGTTGAATTTGTTCAGTGTTTCGGAAATTCCTAAGTGATTTTTATAGGTTATTGTTTTGTAAATAAAAATGGTTCATTAGAATATTCTAGAATGTTATTTTCCATTAGGTAATGGTTGTTTTTAGAAAATGTTAATTATGGTGACTGTGATGATTTTACCAGTCGTGCTTTAACATCTATCGATTTAAGTTTTATTCTGTTGTGACTAGATGGGGCTGAATTTTATTTTTTGTTAATTATTGAATTCACGTGGTTATTTTCTCTGGAAATACAAAAGTGCTCTGATAAAATTCTTGGATAAAGGCATTCACTGTGATTTATACTGAATTCAAACTTGGAATAATAGTTTTGTGATTCAACAAGAGAATGTTGATACATCAGTACTATGTAGGCTATAACAGACACGTCATCGTCTTCAGTTTTGGATGTCTTCTGGATTTGAACTGAGTTTTATTCAGGACATTTTATTATTATGACATGTATCTTCAGTTCTTGTATTATTTTGGGCTTTAATTCTGAATACCGTAAGTTCTTTATTTTATTTTCTCTTTGTATTTTACGGAAATAAATTATTAGATAAATTTGGTAAACCTTGTTGTCTTCACTCTATCCTGCTAATTATTTCAACAGCATAGACTCTGAGCAATGTTTTCAATATAATATCTCCTAATTCTAAAATTGCTAGCAGATTAAAGCCACCAACTTGAAACTGTTTCGAACATTGAATGATTCCTACGGCAATGACCTTCAAAAGCATGATATAATTCAATTAATTAAGATAGCATTTATAGAACGCGACATATAAATATTTATTGACATGTCTCCAGGCTATTCCAGAAATTGATGCAAAGTTTCATTTATTGTTGAACATTATGAACGCTCTATCTCAAATATTTATCATAGTCATTACCTTTGCCTTCCTCTCCCTTGGTATCACCTTCCAGCGTGCACCGGTCGCATGATAACGATATAACGTTTGCTTTCTCTTTCCAGAATTTGATTCATTACATTTAGCTATAAGAAGCTCATACTCAAATTAAAGAATGCACGCTGTTTTTATTTTAAAACCTGTCCATGTACAACTATTAGTTTTTTATTGTTAATTTTTAGAATAATTGCATCGTTTGGGATCTACTTTTTCATGTTATTACTGTTACGTATTACTTTGGAGATGTCTGAATGAAGCCTGTATGACGTTTCGTCCTTTAATTTTATATCTCTTCACATATAGCAGTAGTAGCAGTTGCTGTTGTGGTGATGATGGCAATATCAGTACTAACAGTAATAGCAGTAGACCATTTCGACACTATGTCTTTGTTTCTCCTGCCGTGATCTTAGATCTCGTAATTTCTTGCTAGTCTAAAAGCTGTTTGTACAGATGTCTTCTTGAAGAGGTCAAGGCTTCAAAACTGATGTTAGCTTTTCATACCAAAAGTGGTTAAAACTAATAAATATTTAATGATAAGTTTCAATTCGTTCTTGCACATGACGTTCTTCAATAGGCGATTTTGCTCATCTATCATGCGTGCCATGTTCTCCAGGCTATCAAGCAGTAATGTCTCAGACATTATGTCATTCTCAGTGTTCGTGAAGCTCCATTAGTATTTTATAATTGTCTTTGTCAAAATAATTTGTGCTTTACGAACTTTTGGTATTATTATTCACACCTTCCAAACTTTGGGTACAACTTAAATTGTGTTATTGTAGTAGCAGAAGCGGTATTAGTTTTGATAGTAGTAGTTTTTGTTGCTTTTGCTGTAGTTTGGACCTGTCTCTAACTTGCTTGAAATGTTAGTAAGTAATCTGAGGTAATTTCACAGTTTATTTAAATATATAGATACACAGACAGATAGACAGATCGACTGATAGATAAGTCAATATGTAGATATATTGACAGAATTAGCATTTTAGCTTGCATCCTCCATAAACATGAAAACATCCAGTAGCGACGTTTGTAGTGAACACAAAAGGACTCTGGAACTGAAAGATTATGGCTGGCATCGATTTCATTTATGAATGACGTGACCAGTTTGTATCGGGTTAATACAATTTAACCGTCTTTATATTATTTTTGGAAACAATTGGGTTTTAATAGCAAGATAATTATTGATGCCACATTGAAAGGACTTAATGGGAGTTTTAGACCTCGTTTAGCGTTCAAAATGTAATGGACACTGATTCAATTAGCTCATTCAACGATGTGAATTTACATGTATTGCTATTACTTTGACAGTCAATAATAAACTGCATGTCTTATGTACGAAAATGCATGCCTTATGTACGGTAATTATATTTAAATGCATTGTCATTACTTTGCCGGTTAAAAATGAACTGCGTGTCTTATGCACGGTAACTACATTTACTTGTATTGCTAATATATTTCCGGTCAATTTAAAGTACTTGCCTTATGCACAATAATCAAATTTACATATAAGGTTATTACTCTTCCGGTCAATTCTAAACTGCATGTACGGTAAGACTTTATAGTCCCTGGTATGCAAAGGGATATTTCCGGTTGTTGTTCTGTATTGCATCAAAATGACATCTACAACAAGCTGAGAATGGAATATCAGATTCCCCACCACTGTGCGACAGAACTTCAGTCACATATAATCCTATCAGAACGTAAACTTTACATTTCTGCGGCAATTGTCTGTGCGGTATACAAATGTAATTGTTATTCGTGAAAGTAAATGCATTGATTTTAGCTCGGGGACATTTTAGCATTGGTGAATAAAGCTTGATAATGTTTACGGGTGAAAAATAAAGTCTGAAAAAATCGCAGCAAAACGAAACTAAAGATCTTCCTAAGCTTCTGAGCGTTTGGAGTATTATATGTCATGTGTAAAGGTCTCTCAAGCTTTAAAAGGCTTAGGTGATAACAGGAGAAGCAGTCCAAAGTTTAAATGCTTACAGAACTTAAACTATGCAATGTTTCTTCCCTTCTGGTATTTTGAAATCTGAAATATATCTCTGATGCCATTCAGGATGACTAAAGTTAAAGTTAATATTTTTAAAAGAATACATTGTATCGATCACATTTCATTAAGAAATGTTCCTCTGACCTTTGGAATACAACATAAATTGTGGGAGCAGGTTCATGCTGCAATAAACTCTTTAGGGTAATACTACAATAAAATAAAGAATATTAAATTAGTTATATTTGTAGTTTAATTCAGAACCAATAGGTAAACATTGAATTATTTTGATAAATAACTGAACGTAAAATCACTGACTTATACCTTTGTGTTTCGTCATGTATCCTGTCGTTTTCAAAGTCTATCACTCCCGCAGGGGTACATGCTAAGAGGTTAAGCAGTTATGGAAATATGTGTGACTTCTCGCTGAATCGGTTCTTTCTACAAACATTCAGACACGCAGGGCAGCCAATGCTTTGAAATGATATGAGTGTCCACAGCGAACAAAGTTTAGTCACCTTCCGTTATATTCACTGCCTTATCATATATGAATAAATGTTTTAAAAACTAGAATAATTCCGCGCATTTATCGATTCATCAAAACATAATGTAGAATATCAGCTTCCATGACACATATCCTACTAATGTGACAACCCTGATCCAGCGTCTTTAAATGTAGGTTGTTCCTTTAAATTACAAGTAAGATTGTTAATAATGTTCCCCATGCTAAAAACTAATAATTTATTTGCAAACATATATCGAACTGCCTGTCTCGGCAACTATGTCTTATTTAATTTGCATGTCCAATTGACATACATCCAATTTTCCATTGATTCGGCACATCTTAATGTCATGAATCCATATTTACATTGATTATGTGTATCATGATGTCATGAGTCCACCTTTACACTTATAATGTCATGAGTCCAACTTTACACTTATAATGTCATGAATCTACTCTTACATTAACTCTGTGTATCATATTGTCATTTGTCATGAATCAATACTTGCAATATGTGACATCATTATATCAGGAGGCTACTTTTACACTGACTCTGTGCATCATAGAGTCGAGTCAATGTTTATAATGATTATGTGCATCAATAGGTCAGGAATCCTCAGTTCTACTGTTCCTGCACATTATAATCTTGTGAATCCTTTTCATCACTGTTCCTGCACATTATAGTGCCATAAGGCCACTTTTCCACTAATTATGAACATCAGAATAATCTTTGCAATAGTCTTAACTAGACTCAGTTGTAAACGTATTTAAAAAATAACATCAAATCGATGTTAGCTTCCTTTTTTATTTGATCTCGAAAATATATTTGTGCCATATGTACGAGACATGGACACGGAATATCCTGCAGAACTTTGTATTCAACTATGAAATGTCCTTTAGTTCACTTCATCGTTTTGCCTTGTACCAAGGGCACACACACACACACACACACACACACACACACAGACAAGCACTGTGTTCGGTAATGTACGCGTAAGCCAATCAATACAGCCAAACACATTTCATAAGGCTTTGTCTGTGCCTGAAAAATTCCACAAAAATACACGCTTACTATTAACAATGGTACAAAACTATTTTGTGATGAGCATTGAAGGTTGAAAATTAGTCTATCGGGAAGATTGCTACATGCAAAATCCATATAGTTAACGGCTAAAATGAAATATATTTTAGGCTTTTGGTGCAGAAGACAAAACGATGCACTCATTTCATTAACCTGCACCATGATTTAAAGGCATCAAATGAAGAACTTGAACTTGCAACAGACTATACATATTCTTGACAATTGGGAATGGAATACAAGGTGGACTAAACATGATACCACATGGATATTTTGAAACAAATCATGATCAATCCTCGCCAAAGGACAGACAGACAGATGTTATGTGTGTTAATTTTTGTGATTATAGATTGTAAGGGGCGTTTAGTAAATAACGTATGAAATAGCTAATTTTGTTCAAGAGTGTGAATTTTCACGTTAAAGCAAGGTCATATGGTTTGGTAAACATGTCATTATAGATTTTTGACCTTGGATGTGTTGAAGAAATCTTGACGAAACTTGATGGGATTTGAGTTCAGGTCATGGGTTTCCGCCTAGGAAACTCAAGTTAGCTGATAAATTGCCTGATCTTCTCAAAAGTTATAATGTTCTAAAAATGATTATTCTACCCCCTGTCTTGTCCTGAAATTATGTCTTTTTTTAATGTAAGGGACGTTTACCTGAGAATTAGTTATTCCTGTTTTCAACACCATTTTTAATGGCGTCAGCTTGTTGTGTCCAGTTGTGAGGATTTATTTACGAATTTCTTTCAATAATTTATTGAAATTATAAGGCGTTCATAAACACAATGTTCAAGTAACTGTTTTGGAATTACTGTGAATTCACTCAAATATATTTTGGATTAAATTAATGGTATGGTACCATACCAAGCTATTCTATGCTATTGGCACATCAGCACAATAGATTAGAATTCACTGGGAACACCACTGGAACTCATTTAAATTGCTATATACTTTTGGACTTTTGATATATAACACTTTTAGAAATTTTATGATTATCAGTCACCTTCCTCTAATTTATTTTTAATTTTTCATTTTGTGTTCGATGGAAATAAATTATTTGTTGAACTTTGCAAAGTCGTAACACAGTCGAAGGAATAATACAAAGCAACAGGATACAGCAGACAGTCTAGACAAGGTTGTTCTTTATATAGATTGATTCTAACAACCTCTTTTTTGATAGGACTGCAACTCATAACCATGAACAGTTTGTTCTCTTTCTTATCTTAAATTCTACACTGAATTAAATTGAATCAGATGCAAAGGAAACAAATGAATTCGATAAATATTTTCTCAAACTCATAAATAACAACATATTTGATAAACCAGTGTAAAATAGCATTAGCAGTATGTGCATGTGAAAACGATTTCTTCAAATACTAGAACGATCTATCATTGATCATGAGTCCATTATTAACAATGACGTAGTTCCGGTTTAAAAGGACGTATAAATAAGATATATTGACGCAATTCAGATAATACTTGGTAATTTGTAATCAGCAAAACGCAATAGAATATAATTATATTCATAACTGATAATCAATGAATAAGGTGCTGTTTTATACTTATAGGTTATTGCATTTGTGTGGGAAAATATGAACGAGTTCTGGCATGGAACACTGCACGAACTTCTGAGTGCAGTATATCCTTCCGACAAAACGAGTTCATATTTTCCCATACAAATGCAGTAACCTTTTTATTATATGCTCATTATTTTTATTCTACCTAAGGTTTAATTATATAAACAAAATACAGAACAAGAAATAATGTAAATGAATGAATGCCGTATTCCAAACTAAATACACAAGCGCAGATTTGTCATTACACAATGACATAATTATTAATGCGTATATAACTCCGCCCAGATAAATTTGAACTTAGTCCCGCGCTCGACATAACTTTCAAAAGAAAATGGCGTGTCTAGTTAAAATTTAAATTTGCAGTCATATTGTGAATGAATGAGCATTGCAACAACTTTTCCATTTGATCTGGAATGAATATATTTTGGTATTTTTGTTTCGATTCGACGAAAGTTTGTGATTTTGGACTGGATTCATCTGTGCAAATTATACATGAAATACATCGGATTGAAGTGGCGCGGGAGACGCGTGTTTACGTCTGCAAATGTGTTTCTGTTTCTGTCACTGAATGTTTGAAATCATAACGTGGGGAAAATATGAAGTATTTTAATTGCAATTATCAAAAAGACGCTATGGAATTTAATGCTTATTTCATTTTGAGTGCAGTAAGGAGGGTGCAATTTGCACTTATCATCGAAATTACAGCACAATTTCAAAATGTCTAATCCAGTTTGAAAACCTAAGACATGGCTCATGTAATTAGGTTTGCAGAATTAAGAAAAACATTTTTAGGAAATTCAGGATGTAAATCTGTAAGTATATTTTATTTTGCCATTCTTATCACCAGATAGAGAAGACAGTATATGCCTTGTCACTTGTATGTTATTTGTAAGGACCTAATCTTCGATCTTTTATATAATGTAGCTATTCTAAATCCGTAACATTGTATCAACGCGGAATGTGCCAAAACAGCTTGGTTTTATTGCAGTCCACGAAACATGTTTTAGTTCATTCAGAAACAAATTTAAAAAACCACAACGTAAAAAGCATCTTACGCGAGTGTATATGATTTGTTTACAAATCAAAAGTGCGTCTGCGTCATTGTTTGTTTACAATAGAAAGTAGTTCCTTTATTCACGTGAATGCTATATGTATATTGTCGGGGAATACTGAACGATTCTGACAATGTAAAGTTAACGGGGGAAAAAATGAGCATATAATAATTTAAAATATCCAGCAGACTTTTTCTATTCTTTATGCTGAAAGTAAATTGATTAGGTAATATTGATATTATCTTAAAAACCTTTTACTCATTTTTGATATGCAATTAGTTGAATAGTTGATTGACTAACTTTTCTATTTGTCTACATCTTAGATTACGCTCGTTTAACTGTACCAAGGCTACCACTTAACGCAACAGTCTTCTTATCTTCTTCGGGTTTTGACATCATCAATTTTTGTTGTAAACTTGTCTTTCAAATCACTGAAATATTGTCTTCTTTGTATTGTCCTCTTGTTTAATCGTCAACAGTAATTAGTCAGTCGTGTACACAGTGACCTGGATCATGTAAAATGACCGTCGTTGATAATAAAGGTTCATAAAGTTAAGTATAGAAGGAAGAGGACTACGAGTACAAGAGGACGAGGAAGACGAGGAGGATGAGGACGGTGACGATGACAAGGAAGTGAAGGAGAAGTAGGAGGGGAGAGGTATATTGGAGTAAAATATAATTACAAGCATCTGTAGCGTACTAAAATAACACCGATAGTATGTACGTATTATATGGAGAGTACTTTCATTAAAAGGTAGTCATTATTAAACAGTCTGCTAAAAAAGCACACTAGGTTCTCAAACTATGCAGCTTAACCCAGCTATACACGTTCATAATAGGCTTAATAATTGTATATTGTGTTGAGTTGTAATATCTCAAACTATGCAGCTTAACCCAGCTACACACGTTCGGAATATGGGAAATAATTGTATATTGTGTTGAGTTGTAATAACGCCGTCTTAGCAGTTCTTGTAAAACTAATTTGGTCCGTGTTGTAACTTTCATAATCTCCATTATCTCTCAAAACATCTCTCACTGCCGCGAAATAATTGCAAGAGAGAATCGTTGATTTTCTGCATCTGTAATCCCAATGATCATGCCAAGCGACATGAAAGCTAAATGTCAAATAAAAGCGCATAATGTTTTGAAGCCTACCATTCGAAAAGATCCAGCTCAAAGGCAGCCTTTCAAACAAAGTGCAATTATTACTCTCTTCGCTGTAGTTTTATGATGTTTGGGTCATTTTTTCCTTAAATTTGAATAGGTGCTAAGTGAAATCACCCCTGTAATTGTGAATGAAATTTCACATACATATTTGTACCGTTTGTCTTACATCTTGATAGCATACTTTAGTCTGGCCTTTAAGAAAAAGAAACAAATTTATTCTAATCTTATTTAAAACACGTGCTCGTGCATGTGTGAATGAGTTATATATATATATATATATATATATATATATATATATATATATATATATATATATATACGAGTTAAATCGTAATCTGGGTCAGTGTTACGTGGGGCTAAGTCTGCCATCAAATGTGTTGTTTCTTAACAATTTTAGTTTGGATGATGATATGTCATTGATAAGTTCTTCTACCACAGGATTAAATAAATTATTAAAGATATGTGAACAATACGCATTAGAGAATGATATCATCTATAATAGAAAACAATCAGTATGCATGGCTTTCAGACAACTTCTTTCATATTACCATCTCCTCCCCCACTACATCTTAAGGGCAATGATCTTAGGTATGTCATCGGTTATACGTAACTGGGTCATATTTTGAAATCCGATCGGTCAGATAATGTAGATATGATGAGACATTAACAATTATTTTGTACTAGAACAAACATATTTCTACGTAAATTTAAGAAATATTCATTGGATATAAACGTTTTAGTATTCAGATCGTATTATTACTGCATTATGTATTGTGCTCCTCTGTGGACACACTTTAGTGAATGTATGAAAAGAAAACTTGTTATTGGTTATAATAATAGTCTTCGTTTTCTATTAGGTATTCCTAGACGGAACAGTGTCTCCAACATGTTTGTAAATTATAATGTATTCAGTTTTGATAAAGTGATGAGAAAGTATGTATTCGCAATGATGATAAGAATATCTAATAGTGGAAACTGTATATTGAATTCTCTGGGACGTTCGTTTAAATTCTCATTATTAGTAGATGAAACAAATTACTCTTTAAATGCGCCACTTAATTTCATTCTTAACAATACAGGGCGAAGTTAATTGTGTAGATGTGTGCGTATACTTTTACGTATGATGTATATGTTCTTTTTACAATGTTTTTGATTTTTATTTAAATTAATCTTTAATTTGATACAGATTCAATGCATATTATTTTATTAACCGTCAAGCACAGTAGTTTTCCGTCATCGTTAGCACTAATATTCATGTCGATCTGAATTCAAACATTAACCTGCATTCATTTTGGCGTTCGTTAGTTTTATTGCGAATATTTTTAAAATCCAATCCGAGGAGTGGGCAATTTTTTATAATAAATATTAATTCCAAGACAGCGATAGCACTGGATATCATTATTGTTGCTCTTGTAGTTCCTACTACTGTTCTTGATATTATTCTTTTCATTTCTCTACCTATTTCTTACGAAAATCGTGGAGTAAGTCCTTGAAGTTATTATAAGCTACGTAGTTTTCTTTTTTTAAACCAACAACGATAAACGTTTCGTCCAATTTGAAGTTTTTCTTTTTTTTTTTTTTTGGAAACGTAAGTGGAATATTCTCTTCCATAAAGGAATTAGTCCGTGAATATCTCAAACAGGAAAATGCCACCATGAGTTGGAAACAATTTCAGCGACCGTTTAATTTAGTCTACCGCAAATGACTTTTCACACTCATATTTCATTAGCTAACACATTCAGTTCATCTCAGTTATTTCTCCGAGACAAAAACAAATATGCCTCGTATGTCGGTATATAATCACAGTAATTTAAAGAAACATCGTACGCAGCGAAAGAAAGAAACCACAATTGATTCGGGCTACCTCCTCTATTCATACTAAAGGATTTATCTAGAGGTTTCAAATGAAAATATAGCTCCATGCATTCCCAATCTCTTGGTCAATCACTGTTTATGTAAATAGCCGAGATTTTCCAAATGGTAGCAGCAAAACTAACTGATAGGTAACTGATTGAATTTCACATGCACGAAAGATAATATCATCTTCATTTAAAATTCCCGAAGAAAAAAGCATTCCTGGTTCCACTCCGTTGAAGGAGCTAATGGTTATTCCACCCACCAGCCACTGCCCCTTTGCCCCTTTGCCTGAGAAATGAGCACGAACACACCGGAACGTTTGTGCGGGTTCTTCTGGAAACTTCCCACTACCTGTGCTAACACTGAGGGTTCCATCACACAAACTCTTAGCTTACGTCTTGACCCCATTCGCACACACACACAGAGACACAGACACACACACACACATAGACACAGAAAGACAAACAGAGACACAGACAGACACACATACATAGACACACACATTATTCTGGATCTCTTCAAGTGCATCCACAAGTGATTACACTAGCGTGGCTTTTTGCTGGTGGATTTTTTATGGGCATCTACTCTGACACGACACTCACATTGGTTATACCAAAGTATACCAAAGTATAACAGGGAATCTGTGTTGGACACACGGTACTAATACTATGGAAAAATGGGAACCAGCCTGGAAATGGCTTTGGCTGACCAGGATTGGTTAATAATGTAAGTTCTGTTGTAGGAAAAAGAACTTTTAAAGAGCTTATCCTTGTTGTAAGTTAAAAAAAATAGAGACATTGTTTTATTTATTGAATTTCAATCCTTTAACAGTTTTGAGTTTGGAACACTCATTACTAAAATTAGAACCTGACTCTTTGGTGAGGAACTGAAAGCACATGTTTCAAACACATACAGGTCCTGAAAATGCCGTGGCTCATATCCTTTCCTCAACACAGAAGCTGACATCCAGGTTTCATCTAAACTGATAAATATAGGTTTGATCATGAGCACTCAAAATTTTAAGTTACTGAATTTTTAATATCATGGTGTTTGCATAGGTTTACTATGGGAACTGAATTAGTACTGTGAGTCCTGTTGAGTTGTTTTAACAATTAGTAACTTTAAAACAGGAACGATAACGTTGTCTTCTAATATACTATGAATATGGATGTACAATAATGTGGTTGAGCTTCAGCATTTGTTTAGTACATGTCTTTTCTTTATACATAGAGATTAATTGCATTCTTTGTTAAGATACATGTAAATCAATATTCATACATATATAGAAAGTTTTCAACAGTTAGGCAGCAAATGGCAATGACTAAATACATGGCTCATGATCGTCACATACATTTCAATGACTGCCATAGTTTCTGTCAGTACCATACACTGGCTATAATAATAGGATTTTAGACAAAAACGTCATCAATACCATAAAGCACAACCTTACGATTAGTAATCTCATGTAGGCATGACAAAAGAAATTACCAATGATCACGATAGCTTTAAAAACAAATGCAATATTCATAATGGTGTTACCATGTTTATAGCGGTGCAAAGAACAATGAGTCGTCTGAAAAAAATCATTTTATCTTCATACTGTTTCAACGTCAATTATCTACAAGTTCCACTTTCTAACGATACATGTATAGTGTTCCACGTTTAACATTACTACTAAAGCATCATATTACAACACCATTTATCACATCTCCTTTTCTATAAAGTATCAATGCACCTACAATAATCTAAAATGAGTATATATAAAAAAATATGTATCAAATTTCAATACTGACAATGCAAATATATACCCACCAGGTCGGCCAATTCTGCGCGTCGGGTAATTCTGCACAACGATCAGTCATTTCTTTAAACATTGGATCACGTATTATTTTGGGCCAACAATCCTTTCTTATCAACAAAAATACGATCGTACATCAGTTAAGAAAAGTGGTACTCATAAAGTGTACCAAAATATATTACATTTCGACTCAAAATGCGTATGAAAATGTGGTTTCTAAATGTCAACATGAGGACCCACTCCATGGCCTTCTTTAACCTGTAACACAGAACATCCTATTTGCGATATATCTTTTAGAATCATACAAATACATACATTATTTAAAAGATAGAAATGTAAACCTTAAAACAATTCTGTATCTTAATCCAAGTTTCCAATTTTGCAAGAAGTTGTCCCACATGAAAAAAATCGTCTGCTACCCAACATGTCAACTTACCGCTAAAACGGGATTCTCAAGAAATTCTCCGGCGTATTTTTTAGTCATTTTTCCCCATACTCAAGACGTTGTAAACACATTACTTCCTATTCATTGTTGTTGCTATTGCACATAATAGTTAATTTTTTCAAAACTGTCGAACTTTAATAAAATTGTTTACAAGATCGGTTTAATTTGCTTAATATCTCTTGCAATTTATTTGTATTATTACGGTAAATTTTGTAAAACTAGCTATAAACCTGACCTAACTACTCGACTGAACTGCCGACAGAAACATTCCAAAGTAATGTGATTAATTTATATTACCGGATGGATAAACATTAATCTTTTCAAAGCTGTGCGCAGAACAGGTTGACATATCGCGAGTCACTAAAACATGGAGGTGGTATCCCGTGCGTCCAAAATTATTTTTTTCAACAGAATATTCTTGTGACTATTGCCTCTTTTCAAATGGTAAGCACTGTAGTATTTTATTTTGGTCAATCAGTCATATTCGGTATGCCTTTTGCTTCAACACTGGTGACGGAAACCTTAGGTGCGCAGAAATTCCCAGCGTTATATATATATATATATATATATATATATATATATATATATATATATATATATATATATATATATATATATATATATATGTGTGTGTGTGTGTGTGTGTGTGTGTGTGTGTGTGTGTGTGTGTCTTTTGTTACTGGAACTGTTAGATATATTAAACAAACTGAATCTTGACATAATAAGATGTAAAATTACATCTAATAAATGAAACAAGATAACCGGCAACATTTGCATAAATTTATAGGGGAGACAACAAGCCTAACGGGTAGAAAATAAGCATCGTTTTTACAGCGTGGAAGCTTCTCTTTCTAATCCGTTTGATTAAAAGGCAGCGTTTCGGTATTTTAAACAATGAAGATATTTAGAAATTTTGGTAAACATCACAACCTGTGTGTTTGTTAGAACTAATTGAAGATTTAACCTTTACAACTGTAGAAACAGCGCTGTTGTGACAAAATCGTACACGATTTGATGGGATGTTTGTGCGATATACTTTCAAGTGCCATTAATGTACAATTCTTAGGGACGTAGCGATTTATCTTATGTAGTTTTACTCTCTGGCCAATTCCAACGTCTGGCAATTACACCTTACGCAGAAGAAGAGACAAATACACCATTTATGTTTCTCCAAATATATACCTGAAATCTCCGAACTCGATGCTACCTTTTCTTTCATACAAGTTAACTAGGTGATCAAATCTGGCAAATTGTCGGGCTGCAATATGCAGTGCAAAATGTAGTCTGCATATGAAATTGTAACTTTACCTACCGCTGTAATGTTCATGTTCAGTAAATTAATTTAAATTCAAGTTCACGATCTTCAGTTACCAAAAATTTGTACTTAATAAATTTACAGCCGTATAAAAAAAATGTTCTCTACAACAAATTATAGAGCGTAAGAAATACTTTCTTAGCGTAATGTATTTCTGACGTTGTCTGTCACATTTTAGTTTATATGCTCTGCTCCATTACCTGATTGTCTTTGTGAGGTTTTGGAGTTTGGGTTTTATCCATAATGATGCAAACATTTGATACATTAGATTCAGAAAAGGACATTATTTGAAGGCTTTTCACGACATTCCATTCATATACATAACGCATAGGACTCGTGTGGCAAATGCCAGTTGTTTCAAATGCAGTGGATCCAGTAAGCGATTGCGTTTGTCCAGGGATGATTAAGATAAATGTAAAAATAAAAAAAAATCAATACACATAAAAACAAGCCTTAAACTTAGAAAACTTTACAATCCTTTGGGTCAAATGGCAGTAGCATTATTTGAAAATATAGGAATCCCGCCTTACTTGCATGAACTCTGAGGAAATAATGGTAACCTAGTTGGCATTTATTTACATACCAATGCGCAAGAGCGCTACCTATTTTCTATACATAAAACGCTATAATCGTTGATTATATCTCGGATAAATCTTGGTTTATGCAATTAGAATAAACACAATAATATCAAGAACAAAAATACAAATTGTAGTAACTGATAGGTGAGTGAATGAATAATGAATTAATAATTAAGCGAGTATTTGATTGAAACATTTTGATGGACAACAAATATTTACTTAATGTGTGTTTCGCTGCTAGTTTTGGTTGCTTGTTTTAAGCCGTGCGGTTTCTGCGTTCTTCCGCATCGTATCCAGTAAAATATCGTTCCTTTTCTGATTTCGAAAATCTAATTACACTTGTGGGCAGTCGCAGTTGGCATTACATCAATGAAAGTTTGGCCATGGCAAGAAGAGTGTTATGCTACGTTTGTTCAGCTTCTATGTCATTCATTCATATATGTAAAGACTGGTCCTTTTTGTAGTGTTTATGGGTTTCTTCGATATACTAAAGTCTGCAAATTTTAAATCTTGCATGTTATGAGATAAATTACATTCTCTGTATTGCACGTGATATTTTGACCTTGTGTGTTCAATTGTTTCGCTCTTCATTGTGCTAGCGAATGGGTATCTCTGCTATTTATTTACATGATTTTTACCGTTTATGACCATATATAGTCCGTATGCACCAGTACGATCTTGTCATGTGACTGACATTAACCTTGCTCTCTTTAGTTGTCTCTGAGGTTTATCGGTCTGCGCTAGGCTACTTTTGCTTTGCTAAGGATTATTAGCTTCAGAGTTTCACACGATTCCTCGATAGGCTAGTTTTTCTAGATCACATGACCAGTTTTTGGAGACTTCTCAATAGTAGGTCCAATCAATGTTTTCCTTTACAATCTTATATCATTTCGTGATATTTGTATCAATTGTAACCCTCTATTTTGCCGTAGGTGCCGTCTCTATGTTGTAGCCTAATTTCAATGAATGTTCAGACAGCTCCTTGCGCATCTTACTCGTCCTGTTTGCAAGTCAATACCAGCAAATAAATCTGCAGTCAAGACAAAATATGTCATGTCCATAAATAATTCAAATGGAATGCAGGAAGCATCAAGGCCCTATGCAAACGGAAGAATAATGTGCCTATACATACGTATAATATAACATCTCATCCCTGCCTTTAAATATTGTGCCGACTGCATATACTTACGTATGATAATACTTACGTATGATATCATCCATGCTAATCAACATTGTGCCGACTGATGCTCAAGGCAATACATCAAATGCATCGAATTAGGTTTGATTCGAGGAAAGCTTTTAAAATTAATATAGATTTATGCATGTTTTATTTACAATAATAATTATGACACTAAAGGAAACACAAACACAAAGACACACGAAACACACACACGCACGCACACACACACACGCACACATATATAAATATGTGTGTGTGTGTGTGTGTGTGTGTGTGTGTGTGTGTGTGTCTTTGTGGTGAGAGAAAGAGTATGACAACATTTGAAATGGAGAATGAAATCGCTGTTTCCAATATCAATCAACTAACTTTGATGACACAAAACATTTTCATCATATTGCATTGTTTCTAGACAACACCAGTCTTTTTCCTGAGCTCATGAAAAATTAAAATTTAATTTTGTCTCCGTTTGGCTCTCTGAAAACTCGACAACATTTGTGCTTGGTTAATAAAGAAATGTAATTATATACCTTTCAATTAATCACGGATAATACAACAGTCATCAAATATTCAGTTCATTAAAGGGGATCAAATCCAAATGTATACTAATTTTGTTTTATTGCATGTTTAGAAATTGAATACTTAATCTTGTAATCTACGCAGATATAAGTGACAAAAATCCCCTGTATAAACGCACTGTGTTGATTTATATAGGACATTAGCGGCGAAGTGAAGTGCAAAATATAAAGAAAGGTTAACAAACACGTACTATGCTGATTTGATAGCCACAAAAGCACAGGGGTATCTTCGCAGCACATTGAAAAATTTAAGTCATATAGCAAGTGTAATGGTGATATACAGGGACTTTTAGCTATTCGTTTCCTTTTTATTTTTGTTTTGCTCTTAGTTCCTGAAATTATACTAACCGTCCCTAACAAAGGATCCGGAGTAACGAGGAGATAACATTTTTAAGGGGTGAGGAGTAAATATAAATTATGATGTTTATCGATTAAATAACTACTTAGTTACATAATAAGTTTAAGTATATATGATGCTTTCCTTTCCATCGAATAATGAAAATAAAACAATCTTTCCATCAACCTAGCGGTATGTCTCAGTTGGATTGATAGATAGACTGTTACTAAGTTAGCCACTTAACTCGTTAGTTTGTCGGTCAGTTGGTTTGTTAGCTTGCTAGTTAACCATTTAGTCAGTCAGTTTATTTAGTTAGTCAGTCGGTTAGTATCTGGCTTAGAAAGTTTGTCAGTTGGTCAGTCAGTCCAATACTTATTCAAATCACCTCTTTAGTTTCGTTTTGACATGTTTAGAACTTTAAGGAAGAAAAAAAAGTTAGGAGGAAAAAGAAATAATAAGCAGTATGTACAACAGGTAACCAATCCATGTGTCAATGACTATGTTAAGAAAATAACAATGTTGTATATTAACAACAATGCATTCTATTTAAAATATACCTAAATGATATCAAATAATATTTATAATCAGGTTCCTGTTAGAAAATATAGATAAAATATTGAAAATCATATTAGTAATCAAAATGTCTTAAACATAATATAATCAATAAACCCACCAATCTGGATGCGTTTACAGCCATTATATTGAACAAAAACATTTTAAACAAGTAGTCAATATAGTATCACGTTTCTGAAGCTCATTTAACAGGCCTGTTTACTTCTTTATGGCTCAAATGCCTGAACAAATTCCCTAATATGCTTGCAACATGTATTTAGTGTGGTCGAACATAATATTTTTACATGGGACAGGCAAATGTTCGGTATCCAATATCGAAGTATATAAATATGCTAGCATCGTGCCTCGAATTAAAATTTCATAATATTTCTATTTCAAGCATTTCTCTATGAAATATGCAACTTTTTTTAAATTGAGAGCTAGAAATAAAAATATAAATAAAAAAGATACTAGTGGATATAGGATCTTCAAATATAAAGTAGATAGATATTTGGACATTTGGTACTCACGGATTCACATGTGTCCATTATTTATGTTTGAATGTCAACTATCAAATATATGATACTTGAAATTGGAATAGCCATTTTCGTAAAATTTTCGTACGGCGGCTAGATATTGGAGATCCGAATATCAAATTTCAGATACATTCCGATTGGAGTTTCAAATGTTAAATTTTCAATATGTTTATATTGGAGACTGCAGTTAATGTGTTTCCAGATGTTGAAATATTGGATATCCGACAAAATTGCTAATAAATTTCATATACGATACTAAAGATTCTTATTTCAATTATGTACATATTTTGGAAAATAGAGATCAAATATGAACATGTTAACAATTAGATATTTGTCAATTGGATATTTGATACTCTAATGTCTAATTTCTACATTAAATATTCCGTTTACTTAATGATTTGTTCCTTTCCATCAAATGCATCCATTTCACAGTTGCTTTCCTCAATGAACTGCAATTACGACCTGTACGCCTGTAATGTACGCGGAACAAAAGATTTTTCACACCAAAACTACACAAGTAAGTTGATGACCATTTCACAAAAATTCTGACGTAATATTATAAGAATACACCAGATATAAATTATTTCCCAACCTTCATATCAGGTTGACATTATCGCTTTTACTATTTCCAGATAACATTATTTATGAAGATAAAGTCAGTTAGTATTCAGTCTCTTGTTCATTGTCAAAGCTATCCAGTATATTCATGATATAATACCAGTTACGTAGTTTTATAGAAATTGAATACGAAATACAGTTTTAACAGCTAGAGAGGTTACTGGCTCAGCCAATCACAACAGCTAGAGAGGTTACTGGCTCGGCCAATCAGCTGTAAGGTATCTCATTAATATGAGCTAAAATCACAAAATAAACAGGCTATGACCGTTATACGTCAAAGACACTGCCACGTTAAATTGGAATTCGGTTTCAAACATAGTTACTCTTTTATGATAACTATACAGAAAGAAATCCTTGTAATTTTATTTGGATGACAAAAACAGAGCTATTTGTGACGTTTGGGGTTTTGTAGGTCTATAAAAAAAATCTGTGTGTATATGAATAAATAGAATTCAAGCCATCATAGTTGCAATCTTTATCTTTTTTATAGCTGAAAAAGATGACATTTATATTTATTTTGCAATGCATGTTCTGTAAGGCTGTTTGGATAATGAGATCAGAGAGGTGGGGGTAATAAAACATCGATAATAGCGAACTTTCCTAAGGCTTCATTGGAAAGATGGGCCAGGTAACTCTTACCAGTTGAAGGCAGAGTTTAGTCTGACGTGTCATGCTAACTATAACCCCACCGGAGTTTGGAATGGCGTAAGAAAAATTTATGTTATTCCTTCTTACAATTGTAGCTTTCGGTGATATGTGAATTCTTAAAGAAACCAAGTCTCCATCGAACTCGCTTTATACAGAGTTAATGGATACTATTAAAAACAAACAAAAATTACATCTAATACTAGGTTAATCACTGAATTTATTAGTTGCACCCTAAAGAACGGAGGAGTCTTCCAATAGATGGAAGAGCTAGTAAAGTGCCTACTACAACTATGTTTACATTCATACAATTATCATTTTAGAATGAGAGTTTAATAATTATTTACGAAAGAACATTGTATGAATGTTTGTGGGAGCATCGTGGTCATGCTTTATTAACCCACATGTATGGCGAGAATTAAGATCAGATCCCCAACTAGGACAAACAACTAAACATGAATGCCATCAAGTAATCTCAACAGAGTCAACAACAAAAAAGTGATCAGGATAGGCAATCTAGTCAAGATGCTATTACATTGATCTTAATATGGTCAAGTAGAAAAAATAGACTAGGAATCATCGCAACGAGAAAGTCTCGAATCTATTATCATCTAATTACAACAGATGATAGAAAGTAAAAACGAAAGCATGGCAATCATTCAAAAGGAAGACGTAAAGTTTCGCATGGGAACGACAGCATTATTGTAACAGTTATTTACAGCTGAATTGAAGAAATTGTTGGAACATAATTCAAATTTGTTAAAGAGATTGCTGCCACTTTCATTTCTGTGTCAAAGTAAGTCTAAGGCATGCTCATTCACGCTTGTTTAGTTGTAACCAAGGAACCGTGAAGAAAACATAGTTCAATCATCGTTTGAGAATATATTAGTATGGAATGGAAACGTGAGAGTATCATTTTCCTGCTATGGGGATTTTACTGTAAATTCTGGGTAGAACATCGGTAGGTACTTATTAAAAGCAGCTTACGATCGTATTAGAGTATGAAATCCTTATTTCAGTGTTTTGTGACTTATGAAGCATATCAATATCGTGATCATTTGGTCTTTAGGATTTAATTTAGGAGACAATATTTCACTTTGTTATTGTTCTTTTGCTTCAGTAGTATATTGATGTAGATACATATTGTTTTAACGACCATCAAGTGCAATCTTCTGACATCGTTGGCACTAAGATGTATGTCGTTCTGCCTTCAAACATGTATATGTTTATAGACTGGTGTTCTCTATCTTTAGATTATACCTTTTAAACCAAATCGCATCAGTTAATTATTTTTTAAAAATATTAATTTTGAGACAGCCATCGCATTATATATTGTTGTTGCTGTTCTTGTTACGGCTACTACTGTTGTTGTTATTGTTATTTCTCTACGTATCTCTGACATAAACCGTGGATAACGTCCTAGAAGCTGTTATATTACACGCAATGACGATAAACTTCTCCCTACTTTAAATATGCTGAACTTGAATTTACTTTTGAAAACGTAAGTAGAATATTCTCTTTCATAAGGAAATTATTTCAAAAATATATCAAACTGTAAATGCCACTACGTGTTGTAAACAGTAGCAGCGACCGTTTAGTTTACCCTACCGCAGTTGACGTTCTACTCTCATACTTCATTAGCTTGTTCATTCAGATCCCCTCTGCTATTTATATTAGAAAATATGCCTCGCATGTAGGTATATGGGCAGAGTAAATTAAAGAAACATCATAAGCTGTGTTCGTCACAAATTTCGCAGCTTAGGGAAGAAACCTCAAACGATTCAGGCTACCACTGCTATTCATACTAAAGAATTTACTAAAAGGTTTCAACAAAAACAATCGATGCATTCGCAACCCCTCGATCAACCATTCTTTTGTAAATAATCGAGGTTTCCAAATGACAGCACCAACTATGTACCAAAAGTATAACTGGACGCAACTAATACTTCTAAATAAGAAAACCTCTATATACTTTTGTTCTTTTGCAAACAAGCATTAATGTTTTCATTCGGTACTACTCATTTCCTTGTATGTCAAGCTGATGTGATTGTTATTCTGTGTCTTCCTAAGGTACGTACTTATATTAATATGCATAGAGCATTCGCGACGAAAATCAAAATATTGGCCAGTGATCCATAGTTGATATCAATAAAAGCCTTTAAACCCTCAAGCCCAGTGTTGGTAAAAATGACAGTGAATTTAAGACTAGCTGTCAGCTTTTTAAATTATCATTTACATACTAGCCTTGAAAAAAGACGCTAATGCAACGTTTTCTCAAAAAAAAAAATATCCGTTAAGTTAGGCATCATTCTTTTGGGTACAACATTGAATTGAAATGTGATATTAATATTTAATATTTTGCCAACGACTTGTTCGAACATTACTTGTTTGTTTGTGTTTATAAGTATTTATTTAAAGCAACCCATCTGACCCTAAATTCTTACATGACATCAACTTTTATCAGGGTACATCACTGAGAAATGACAACATATATAAAAATCTCACAACTCACTAAAACTGGAGTTTATTGCATACAATCGATTATAACAAAGTGAATTTATGAATAACGGATATAATTTTGTCTTTTATGACACTTATCATTGATTTTAGTGAAGCGAACGCCTCACTGATAGCGTGAAACAATATCATTAATCATCCTTGTTCTTAGTAATCATGTTTCCTTTATATGTGCATACGACTTCCTTTAATTCAATGCATGTAAATTTGCATAACGTTTCTACACGTATAAATTATTATGTTTGACGCTGTCATTGACGGAGGAATTACCAGCTCCAATTACATTATATATTTCTACAGTTCTTTTTCAATAGGATTGCTAGTAGATTTTTGTTAAGTCTTTTTATGAAGTGCGTATTTACGATTTTCATATCGGAAAAAAGCAGATATTTGTGAGAATTAGTTATAGAACACGTTACCCAAAACATCATGTTTGATCTGCTAATAATGTTGGCAGTCCTTCATGCAGTAGTTATCTTTAAATAACGTATTTATTAATCAAATATTTGATACATATTTTAATTGAAAGAATTAGCATTTCGCGTTTACAATTAACTGCATTGTTTTGTAGTCATGATAGCTCGTGTAAAAACATACATTGCCAATGTCTTAGCAGTACCTCTCTTACTATTAGAATCTTTTTATATTATTATGTACAAATGTGGAGCAGCAGGAAACAATATCACTACAATCCTATGTCTTTTTCTACTGAAATTGTGCAGATTTATTCAATAAACTCAATCAAGATAGAGGCAAAGCAACATATAGTAAATGAAACATCATAAAATGATGTATTGCATGCATGTTATTAAAGCTGTCAGCGTTTCTGTATTCCTTACGGATGGATAGTGTGAAAAGTTCCAGTTGTAATCATTTCTATTAAAAGGCGTCGTTCGGTTATTGTAAACCGTGAACACGTGTTGATATCTGGTAAGCATCTGAGTAGAACTAATGAAAGATTTAACGATTAATTCCTTTTCTTAGCAACAGGGCAGCTGCGATTAAATCCTTCAATACGTGATTGGTAGTTAGTTCAATATACTTTCTACTGACTACGTTGATTTAGTGGTTTACCTTTTCTTTCTTAAGGGTTAGTCATCTGAACAAATCTGGAAATTGATCGGATCACCTGTCAGATGTAATAATATAGTCTGCATGTGGATTTCTAACTTTAACTTTTCGTGGTATTTTTCCGGTTCAGTGAATGTGTATATATATACGTAACTAAGAGCAAGAGCACGTTCTTTTTTCTTTGTTAAATATATAAATCATTGATTACATCTCGAATAAATCATTGTTTATGCAATTAGAATGAAAACAACAATCAATTATTTGATTGAAAAATATTGCTTCTAAACAAATAACCGTTTCATTTGAGGGTTGGATGCTATGTTTGGCTGCTTGTTTTAAGCCGCATGATTTAGTGTTCTTACGCAGCATTTCTATTAAGGTTTGTGGGCAGTTCTAGTTGGTATGATGTAGAGCCCATATACGTCAATATGAACTTGTGATTGACATAAACCTTGTTCCGACTAGTACGTTTCTGGGGCTTTTCCGTCTGATGTAGGCTACTTCTATTTGTCAAAAAATGTTAACTTTAGTGTGCCACACGACTCAACGATGGATCCGTGTTTCTAGATCACTAGATCGTTTTACCTGTTTTGGATATGTTTCCATGGCAGGTCAGGATAAATAGTATCCGATTAACCTATTCCATTTCAATCCTAGATCATGCAATGTTTATCGCTTTGCTTCATCAAAATGTTGATATAGCTCCTTGTGCTCTTATTTGTAAGACAATGCCAACAAAGACATAAATAGTTAGTCACAAACAAACTAGGTCATGTTCATTATTATCTGTTATGAAAAAAGGAAACATTAAGAACCGAATGCATAACGAATAACATCATCCCTGCTGAAGAGCATTTTACCAAATGATGCTACAGATAATATATATAAAATATAAAAAGGAGAATGAAATCATTGTATCCATTATCGACCAAACAACTAACCATCTTTGATCATGCGAAATGTTTTCATCACGTGAGAAAACACAAGTCCTTCTCCTGGGCTATTAAGAAATTAAATTAAATTTTGTCTCTGTTTGGTTTTCTGAAGGCTCGACAACATCCGTGTTTGGTTTAATAAACATGTAGTTATATACTTTTCAATAAATCACCCATAATACTCAATTCAAAAAGTGGTATGAAATTCTGAAATACGCTAATTTTGTTTTATTGCAGGAATGAAAACGCATGTGCCTAGAAATTAATTACTTCGTATTGAAATCCACAGAAATAAGTGACTGAAACATTTTAAACCTACTGTTATAAATTGTATAGGACATTTCCGGTGACATGAAGTGTGACATTTGCGGAATGTTTTCCTCATGCGAGCCAGAGAATACGTGATGTGTAAAATATGCACAGAAGTCTCGTCACTGGGGGCATCTAGACAAAAGAAAAAACACGTACTAAGCAGATGTAATCGCAACTAAAGCACAGTGTCTTCGTTGCACATTGAAACTTCTAAAGTCATCGAAGAAGTCTAATTATGATAGAGAGGATCTTTAACTATACGTTACTTTATTTTATTTCTATTTTACTCTTCGAACCCTTAACTTACTGTAAGCGTCCACATTAGAGGAACATCAGTAATGAGTAGATAACATTTTTAAGGGGATAGGAGTAAATCTAACCCTATGGTGTGTATCGATTAACATTTTACTTAGTCTTGTAATAAGTGTAAGTGAATATGATGATTCGTTTCCTTACCATCGAATAATAAAGATAAACCTTCATTTCGATCTAACCTAGTGGTATATCTCACCTATTTAGATTGGTATTTAGATTGGTAGCTTGTCTGTTAGTTAGCCACTTAGTTCGTTCGTTTGACCGTTAGTCAGTCGGTTGGTGTTCTGGTTGGCTAGCAAGTTAACCATTTAATCAGTCAGTTGGTTAGCTACCTAATTGTTATCTGGCTTAGGTTGAATGCAAATTATTCAGTCAGCAAAATACTTAGGCAAATGACTATCTTCTCTTTCTTTTCTTCTTGACTTTAAGAAAGAATAGAGTAGATGGAAATGAAAGAACCAAAACTATTTTAGATAGGAAGTCAATCCGTATGTCAGTTAATATGTGGCTAAAAGAAAAACGTTATATATATATATATATATATATATATATATATATATATATATATATATATATATATATATATATATTGCAATATATTTATGATACTAAGTCTACTATTACCCTGATTAGTAGCTAAGGAAAAATCTTAATTATAGTCATAACTGATAAACAATGTGCAAGCAATAAACCAACCAAAGTACGTGGGTCTAAACGTATCGACACACGGGTTCACATAACTCGAGATTGGAAATTCGAATATAAAGATGGTTTCTATGTAGATAATGCGTATTGGCAGATTCGAATATTTGAGTTTTTACATTTAAATGTCAAACACTGAACATATCAGATTTGAAACTGGAATACTCACTTTATCTAACATTTGCACATCGGAGGCTGGATATTGAAGATTCGAATTCAATGTTTCAAATAAATGAATTGCAATGAAAGATTCAAATATTTAATTTCCAATTTTTTTATTGGATATTGGAAACAAATACATAGCTTCAAAATACAAAACTATTGCCCATTCGAACGCTAAATTTGCAAATACATTTCGCATACAATACTGACGATACAAATGTCGAAAGTATATGTGTTTGGGTGTTGAAAAAGAGATCTGAAAGTTAAATATGCAAATGTTGGCAACAATATAGTTTTGCTTAGAGATTGGGGGTTCTGATGTCTAATTTCTAAAATTCAATAACCTATAAACATTATACAGTCGTTCCTAGCCGTTGTATGCATTGATTGACAGTTTCCTTGCTGTGTGATTTGCCAAGTTTGACCTGCAGGCCTGGCACTTTACAAGCAATAAGAAATATTGCTCACCTATATTACACAACCAAGCAGTTGACCATTCCACAAAGCATGCTTAAGTAAATTCTGAAAACACTACGTAAACCCTAACTTTTTAATAGGTTGCTTTTACCGCTTTCATCGTATCCTGATCAAGCCCTTTCTTATGAAAAAAGTATAATTAATATAAACGGTCACTTGTTCAAAATCGACTGTTATGGACATTTTACGAGAAATGTAGTCTCCACGTCGTGAGAGGAAACTGGTACAGCTAACCAGATACGATAGATTTCATTAATATGCACTGCTCTAATTTATTATACAACTTGACTATAACTATGATAATATAAGACTTGTATCGAATAACTTTGGATGAGAATTCCTTAACAAGGATGTATTCTATTTAATAATAATAACTGTACGAAAATAACTCTTTGTAACTTTTGTTTGTGTGACATTCAGTTGGCGTTATTTATGACTTTTGATTTTTGAAGGCCAGCAAAAAATGAGTGAATATGAATAAATAGAATTGCAGCCATTATAAATGCGATCTTTAACGATTTTCATGGCTGAGAAAGATGGCGTTTTACGTATGTACTCAAAACGTGTTCTAGAGGAAAGTTTTTATATTGATACTATAGTGGTGCAAGTTTATGAAACATCGACGATTTAGAACCAACCATAATCTTCTATGGAAGTTGGATCATTTACCTTTGACCTCTGGGAAGATGATGTTTGCTGTGACGTAAAACATACTAACTTTTCTTAATTTTAACTTTACAAATTACGTTAATTTTTACGAATTTGTCATGTTCTATCGTAGATTTGACATAACGCACAGTTAACTTTACACCACTTGAGTTTGGTGTGACGTAAGAAAAATTAATTTTATTCATCCTTAAAACCATAGCTTTTGGTAATACGTGAATTGTTAAAGACGCTAATTCTCTACAGATTTCGCTAGATAAAAACAGAATTAAAATTGACTTTGGAATACAAAATTTATATCTAATGCTTGGTTGTTAGCTTCATAAGTTGCATCCCAACGGACTAAGCGTTTTTCCAATAGATGTATAAAAGCATGTAAAGTACCTTCAGATTTAAAACAGTTTGAATTCATACGAGTAACATTTAAGAATAACAGTTTAATAAATAATTAGCTAAGAACATTATACGAATCTTTCTGGAAGCTTCATGGTTATACTCTAGTGCCTCACAGGTCTATCGAGAGTCAAAATCACATCTCCGACCAGGATAAAAAAAACTAAACCAGGAAACCATCACGGAATACCAGAGCACACACGCTGTTTAAATAAATCAAAGCTGCAGATTTCAATATTTGATTCACCGAAAGGAGTTGACCAGAAAAAAGCAAACGTACAAAAGGAATATTTGAGGCATTTGATAGAAACTAAATTACATCTATCATAATAACTGGCACAGAGAACGAAGACACACGGATGCATTGATCATACTCGCCTCAAGTAGACGATCGAATGAAAACTATAGAAAGTATCATAATATGGGAATACAAATTGTCTCCTCACTAATAAGCAAACATGAAGGGAAAATTTATCTTTTAAAAATACTTGTATTTGTTATGGGTTATCACTGTTGCATCCAAGACAACTTGATAGATTTAACACTGGAAGAGAGATCGGTTGTATAAAATTTAATTTATATCGTCAGTTAAGTCTCTTGCTCAATTTCAACGATGACAAGTTTGTTCATAAATTAAACATTTTGATCCAACAAAATATAATTGTCTGAGAAATTACAGAACATCTTTGAAGTATTTATGAATGATTTTATAAAATAAAATAAAAAAATACTAGTCTCGTAATGCACACTGTTACAGTGCAACAGGTTTAGCTCATGAATCAAGTTTATCAGGTAATAGAACTGGTACATTTGACAGATTCTTACGTGCTAATAATAGTCAAATTCGTGGAGGAATTAATATGATGCTTTATAGACAAGCAAACACAATTAATAACATTATTCAAAACGTTTACGTAAAGAAAAAAAAAGAGTTCGAAATGTCAAGATCATTCATTTTGCACCAACACGCCAATAATTAATATTTTAGGCCATGCGTCAATATATGCATATACATAAATTTAAATGAGCGAATGATGACAAGAAAATATCTTTAAAATACCTGCTGTTGTATAGCAACACATATTTCATTGTTTGATAACAACGTCCTATCATACGTCATGCTGGATAGAAGAGTTGGACCGATCATAATCGATCACGTTTCCTTAATCAATCGTTTACAGATTTATTGAAAACATCGTGTATATACGATCAGTCACCCTGCAGATTATAATGTCACGATTATTTCATACACATTTAAAACTATGTTATGTATTGATAACTAAAGCACACCTGATTTGACCTTCTTGTTTTGAATAAATACCTTCCCATCAGACATGAAATGCACATATATATATATATATATATATATATATATATATATATATATATATAGTTTGCGCAACAACATTTTCTTCAGTTTGATGGAAAGTGAATGTACTGTTAAACATTATCTAGTTTATGACCGATACCATGCAATCAATTTGTTGTAGCGTTTACTTCACAAATGAAGTCAGATGCAATAAATATCAGTGTAAAGATTTTCAACATACTGTTGGATCGGCTAGAAACACTGACAATAAACTCTATTTGGCATTCTTTCTGGAGGCTTTTTCTACTGCTGGGTAATACATCTTTTCAAGAACACGTCATCTGCACTAGTTTAAAGTATCCCGACACTTTTTTGACTCTGGTCTGGAAGAATCAAGAGTACAGTTTAATAAAGCTGCATCGCGTGATATGTCAACAGCTACCTTTATAGTGATGTAGTGAAAGACAAAATGAGTTCAGTTTCTGCTTTTGTAAGTGTGAGGTTAAAGTGAAATCCTAAGGAAGCGCTCAATGATGCAATATAGTGGACAATATTCGGTTACTATATGAAAGTAAAGTGGCATTCAAAATATTTTCCGTTAAATTGACATTAGTTAGCACATCCTGATTTCACATTTCTCATATTTCACTCATCGTGCTTGCTTCAATCCTTTAAAACAAAACAGAAACAACGTATCTTTGTATTCCATAGAAATTGTGTTGTCACTAAACGATCATCTTTCATGAAAAGGTGATGTGCTATACAAGCAGTTTATCTAAATTGTATTGCCTTAGCTTTCTCATCACACGACACGTAAGAGACACCTAAGAAACTACGATGTACTATCAATATACTTTCATACTACTAACTGAAATGTTGTCCGAGATATATGGGATGAAACGATGTATAGGACGGAGGTCTTTATGAGCTGAGTAAATCTGATCTCTGCTATACTAAGTGAGGATCTGACAGCGACCACTTAGGGGTATTGTTCTGGTGACTTTGAATTAGCCAATGGAACTGCAGCGTTCAGAAATTTGAAAGTGATCAATTTTGTTAGGCACACTTTATGTACTTCGGCCATACTGTTCAGTCTCCTAAACGCGTAAATATACGATTTCATACCATATTTGACCAGAAACTTACCTCGAAGTGAATGATTTTAGATCTTTACATAGGACATTGGAGATCTGTGTTTTCATCAGACTGGAGGTCTGTACCTCCTTATGTCACAATTTCATGCTTGTTGTAAGTTATATAGTTACCATACTTTGCAATATCCACAAGCACAGACGAAACACAATAAACGTTCATAGTAAAGCGTTACATCCTCTCTTAGGAGACAAGGTTGTGATCGGCAGAATCACAGACACAAGCAAACAACAGACACACCAACACCCATCACAAGTGCGGCGACCATTGATTGTGTACTCTGAAATCATTTCATCAACAGTAAGATGGAAGCCATCAGTAAGTTTTTTCACTCATGGATTTCAAGTCTACTTCCATCACTATGAATGGACATATACAATTACAGGGAAAGTAAAATTTTCCAGGGTCATTAAGTGCTGAGTCGCCAATTCTTGTTTTCGCATTCAATATATATATATAACAGGATAAGATTTATTTATAGTAGGCATGAACAACACAGTAATTCAATGTGAGCTCTAATGAGCTTTTTAGCGATATTACATAGAAAAAATAAAGACATCAACTCAACATCATTCACAAGACATACAAGCACAGCATAATACATACATAATATGAAGAAAAAAAGCACAAAACGTAAAATACAAGCAACCAAAGCACTTGAACCAATCCAGTATTTAAAAATAAATATCTTGCCTAAGTAACTTAAACAAAGTATAGGATCAGACCTGAAGGATACTAAGAAATATACTAAGCCATCAAGACAAATGTAAGGTCTATTTATCGTAAATTAAGAGGAAGAATCGGCTAGACCTTAAAATAAGATGCAAATTAGGCCTGACGTACAGAATAAAAAGGAGGTCATGGTATGGCATTGGACAAGTGACTGTTGGCGCTTTGTTTCTTTCCCCATGGAGGGTGTTAATCTATTGCTAGCCAGTGACTTAGCTGCAGATACGGCTGTTTTGAATCAACTTGTAACTGACAAGCCTTGTTTGGATCAAAAAGTTGATCCTAGTGACAATGAAATCCCTGATTTATACCCCGCTTGTGTTAATACTAGAACGATGACAAAAAGAGTTCTTTTGATTGAAGCTGATCAGAAAAAATATTCCTTTGGCTGATACATGTATTGGTCACTTCTGCTCCTGTTACTAATCAGTCGAAAGGTAATGATCATTGCGATCAGATTTAACTAGTCATTGTCTTGTTTCTAATCAGGGTGACAAATGATCATCACTTGTTGTCGAACAGGAAAAGCTCCTTAGATATCCTGTTTGTTTATGTACGCTAATCCCGAAGCAGATTCAGCAATGGTACCTAAGTCCGGAGACGGGAAATTCTTGATATAGCCCATGAAATTCATATGGCTGGTTGTTTGCGAGTCTTGAAGACGTACCACAAGAACGTACATCATTTGTATTGGTCGGAAGTTCTAGATCTCGTGCCTATAATTCAAAGTCATCTTCAGACTAGGTATTATGGTTTCTAAACAGTTAACAAGAAAATAACTGACTTAAATTGTATCGTCGATATTCCTGGGAGACGGAATCATAAGCAACTCTCCCATATGATTATTTAAAGGAGTATGCTGGTCGAGATAGATCTGCAAATCATTCAATACATTTAGTTGTTCCTGTCCAACAGAGTGACGATTTAAATGATGACGTGTAAGCAGAATTAAATGACTTTGGTTTGATCAGTCTTGAAAATTCTGAAATAGTCAAGAATCCGGACAATAAACGTTCAGCCATAGAAAATTAATGAATTAAATCAGATAAAATGTAAATACGAGCATTTGTTCCCATTATGCTCAAATTGTAGATTCTAAACATGCAAAACAGCACTCTACAGGATGAATCCTCTTAAGCATGAATGTCTGAAGAAGGAAGTTGAACATTTGTCGGAGAATGACTTTATTGAACCAAGCAACAGTAACTGGATTTCAAAATATATTCTTGTGCGGAAACCAGACAACTCTTCGAGTGTGTTCTGGCTACAGAAAAGTCAGTAGTGTCAACAAAAACAGAATCATTTCCAATACCAAGAATAGATAAACGAATTCCCTTAGTAGGAAATGCAAAATATGTCTAGACGTTTGACCTGTTAAAAGGATTCTTGCAGATTCCACCTCAGGAAATTTCGGCCTTTGCAACTCTATAAGAACTTTACTAAATATAACGTTATGCCATTTGGTATCAAAAATGTTCCCTCTACATTCCAGTGATAAAAAAACACAGGATAACATCTGGTATAGATGGCTGTATGCATACATTGACAATGTCATTATTTAAAACAATTCCAGAAAGGATCAATTGGAAAGGTATCTGGAAATTCTTTGTTTGCTTGAGTGAGCGAAATTTGACAATTAATCAAAGTAAAAGCTAGATTTGCCGAGCCTGTGTCACATTTTTAGGACATGGTCTATGAGCTTAGAACCTAAGGTGAATCTATCTATGAATTCACTGAACATATCAGTAAAAACCAACTGATACGATTTTTGGGTATGGCTGGATATTATCGGAGATTCTGCTCAATTTGTTTTCATGATTGCTGAGCCCCTGGTCAATTTATTAAGAAAGAACATCAAGTTTATGTGTCTGATTATTTAAGGCCATAATTTATAGTGTATCAATTCTTTCAGCACCGATTTCGATCAAGATTTTTCAGGTTCTTAAGATCGAGTTTGATGTTGCAAGAAAACAATATCGATATTAGGCACATCATGGGAAAATAAAATGTAGTCGCAGACGTACTTCCACATTTATTCACATATATTAGAGTTTTATTTTGCTTTACATTTCTATACATTTTGCACATTAATTATACATTTCCCAGTGTGATTTCATTATTATTATCATTTTGCTGCTTGATTATTATAGAGCAAGAAAGCTTTATCGCATAAATCTTTATTTTCCATATAAGGGGCGTTGCCTTATATATATATATATATATATATATATATATATATATATATATATATATATATATATATATATATATATAGATAGATAGATAGATAGATAGATAGATAGATAGATAGATATAGATATATATATATAGATATAGATATATATATAGATATATTTGTGTCCTCTGGTACCTGATTGTGTTTAATTTGTATAACATTTATTCATGATTGTAAATCGTGCAGAATAGTTTTAGCTTTATTTTGCATTCGTGACAACAGTATATGAAAAACTTAGTTATATTGCAATGGATCTTTAAGTAGATATTTACGTATGTGTTAATTATTAATAATAATCTTAATAATAACATTTAATAGCGCCTTTGGACTAATTCTTCATTGGCTTGTCAGTTTCAGACATTCCTAAAATAATGTTTTAATTTCCCATGGTCTTGGTTACATAAGTAGGCCAGTGAAGCAAAATTAGTAGTGTTATTTGTCGCGTGGTGTATATTGCGAAATACAGTCATTGTATACTTTATATAAAGAGAGGACTGAGAAATCAGTTTCATTCCAGTTTTGGAGTCATGAAACATTAACAAGTTATATTGTTTATTCAAAAAATAATTCCATACCTTTCAGCCAATTTTGAGGTGTCATTTTGAATGTCTTGTGTTCCTGTTACAAGGCTGCAGAAGTCGTTTTATGTTTTACTTAGATATTACTCGAGAGGCAAAAGATTAGTTTGGACTGTTCAGTGGAAATAGAAAGTTCCCATTATTTGGACTATAATATTATTCTGGAACTGTTACAAAGTATTCGAATGAATTATGGACAATGCTATCTTGACAACGACAAGGTACTAGTGGGAGTACATTTCCGGCTTTGAAATTTATAATGAACATTTCATTCATTTAGAACTTTCATATACCTTTATAAGGATTAGTTTCTATTTACATCATGATACTCTAAGTTCATCCTACATTTTTATCAATAACTTTATAATTAAATTCTTTGTAAGCTTTTCAAATTTTGTTACTTTAGCTTTTCTTGTCTATTTAGTGTGTGACCATAGAATCGTGACGAGATCATCTCGAAAAATCAAAATACGTCATTCTCTCTTGGGCCAACATCTGGAAACATACTATGTTCCTAGGGTAAGGAGAGATTACTTATGTTTATATTGTAGCAACCAACACACAAACCACAGTACACCTCTAAAACCAATTTGCAAAACCTGACAGTCTACTGTCAGAGGTAGATAGTCATAAATAATATTCAGTAAATATGCTAAGCTTGTTTTATTCATCGATTGTCAAATCCATGCGTTTTAAAAGAGTCCATCGATTACACATTCATTTGCTGCCATTTGAATTAGCATATTTACTGCAGGTAAAGCCAAGTATCAAATTATAAATGTAAGAGTTTGGCGAGAACTTATTTGAAAACAGCAAAATTTAACTTTCTTTGATAAATCATACATTTGTTAGAAAAAAACGGCCAAACCACATTTCTCATAAAAAGATAACAAGCTCATATATCAATGTCAGAAAATGGCGAACGTCAAAGTCAAAATCTGGTGAAGCGTTATATGAAAATACATTTATTGAGACTTGAACTAACAGATGCACTGCAGGTAAAGTAGATGTTTCTTTAAGGTCAGTTAGACCTCACTCTTGTGCACGAGATGCAGCAAACTATTGTATTATTATTAGCAGGTGCCTTCTTGTTTGTTCAGTTGTTAATGTACCATTTTGAAAGCCATACTGACATTTATGTTTGCGGATAGAGTACTACTTCCAGGCGAAAATCTGGCGTATTCCGTGTTCGATCGCTCACGTCACGGTCTTATGTAGGTGCATTGGTATGAAATCTGGAGTCTCTGTTGAATATAGTTTCAAATACAAATAAAGGTAGCATCCAGCTAAAAGATGAGACCTAGAGACCTCTTTTACCCAGCATGATGATGCAATGCTTCTCTGATAATCTTCCATTATTGTGTTGTCTTTACTTATTTAATTCATTAACTAATCGAGAATAAATAACTTCAGCTTCAAGTTACTTACTGTAAATGTTATACCGTAACCTGTTGCTTCTACAATTTAACTGCTAATATGGTCACTTTTTTGTTCGGTATTTATGAATAACGAAATTATATTTCGGCGCCAGTCTTTATTTTCATTGCGTTCTTGCTGTGAAAACATCTGGAACACTAATATTATTAGTTGCCAATTTAGATTTATCTTTCCATATTTTAAAAATAAACTTCTTTCTTTAATAAATAATGTGCCCGTGATTCTTTAACACTGTGTGGATTCAACTATCTTTGTGGACTGGCTTTTCATATAAAAGGTTAATACAAAAGTAAATATAAATGATCACATAGTTAGGTTCAGTGTATCAACAGACTGTTCTAAGTGACATATTACTGTGAAACATTAACAGGGTATATTCCTTATTCAGCGAAGAAATTCATACGTTGCAACCAATTTTTTGATGACACTTAGAATTTTAAAAATGTATTCCATCAAAATTTTGTTTCTTGACACTTAAACAATTTTTAAAACTAGACATCTTTCCTTCCATGCAGAGACTGTACTTATCTCAAACATTTTTTAATACCATCCATATTCTTTTAAAATGCTATCATGGAAAACTCGTAAGTCATGCATTATATTGGCTTACAACGCAAAACTATTTCTATATAATATACTTTATCTTGCAATAATTTAATTCTGTCACACAAAATGATAGTATTTATGCAGATATCCAAGTTCAATTCAGTTTTGAATGTTTTCTTGTAATTCGGTATTTACAGCGTCAATTTTCTAGCACTAATGTCAGCCTTTATATCCAATTGGGTCTTTAATGTACTGATATCTATTGACAACTTGTCTTCAAAAATCATTGAAATATTTACTCATTCTGTACATCTTTTGTCTATTCTGTCAATACATGTTACGCCACGCGAATATTTTAATTCACTAATATGCGAGTCACGTCTGTTCTTAGATTGTCCAAACCCGTCGTTCAAGTTGTTGCATAACTTGATGAATATAGCATTTGGCATCGTTATAGCCGTATGACTAAAATCTGTATTAGATACATCTTCTGTTATTTTCATAAATGTGATCGTGTTTTTCAAACATATTCGTAGTTGACATCTTTTGTAATGGTTATCTATGCTGAATAGCTATTTGTCATGCATTTTGACGTCGAATTAGTTTCAGCTTTTATCTTGTTTTTAGATCAGTAATGTTTGTGTTAAAATCATTTATTTTGTTACATATCTTGATCTTTCTGTTGGATTTCACATTCAGTTTCTCTGTAACTGTACTAGTTTATATTACAAGAGTGCCATAATTTTCCACAGATGTTCTAATTTCCTCCATCTC
The DNA here is from genome assembly GCA_028554795.2 of Sinohyriopsis cumingii. Taxonomy (NCBI): domain Eukaryota; kingdom Metazoa; phylum Mollusca; class Bivalvia; order Unionida; family Unionidae; genus Sinohyriopsis; species Sinohyriopsis cumingii. The sequence goes on along the minus strand of JAPYKE020000118.1, from coordinate 75,814 downwards.
ACTCCCCAGAGCTTCTGTTTTCGTGTTGATCCTCCGCTTGACAAGTGTATATATCATCTAACGTTGAGTACAGTATGTCCTCTTTCTCTTTCCATTTGAAAGGCTTGTTCAGAAGTGGATAAAGTACAGAATATCTGTCGAAACAACTCATGAGCATTTAAAACTACTTTAATGTTATCATTAATCTGGTTGTGTAGGTCTGACATTTTCCAAGTTATTGCATTTTAAATCTGTTCAATAGCTTTTAAAGTCTTGATATCGTTGAAGCTGCTACCATGTGGTAAGTTAAGTATGTACGAAATGGAATTTGTAGCATATTTATATTACCAGCATCACGTGTTTGTACTAGATAAGATACATTAGTAATACAATTATTGTTGTAATTAAAATTACCCTTTAATTTAATTTACCTAGAACAGCATTGTTTACATCAGACTGTTCAGAAATAGTCAAATTAGGACCTCTAAGAGATGTTTCAAAATAAATTTCATACATGATTCACTCCATTTTCATTGTATTAAAAACATATGTAATAATCATGTCGTGAAAATCCATAACATTTCCATTTTAATATATGATGGTATATTCAGCTTCTTAATTGTATCCCTCTTTAATTACTTCCCATAGCATGAACATTGTATGAGACAAGGTCTCTGTGAACATAAGTTAACGGCAAAACTCTAGTAATAGTAAACACGCGCTAGCATGTGATTCATTCTCTCTCTCTCTCTCTCTCTCTCTCTCTCTCTCTCTCTCTCTCTCTCTTTGTGACTGGTCACTTTTCTTATCATACTACTGATTCCATTTAACTTGGTGAGGTCAGGTGTTACTATATTATCATATTTTAAAATACTTTGGTGAATTATCTTACCATTCAACGCATTGAAACAATTCATAAATTTAATGTGCTATATCCCATTAATGGAACACATTTAACAGTAGCTGTAACCGATAAACACATTGCAGATGCAGACACGCCAACTGAAACTAGTTCTATACAGGCACGTAAAACTTTTAAATACTTTAACAGTTTTTGATCTCCTTGAACAAATCTATGTTAATCTCTTCAACATTTTGTTGAGTTTATTGCACCTTTATCTCGTATGTGCACTCCATCATCTGTTTTCTCGTTGGCATGGCCAAAGAGGTGCACTGCTAGTGCAGTGTGACAAGTCTGTGGGCAAAGTGAATGTCTACGAACTTGAGTCGTTTCCACGCATTTATTAACAACGAAAATATTGTATTTATTGATTGCTATGTTTTTGTTATGATTGTTAACTTATAGTGGATTGTGAATTGACTAAAAACCCATTAGCGTTTTTAAAAATGCGCTGTAACTAAAAGTAAGACCAGAGCTTAATGGTAGCTTGTGTTCATAATGTTTCATTTTCTCTAGACATCGTTTTGTTCATACAGCTATAGATTGTAGCTAAATGGCGTTGCCATAAAGACGCTCTGCTTTTCACCTGCTTCATGCATCTTTTTCACACTGCTAACAATAGACAATCAATGGTGCTTTGACTTCAAGTACTACCAACGCATTTTTAAAATAATATTTTGAATAAGCGCCTCGCATTGCTGTGATCCTTTATTGTCTTCTTGTTCATGTTCTTTGCTTACAACAGGAGTGTCCTCTGTTCTTGTGCCAAAAGCAGCAAATTGAGTATTCTGTGACTAAACAGCTATTCTCTTTTTAAAAACGAATAAGGTGCTTAAAAAAGCTGCTGCAGCAATAATTGTGTAATATGTCAATCTGTTTGACGTGGTTTCATTTCTGTCACTTAGTTTGATTTCAGCATTTTGTTTTATGCTTTCATTATTTGTAACTTATGAGACTTTTCTTGTCTTCCTACTTTTGATTTCTATAAATATTTTTCTAACTGTGACATATATATTTCTTCTCTATTCGCTTTTAACACTCCGATCCAAACATTATGGGAGTGGGTGAGATTTTAAAATGGATGAATTGTACAATCCTACAAAGGAAGATGCTGCTGTTAGAAATGTACAACAATTAAAGGTTCACGATACAGTAAATCTTGCTAGTTGTTTTGCAGATAACTATAATGACTCAAGAATGAATATTGTTACCTGCTACATCCATTTGCAATCAGTGAAACTAATAGTAGATAACTTTCTGTAGCATAATAGGTTATGACTCCTTAGTTTTTGCCCATATTGCAAGACCTTCATCAGAGGAATGACTTCTCAACTGGAGTCACATGATCAACTAAATGATGTTAACCAGGTGACTAAACCTTTCTGGACAACGACAGAAGTTCCAATCTGGAATCACGGTTCAACACTGGCGCCCCTTCATGATTTCAGTAGCTTTTCTTATTTTCTTCCACAGGGTATTGTTCTCTCTACTAAGTACAGTGATTCTTTCCCAAGAAATAGTATACCCTGATTCTTTACAATGTTTGCCAACTTCTATCAGATATTGCCTTTTGTGTACAAGACTACATTGGATATACCACAAGAAGCCTTGAAACAAGAGTTTAATAGCAAATGTGCAGCAACAAATTAACCCTGAAGTTCCTCTTAAATTTTCACTTTGTATTCTATTCTATCAAATCATTTCCTTTTTATAAGTACCGACTTTTACGTTTCATACTTATCGTCTTTAAGATCTTGTATAATTGTTGATATGCCATCTTGTTCGTGGTATTGAGATAAGATTAGCTTGTAAAACATTCACCCTATATCCTTTCCTTTTCAAATTGCAACATGTTGGATAACCTAATATCCGTCGCCTGATTTTGAATATATCATCCGTAAAGGTAATTAGGTAGCTTTTGCTAATCTTGTTTTATATTTTGAAATTCTCATTCGCAAAATCTGAATTTAGGAGTTCCAAATGTACCAGTTGTAATATTACCGAATTAATTGATTCACGCTTTGGACCGGTTTTATTCCATACTCACTTAAAGAAGCTCATCTCTATGACTATTATTACTTCCATAAATTAAATTTGGTAAAACTTCAAACCATATTCAGCTTCCATTTTGAGTGAATTCTAGTTTTAGAGGTATTTCAAACCTTTCCACTATCGATGTTTTGCGCGTGAGTAAATTAAACGGTACGCGATGTTTTTACTTTTTCAGGCATATTTTTAAATATGTTGCTGTTGAACTCATTTTCATCATCTTTACAATCTTTCTATCTTTGAATATTTATCTCAAAGCATCGTGTGTGTCATCGCAATATTTCGTATTTACTGCTTTACGCGTATTTCCACTAAACCGCTATTATTTGCAAGATTTATGTATATGTTATATTACTACGTCTTTATGTTGTTAATGTCTGCTTGCCACTGATCATTCACCCAACTAATCACGGACAATTTATATGAATAGATTTGCTATGTTGACAGATTGTATAGACTGCCATTCCTTCATTCAGCAAATTTTATTTTCCTTTTGTGTCGTTTAACTAGTTTCGACCACATTCACGTACTACCGAGACTTGAAAGCTACACTCGTTTTCTCTTGATACAGACATGTTCACTTTTATATCACCTCTTTCGTTTCTTTTGTTTAATTGTGTTGCTTTGTTCTTTAGGGGGGGATTAGTGGTGCTTACGATTTTGATTCTATGGTTTTTCTGTTTCGTTTTCTTTTAGTCTTTTTTTATTTAGTCTTAGTTTTGTTTTCGGGTGAAATTTTGTTTTCTCGGGGTATTTTATGGGAAATGTTTTGTTTTGTAAATATAATGTGTCCACCTTTTAAATATATATTTATTGTGTGAACGTGGGACAGACGGATGAAACGAGGTTTTCAAGTTTTCATTTTAAATATTACTAAAATGGTCCAACTCTATCTACCCACACTTTTGAATGAATTCCTTATATGTCACGGATAGTTTTCACCATCATAATGATTACCATAATCGTTTTATATGTCCTATTTTTTCACTTATTCTTGGCAGATAATTGAACTTAACAAATAATATAAATTCATTCCCATGTGTAATTATATCGTGATTTAATTGAACTTTCTTCATTTTCCCAGTGATTCTGTTCAATTTTAGCAACACAAAAATACACTTGAACTTTGAAAACAGGTGATCTACAGATATTACGGGAGATGTATGGAAATGTAATTTAATGCAAGTAATTATCTGGGTTTATTATTGAATGAGACAAGCCAGTTTACAAAATTTAATAATGATGGGATGGTGTGGAATACTACGGAAATTTAACATCACGGATATCACTCTGAGGGAAATGGAGAACTTAATATTCTATTTGGTAGACTATGGGTCCATACGGGAATTTAGCATGACTGGTGTCACTGTACTGAAAGATAAGGAATTTAACATCATGTTTGGGATACGATAAAACCTTATGGAACTTTAGCAGCACAAATATCACTTTATCCCTTATCTGGAATGGAGCATGATGGAGAAACATACAAATAACGTTAAGACCGACAATTACACTATGTCCTCGTTTCTTGTGAAATATTATCTAAACGAGGTCTATACAAACAATATTACCCAAATACACACCTGATTCTTATCTTGGTAAATAAAAATGTATTTAACATCCCATAATGCCCCAAACATATATCATTATACGTAACAGGTTGGAAAATATTTTTTTTTTAAATTTGTGATTCATTTACAGAAAACGTGATATCCCAAATCGATGTTTAGAATGTAAGAGAGTATAATAATCATCATACCCTAAGCTGTCGTATAATTAGTATTTAGGTCCGAACAATGAATAGGAAATATAAGTGTGATAGTCGTCAAAGCAAACTAAACACATTTTCTCCAATTCAATAATTAGATATTATAACAATTTTTTCCGTTATTCGCTAATTCATCGTTTCAGTCATTCATACATACTTTGTATTTCATTTCCTCTAAGAGTTTAAACAACAATGCCAAAACAAGGATTGCATTGGCGATATTTACCGTTCTTTTCGTTGTAACTCAATTCGACCACTATTAATATCTTGAAAACACCAAAATACTTATTACTTTTTTGCAATTTTAAAATTTGTAATTGCACACTATGGGGAATTTATGGATGTAATCTTGTTCTGACAAATTTGTATCAACAGAACGGTAGAGCACTCGACAAAATATTCGTGAATTTAATTGTGGTTCTTATCATTCATTAGGAGTGGGTTTGGATGTTATTAAGATATATTTGTCCAAATCATATTTAATTTTTATGCTACAAAATGGATTGTATTTCGACATATGTTACACCAGATATATATATATATATATATATATATATATATATATATATATATATATATATATATATATATATATATATATATATATATATAAAGGTTCAAAAGTCTCTTTCCTCCCACAGAGACATTCATCATGTTAAAGTTTCATAGTTGCACATGCCGGGCCATCCATATTAAATTGCTATAGCCTCTATATATCCCATATAATGTTAAATTCTCATACAATCCATATTGGCCCAAACATGTTAAATTCCCATACACTCTCTATTGGCCCAAACATAAGGTTTAATTCCCATACACTCCGTAGTGGCCCCAAAATGATGTCAACTCCCAAAGACATTAATATGAAACAAACGTAATAATAAATGCACATAGAGTCCTTGGTGACCCAAACGTAATGTTAAAGTTGCTTAACCAACATAGTGGCCCGTCCTCATTAAATTCCCCTGTGGTTTCGTAATAAATAAAACTTGTTAAAGATGGCGTCTAAATAGCACCATTCCCACTGTCTATACTAACTACAAACCATCCCATCATGAAAATGTTCGGAAAAAAATTTTAAAATAGCATAAAGTTCCATTTTAATAATGTAAATCAAAACACCTGCGATTCTTCTTTTGTATGATGTTATTTATACTTAATTCGTCATGGCCACTTCTATAATTCGCCTTTTCTTCTTTCACGTTTCTCAGGTAACGTCTGAAAGATGTACCAGTGACACGTATAAAACAAAACAAGCGAATTTAAATATTAATTTAAACATATTTTATTTCATTAATTTGACATTTGAGACTACATGATGTACCATACAGAGGGTAAAGGTTTAAACGAACGCCAATGGCTTATATGTTATTTTTCTTTAAATAAACAAAACTTTTAAATATATATGAATATATGTCGTATTACTTAAGTTCTACGTATTAATGGCAAAAACAAAACTTTTAATAATCAAAATGAAGAGACACGTGGCTAAATGTTAACATATACAAAGCTGTGTTCCGTTTATATTCTTTGTAAATAAATGTTTCTTAAATTAACTGAAGTCGGGCATGAATAATTTAACGCTTCATTTAACCCGAATAAAAGTGTCTGGGAACATAAGTGTCTCGATTATTGAAATCATAAATATCGTGCGGTCACGTGTTAAACTGCATCAGACTGAAACTGAAATTGTCTGCGGCAAATTGTAACAGTTCATTCCAAAATATAAATATTTTGAACCCAAAAAAATTTGGTTTCGGACGTGAACTAAATAAAATGTCAATCCATCGATAATAACTGTGTACCAATCTGTGTGCTGCCCAGACTAGCCAATTCTCAATGGCCTTCAAACAATACAATAGTTTATATTACTCATCTGGTGCGTGAGTGGAATTCACCATTTTATAAACGATTATTTGGATGTATGACTGTTCGGTATCATATCAGTTTTCTCCCTCTGTTAAATTATAAATAGTTTCATCCCAGAGAGAATTCTTGATCTCAATCTCAATCTGCAAAAACAAGTTACACTACATGAGACACATAATGATGGCCAAACGTACGTTACACTACATGAGACACATAATGATGGCCAAACGTACGTTACACTACATGAGATACATAATGATGACCAAACGTACGTTACTCTACATGAGAGACATAATGATGGCCATATACAACATACCTACTTTGTACTGTACGACTCAATAGCCATAAACAAAGTAACAGAAAACAGCGATCACCAACACGATTAGTAAAATTTATTTTGCAAAATGTATTTCCCTAAAAAGCTAATTGAAAATTTTAAAACGAACTAACAGTATTGTGGATTATATCCCAAAGAGTTTTATCACAAGTCTAAAAGTATGGAGTAATCCAAATGAAATCCTATGGTGTTCCGAATGAATTCCAATCTTGATTGTGCTGATGTACCAATAGCCTGGAATGGTTTGATGTGCAAAGAGGCATGATGTATCAAAATGATATAATCCAAAATGTCTTTAAATGGATTCCCAATTACCCCAAAATATTTATTTAGTTGAAAATTATCAATTAACAATTTCTAATTCCATTGAATAATTAAATAAATAAATTCTCTCCAGTTATAACTGAACACAACTAAAAGGCTGATTCCACTACAGATGTTTAGATAGAGAAAAAAAATAATTCTGATGTAAACAACCTTAATATAAAATTAAGACACAACAAGCGGACCAGTATGAGGGTCTAAAGTTAATTTCTAAACAATTGTCAGTTGTAAACAAGGTCATGTCCTGTGCTAAAGGTTTAGTCACAAAGATGACACACGTACAATAGGAATTTCCAAGGGGAAAACAAATCCCCTGAACTCAGATCAATGTAAGTATGTATAAAAAATAAGTTATCGTAGTCAGGCGGGCCCAAACTCCTACCCTCAATTATGAACAAAAGTAAATCAAGCAAAACAAATTTATATGCATAACAATAATAATTAAATATAAAGTGTTTCATTATTTTCTTCAGACCTCTGAAAATGCGGAATTCAAGTGTTGTAATTTGAGATTTAAACAAGGAATCCTGCGTGTAATATTACTAAATCTAGAAATTGTTTTGCAACGAAATTTTATTTATGGAACTGACCCAGATTATATCATACCTGCACATTTCTTGGCTTACATGACAAAACAAAAATACTTCAAGTCAAAACCTATCATATTTCTATCAAACCTTTAGCTGCAATTTTAGATCATTGTTATCCCAGTTGTTCGAGAGTACCCCAACAGAAAGTGTTAGTGGATTAAATTTAGAAAACAAACATTTTTTAAAGCCATGTTTGTATTGTCTAGATTATCAGTCAATTCCACTATACTTTGTGTTTCGCCTTTAGTGAAGATCTTTTAAAACGTAAGACATGGCAATGTAAGTCTCTTACGTGCTATTTCGTCAATCTGACCCTCGTCAACTGTCTTAGTTTTACTCTACTAGGAAAGATGTTCATCAATGATGAATTAGAGGCGGCTCACGTCAATCTTACAATGTCGAAGTACCAGATTAGTTAAAGATAAACATATAGCCTCAAAAGTTGATACTGTGGCCTCGATATAACAAAATTCCTATCTGAGAGTCATGGCAATGACGCTATGGCTTCTAACGTAAATTTATTGTTCAAAAGTGTCCATTACATTAACATTGGATGACACTATGGGATCAATGGGAATTTTAAATAATGGGTCAGTTTGGGTACAAGCACCCAAACATGTTGACCAGCCTTCATCTGAACTGACCTGCATCCATTTTCACACCTACTGATTAACAGACTGCCTTACCAGCCAGCACCCGCATCTACTGGCCAGTACTTGCACTTACGGAAAAACACGAGTCTGCTGACCACTACACATAAATACTGACCTATCTCACATCGAATCACAGACACAATCTTATTGACCTTCACCTATGCTACTGACCATCGCATACACCCTCTGAAAAAAACACATGCAAACATATATAATGGATTGTTAAGTGTGTGTGTGTGTGTGTGTGTGTGTGTGTCAAACAATATCCGTGCAATGTACTGGATCTTTGCGAATATACGCTGCTTAACTCTACGGTGAGTAAATATTAAAGTACTTGTGTTAAGTTTATTCACAATTTCAAAATGAGTGGCATGGAGTTTGTAAAAGGACCCTGGGTAGAGCAAATTCCCAAGTCATTCAATGTTTACATTTCTTTAACTGTTATGAAACTCTATCATAAACAAATCTTAAATGGCCGAAATGAGTGTACTGACCTCGTAATATATCATGTTTCTCACTGTGAGGTATACGTGGTCATTACTGAGTGGATCCTAAATTAGACTACGAGGAATATCTTTGAATCTTGTGGTCATAAGTTTTATCACCCACTATAATTTTAAAAGATGAGTTCCACTATCCACTCACTACTATAACAATAAAAAATATGATTTCACGGGTCATTGTCGTCGAAAGTAAGGCAGCAAATGAGAAGACCTGCTACTCCAAACCGATGACGCAGTCATGGCTATTGCTTAGCTATGGCATCACGTTTCTTTGTTGCACGGGATTTAGAGTAAGTATAATAGTTTCTTCTATTTCAAAGTAGTGTAAGTGTAATAACCCGTACCTATGTAAATTTAAATGATTTAAACGATTTAGCTTATATCTTTTAAAGTAAACAGAGACATAGTGTCACATTCTGCTCTAAAGCACATTGTAATTTTAAGGAAATGAAGCACATGTTGGTTCTGGTGCTCAGAAGTATTCTTCGGACTAAACCATAGCTCGGATCATTTGGTTACTTTGGTTTACCTCAGTTCAAAACACGAATCCGTTTCTTTTCATCGTAACCATGGTTACCAATAAACCAGAGCAAAAAAGTAGAGGTGAACCAGTTTTATATCCATGGCGCCAAAACAATCCATGCATTAATTCAAAAGTAATTTATTCAAAAATATGAGTTTCCTGAGTGAACATGATTGTATTACATTTAACATGTACAATAATGGTTGATATAATTTTTTAAGTTGCAATTGTAGAAGCTACAAAGTATTAGCAAATTCAGCAACAACATTCCCAATGATAGCTGATATTGTATTGATTAATTTATAAAAACCCACGTAAATGTTCACCAATACTCAATCAATGACAAGTATCATTGCTATAAATCTCTATTAACCAAAACCAGGGAAAGAATGAGTTTCGATACATTCTGTAAATAAGAAGTTAATTAGATGTATCGAAACTCTTTCATCAGAAAATAAGAAACGTCCATCTACCATTTTTATCAATTTAAACTTTAACATAAAATATAAGTGGCTTTTATATTTATTATTATTCAAATGTTAAACTCCTCTGATTCACACCAAGGTGCAACACGAAGCTTACATTGTGCGGGTATATATTTTACTCATACCACTTTAAAATGATTAACACACGTTCCAAAAGATTGTGCGCCACAATTTAAGGACAACGTGCAAATTTTATTTGTATATCTTTTCTGAAAGGGTCATGTTCTTGAAATATTGCTATTTGTTCACTAAATAAAGACTGTATAGCTCCTATATAGTTAACAATGCAAGTAATATATCAAAAATCTGATTATTTTTTCGCGCATTTCTTTTTCCTTATCTCCCACAACTTAGGGTACCTTTATTTTTGTTGATACAGGTATTAGGTACTCTATTGTTCTAGGTATTCTATAAACCTTGGAATGTGAAGAAATTCACGATTTTATCAGTTTCTTTCATGCGCTGATGGACATCTTTAAGCCAATTATCATGTTTGATAAACGGTTTTATTTTAACAATCTAGAATATAATGAATTGGTCACATTTTGTTTATGTGATTTATCTAGTAAAAGTTTTGTATCTGGAAAAAAACGTAGTTTTCCATTCGAAATCCCTTCAGTGTGACTATTCATAAAAATTAGTTATATCAGAAAAATATTGATGGAAAAAGAGGCTACTCTTTCCGTATGAATATGTCTTTCTCGAAAAGGAAACTTAAAATGAATTAGAAACCTAATATTATCCAGTGAAATCATGCCATTGTGTCGCCATTATATTGCTAGATAAACAACCTGTTTTAAACAACCATATTTTCAAGGTCATTTGCAACAGATTATTGTAAAAATAAGCCTCCATTAAGCAGTCACCTTTTTCTTTTTCCGTATTCCAAGATAAGACACAGGGTCTCTAACAATAGCCAACTTCTATTTATTGCGTTCTGATGACCAGCAAAAGATCTCTATCAATACCAAAGGTGTAATTTCGCTTCATTCAATCCTGAAGACCAGCTCATGGTCTCTGAATGTACCCAAGCGTGTATGTTGTCCTTATTGCCTGATGAAGTGTGTGTGTGTGTGTGTGTGAGAGAGAGAGAGAGAGAGAGACAGAGAGACAGAGAGAGACAGAGACAGAGAGACAGAGATTTGGATTTTGTAGTCATATCACTAAGATATCTGCAGGGTGACATTTTATAGTGTTGTCTAGAACTGGGGCATCATGCCGCAGACATATAGCACCATGTCCCACCGAGTCACATTATCCTGACTCCAGGCCGACCAGTCAGTGCTGAGAGCCAAGCGAGGCAGCTGCTAGTACAATTTTTGTAAGTCTTTGGTATGACTCGGCCGGAGTTCTAATCCGCGTCCTGCCGCATCCAAGGCGGACGCTATAACCTCTTAGGCCACCGAGATGAATACTAGCACTAAATCTCTGAAAATATCCAATTGTATATGTTCACTTTTTTGGCATACTGAAGACCAGAACAGTGTCTCTGAAGGTACCTAATGGTGTAGGTTGTCCTTATTGCCAGATGAAGACCGGTATCGAGGATTTTAAGTTGGGTTGTTTCTTTATCATAGATGTATGATATGTATTACCCGGAAAGAATGAAAATACGCTTTAAATTTTTTTCTTTTAATTCATCATTTTACAAAAACAGATTTTTAAAAATTTAAAAACCACCTTCAACCCACCATACTCACCCTCATTTGTTTTAGATACTGAAAGAAATCAACAGTAATAATCTTATGTTAGTAAAAGCATGATATATAGGTGTGAAAAAGAAAGAAGCCTCCTTGTTTGTTGCGAGACGTTGCAAATAGCATCAAGGTTTGACGATTCAAAATATTATTTCTGAAATACTGGTATTTACTGTATCTGTAGATAACATAGTATATACATACACATATATATATATATATATATATATATATATATATATATATATATATATATATATATATATATATATATATATATAGCGCAAACATTTTGACTAAAAAATGTATATGATACTGAAAATGTTCATAACAGAATATAAAAGAGACTGTTTGATTGTGAGATATATCAAACTTGATTGTGAAAGTACGGTTAATACAAAAAATAGCAAGGTTTTTTTCTTCTATATTTGGTACAACTGCAATACATTTTTGTCCAAGTTACTTTTTTAAGAAATTCCTGGATATGAATGTACAGATTTATTTTTCATATGTTGATAATAAAAATATGGATATATTTCATCTTAATTAGTGATACGTCTGTCACATAACAAGGAATTGCAAAGGTCATGATGGACGAAATTGCTACTTAGAGCAATAATAATAATAATAATAATAATAACAATAATCTTCACTTAACAACAATAACACATTTGGTAATAAAAGATCCATCCACCAGATGGTCACTTCAATGCACCGGTATTTCATATAAAACAGTGAATTATTATTCTTTGAGCTCTGATGCTTACTCCAACCCCAATCCCCAGCAAAATATGCAATTATATATATGGACTACAATGAGTAAGATTATTTGAAAATAATATTTTGCAGCCAACAATACTAGTTTTGTCCTGCACCAAAGCTGTCGATACGTTTACAATAATTGCATTCGAGTTGTGCGTTGACCAAAATAGCAGGCAGTTATCGTGAATCGCCTTGAGAATTTATGATAGTTTCCCAATTCTCAGCTGAGAGGTGACTGGAGTACATCAAATCGTTTCACTATATTTGATTATTGAATGTCATATCAATTCTTTCCTATCAATATTTCAAAAGAATAAACGGTAGATTTAAATGAATACTTGGGAATAGTCCATAAAGAACATAATCATCGTTCTGCCAAAGCAATTTATTTATGGAGACTATAGATTTGATACACTCAAATAGGCGACTAGAACTTTATTAAAAATGGATACATGTATTGATGCTGATAAAACGGTATTTATTTAAATTGGTCTCTGAGTCCGTATTCATCGAAGATGTCGATAATTAAAACTGAAAGTCACGCATAGGGAAATAAATATGTATCGGTTTCACTCATATTTATAGTATAAAGGAGTCCGCCATCTTTAGACAGATCAGCTAACCATACTGTCATACTTGCCATAACGAGGATCGGTATTTAGGAATTATTTGATTAAGCCGACCACTATGAATGTTGCTTGCTTGATTGATAGATTGATTGATAGACTGATCGATCAATCAATTGATTAATCGAGTGATATATTTAATGGTTGCTTGTTTGGCTGATTGATCGATTGATGGCGTGTTTGATTGTTTCTTGTATTGATTGATTAATTGATTGATTGATTGACTGATTGAGCGAGCGAGCGAGAGTCGGTCGATCAGTCAGTGAGGCAGTGGGTCAGTCAGTCAATAATTAACTGACTGCTTGCTTGAGTGCTTCCTTGCTTGCGTGGTTGGTCGTTAACGGTTCGCATGTGAGCTGTCAGATTGGAGTTAATGGTAATAATGTGTCTTGCGCAGAGACGAACTATGCTTACTGGTCTGGTCTGGGATTCGACAACCCGCTAATTTTGAGTCCGACTTGCTAGCTATTGATGCACCGTGTATTTTGTACAACAAAAGTAGTAAGGTGGGACGCCCTAGCGTCAATGGGAATTAGCATTACAGAGACCCCTGGGACACTCTAGCGTCAAGGGAAATTTAACATGGAGAAAAATCGTGGGACGATCTAGCGTCAAGGGAAATTTAACATGGAGAAAAATCGTGGGACGGTTTAGCGTCAAAGGAATTTAAACAGGGTGGGACTGTATAGCGTCAAAGGAAATTGAACATGGGTTTTTTGTTTTTTTTTTTAAATTTTTTTTAAATTTAAATTTAAATTTAAATTTAAAAAAGGGGTAGGCAATTGAAAGGCTATCTCTTTTCGAGAAATATGGCTGGCCCTGAAAAGGGCCCTTGGGTTTATGTTAATGTATTCATTAACATAAAGGGCACCGCATTGGTCTTCTTGTCCTTAGGCTGCGTCTTACTGTGGGTCCGTAAATCCGCACTCTTTTCAGGCATCCTTGTCTTTCAGCGTAGATCCTACGTATCCACAGGCTGGTGTTTGTCCTGTGGACAACGGTCCACTTGGATCGGACATACATGAGCATGTCCGTCCTAAACATCATGGAAGACACAAGGGTGGATGACTCAACTGTGGTCCACATCTTGAAGCGACGAGAACAGGTGAATCAATGCAGTGAACTGCGCTTATTTATAGGTACAGGAAGGATTGAAACGGATTGAGTTCATTCACCAATCCAAACACGCGTTACAAAATTCAATCCGAAGAGAACAGTCTGTGACGTCACGTGGTCTATATAGATTCGTTAGCGCTTGTGTGCAGTCAATCTATACGACAGTGATTCAACATGACGGAAACTCAGAAAACGATTCATTGGGGTGCACCAACAGGGGAGACTGCCCAAGGGAACCCGGACTTACTTTCAGAAGAGGTGAATTGGGATTTTGTGGATTTTCTCTCTTCGCAAGAATTTGTTCCGGAACCTTCGTTACCTTCTTCATTACCGCAAGTGGAGAATTTTAGACAGAGACAGAAAGAAGAATTGGAGAAATTTATACAACGACAAAAGGAAGCGGAACAGGCTTTTCTCCTACAGCAACAGCAAGAAGAAGAGGTAAGAAAAAAACAACAGCAACAACAGCAAGAAGAAGTAGCAGCAAAGAAACAGGAGGGTGAAAATCAAACGGTCACGGTACTGTTGGACATTTTAGCGGAGTTAAGAAGTTTGAAACAAATGTATCAGACTTCTTTATTACGACCGAAGAGAATACGACCTTCCCGAGCTAAACACGTCAACCCTGTGACTAAGCCTACCGTACCACCCTTAGTGATTTCAACCCAATCATCATCATCAACATTACGCAGTCCAGAAGTAGGCCTTGGCCGTGGCAAAGGCTTAAGGCAGTTAAAGTTGATTGCTTAAACTCACCCCTACACCATAAAGAAAAAAGGCCCTTTTCAGGGCCACCCACATTTCTCGAAAAGAAATACAATTTCAATTTGCCAATAACTCAAAAAAACCCACCCATTTTACCCTTATAGTACGTTTCTGTGTATGAGTGCGTGAGTGTACGTTCTTATTTTAAAATCAAAACTCAAAGACACTTACCTTATATCATTAATTTATTCTTTTATCCATTTTTTACAATCCAATTCACAATTCACAACACAACACTTTAATAAAAAGTTCATGAACTTCTTCTTTCTCCTTATTTAGTCTCTCTGTTTTTTGAATTTCTTCACCGTCTTTTCCTCATTTTCTTCCCTTCTTTTCTTCTCCTGTTTCTTTGCCTCTTGTAAATAGAATTGTCTTCTTTCTTCCTCTTCTTCCTCTGAAGAATCCCTCTCTTCTTCCGAAGAATCCCTCTCTTCTTCTGAAGAATCCTTCTTTTCTTCTGACTCCTCTTGTTTCTTTTTTGGGCAATCTGGAGACCAATGTCCTTTTTCTTTACAATAATAACAGGTATCTTGACTTTTGTCTTTTTTAGCCCCTGTTTTTGTTCTTTTTTGACGGTCTGGACACTCTGAAGACCAATGCCCTTTCTTCTGACAGATATAGCAAGCATCTTGACTTTTATCTCGAAAGGAAGGAGAGTAGTCCGTCGGCTGGTCTGAAGAGAATTTTCTAATGACCCCTCGCAAAGCTCTGACGAAACGTTCGATTTGGTTAGTCTCTTCCATCGTTGTGCTCGGCTTGAGAGTGAAATGAATAGTGAAAGGACAAGACACACACCCTTTTATATACGCTGGTCTGCTATGACTATAAATTAGTTTATGGTGTTTACACTTGAGTCATTTGACGTTTTGCACTCAAGATGAAACGGTCCTATTCAATCGAGAAGAAAGAAGAAGAAAGTAAGAGGCAGAAACGTGATCTATCGCCACGTACCAGAGCTGAAATCTTGGCACAAATTCATGCCAGTGATTTTGAAGAGGACATGAGTGAACCAGAATCCGAACCCTCTAAACCAAGTTCACCACCCTTAGTCAACCCTGAAAAATACTATTCCATTCGAGAGACGGAAAAGCGCTCCTCTAGAAAATTTAGAACCACGGCTTACACCTACACGGTGAAGTTTAAAGATTTCAAGGCCGACGGACCTTTGGAGAAAGCAGAAGGGTTCATCACCGAGATGTGGGATTCTTTGCTTACCGCACTCAAGCGACAATGTCAAGCCAAAGAAGACGATCGCTTGACACTATCCATAGATCACGACGGTTTGAAATCCCCTGTTTGGATCGTGTTTAGCAGACCCGCAGAACTAACCCCTTTCAAAGTCATGGACAAGATTCAACACGTACAACAATCTAATGATCAGTTTGACATCACCGATGGTAAAGCCACACTGAAAATGGCCCACGTCTCTCCTCCTCAAGGGACCGGACAACGCAAAAAGATGTTATTGGTGGACGACCTTCGCAACACCAAAACAAGTCTCGTCCGAATTCACAACCTTCAAGACCAGATGTTTTTAGCCCGTGCCATCGTGGTGGGACGAACCTATGCCAACAAGAACGACACGGTAGAATGGAAAAGAACCTGGAAAACTATTCAACAATCGGACCGAGCCAAACAACGAAACGAAGCAGAACTCCTGTTGCAACAAGCCGGACTGTCCAAAGACACACCCTGTGGCATTCCTGAGATGCAGAAATTGCAAGATGCCCTAGCTCCACGCTACACCTTGAAAGTGCACCCTCAAGAAGTGCGGGGACCTCTGTTGTTTCGAGGCCAAGACTTTAAGGACGGAAAATACATTCACCTTTATCATCACGATGAACATTTCGATACCATTACCAGTATCACCGGATTCCTGGGATACGGTTATTATTGTGAGAAATGTGACTATGGTTATAATAATCGAGAGCAACACAAACATTGTGGATCGAAATGCCGAGGATGTTTGGCCTCTCCACCCTGTCTGAGCGAAGAACCAGTGCCTTGTTCAACTTGTCTGCGCACGTTTGTCAGCCCTACCTGTTACCAACAACACTTGAAGACGCAAGGTTCACAGCAGAAATGCGCTTGTCAACTGCTGAGATTGTGCCCTGCGTGTAGACAAGGCATACTTACCAATAATGCCAAGGCACACATATGTCGAGGAAAGAAAAAATGTCACATTTGTCATCACATTGTTGACTTGGAACACCAATGCTACGTGCAAAAATACCAACCCCCACCAGAGAAAGAGGACGGTCACAAGAAGAAAGGCAATTTCATCTTTTTCGATTTCGAATGCATGCAAGAGACCGGCATTCACATTCCTAATTTCTGTGTGGCTCATCGAGCGTGCGAGAAGTGCATTCAAGAACCTATCTTCGGTCATTGCCCTCACTGCAGCAAGATTCCTGGAGGGCGTGAAAAAATCTTTCGGGGACCGAACACGTTAGCCGATTTTGCCCAATGGGTTTTAGACCCCGTCGACAAGACGTGGAGCCAAGAGGACATCGAACGTTACGGAGATTGTCATCGTCATGCCACGGTGATGGCTCACAATTTCTCCGGATACGATGGACAGTTTCTTTTGAGGTACTATACGGAACAAGGCACCGAGCGTCCTAAAGTGACTTTGAACGGAGCCAAAATCATTTTCATGCAAGTGGGACAAGTACAGTTTAAAGATTCGATGAGTTACTTGGCCATGCCTTTGAGCCGAATGCCTAAAACATTTGGAATGACAGAAATGGCTAAAGGATACTTTCCACACTTTTTCAATACGGAAGCCAATCGACAAGCCGTTCTACCCCATTTACCTGAGGCTCACTATTACGACCCCGACAACATGCGTACCGAACAACGAGAAGCTTTCTACGCTTGGTACCAGGCTCACGCCTCGGGCCCCTTCGACTTTCAGGAAGAAATGTTAAAGTATTGTCGTTCCGACGTGGACATTTTACGACGTTGCTGTGGAAAATTTCGAGAACTGTTCATGGAACACGGAGGGGTCGATCCTTTGAAAGAAGCTTGCACCATTGCCAAAGCGTGTTCCTTAGTGTACCGACAACGATTCATGCCTGAAAACACCGTGGCTGTCATCAGTCCTCAAACGACCAACTATGTCAAGCGTCAATACTCAGTCAAAGCCCTACGTTGGTTACATTACTTGTGCGACAAGGAAGACAAATGGATTCAGCATGCCCGCAACGGAGGAGGCGAAAAGACCATCGGAACGTATTCGGTCGATGGCTGGGACTTAGAAAACCCCAAGATCGTGTACGAGTTTAACGGCTGCTTATTTCACGGATGTCCCGTCTACTACCCTGACCGTGACACTAAAAATCAGTTTTTACAACGGACCATGGAAGACTTGTACCGGGACACTTGTCAGCGGCGCCTAAAGTTAGAACAGCAAGGATACCAAGTGGTGGAAATGTGGGAACACGAATACGATCACCGTATGAAAACCGATCCGGAGTTTAAACGCCTCGTGGAAAGTTACCAGTTCATGGACCCCCTGAACCCGAGGGATAGTTTGTACGGAGGAAGGACCAATGCCACCTATTTGCTGTACCAAGCCGACGAAGAGAAAGGAGAAGAAATCAAATACTTGGACGTGTGTTCGCTGTATCCCTACGTGTGCAAATATTGTCGTTTTCCCGTAGGGCACCCGCAATTGCTGACGGAACACATCGACCTGAAAAACATTCGACAATACGAAGGCTTGATCAAGTGTAAAGTTTTGCCTCCCACGAACCTATACCATCCCGTCTTACCTCACCATTGTCAAGGCAAACTGATGTTTCCCTTGTGCCGTACTTGTGCCGAAACGTGCGACCAAGACCAACCTTGTCAGCACACCAGGAAGAACGTGCCTTGACGGGAACCTGGGTCAGCGTAGAATTGTTCAAAGCTCTGGACATGGGATACCACCTGTTAGAAGTGTACGAAATTTGCCACTTTCCCAAGACACAACAATACCACAAGGGTGATCCCAGTCAGAAAGGCATTTTCGCAGACTACGTGGATGCCTTTTTGAAACTGAAGCAAGAAGCCAGCGGCTATCCTTCCTGGTGTCACACTCCCGAAGACCAAATACAATTCAAAGAGAAATACTACGAACAAGAAGGCATCACTTTAGACCACATCGAGAAAAACGAAGGCAGGCGATCGTTTGCCAAAGTGATGTTAAATTGCTTGTGGGGTAAAATGGCACAACGACCTTGTTTACCCAAGACGGAATATTTGACACAACCTTCCCGCTACTTCCAGATGATTCACGACAAAACCAAATACATGAAACACGTGGACGTCGTTCGCGAGGATTTAATCTTGGTCAATTACGAAGAAGATCTGGACTTTGTACAAGACGACCCTTTTGGAAATGTCATCATTGCGGTTTACGTGACAGCTCATGCTCGCTTAAAATTGTACGAAGCTTTAGAACTGTTAGAAGAACGCGTCCTGTACTTTGACACGGACAGTTGCATTTACATCCATCACCCGATTCAACATCACCCTGACATCGAAGGAGACCGTTTAGGAGCCTGGACAGACGAGCATCCCGACGACAAGATTCTAAGTTTCGTCAGTGGTGGCCCCAAAAATTACGGCTACGAATACCGGGACAAACAAGGAGAAGTGCACACGATGTGCAAAGTGAAAGGACTGACTTTGAATCATCGTACCAGTCGAGTGGTCAACTTTGGGGTATTGAAAGAAGCCTTGCAATCGGGAGAGGATGGAAACTTTAAAGTGACCACCTATCAACCGAACAAGATTGTACGTTTACCCACTCACCACATCGTCAGTCGACCCTTGAAAAAAGTCTATCAAATCGTGTACCAGAAGCGAGTGCGACTTCCCAATCATTTCATCTTACCGTATGGACACGTCGGTATTGGTCTGTATATAAAAAAGGAACCCTAGGCAAGATCGATAGTTCATTGGGACTACCAATACCGAGCGAACAAGATGAATACTTTCAGAGAAACACGAAACAAGTTGTTTAGAAAGGCACAATTCAAGTGTGAGACTTCGGAAGTGGAATGCGATTGTGAGCCTTGCGATGGATACGATCCTGTACCTTGTGACCTGAGCGATGCCGTAAAGCATCATGGGAACTTGGTTCTCACTACCCCTATCATGGAAAGTGATGCTGTGCGTGTCAAACCTGTGGGATGCGAAAGCGATGCCGCTCGTCCTCTTGGACATTTTACTGAGTTTCGTTTTAAAGGGGAATGTTCACCTTCACGTCTACCCCCTTACGGATGTCATCCAGCCCTGAGCAAACTCCTGTTCATGTCACCCAACCCTCATCGAAACGAACCTGTGAAAGACGAATATTCGTTTCCTGTGCGTTTGTCGGAATACTGCGACTTTGAAAATCGTCTTCAATCGTTCAAAGGAAAATGGCCTAAGTATCTGGGAGGACCGACCCCCGAAGAATTAGCCAGAGCCGGATTTTTCTACTTGGGCGAAGGAGATAAAGTCAAGTGCTTCAGTTGCAGTGTGTCACTTCACCACTGGGAACCGCAAGATTCGGCCTACGTAGAACATGCTCGATGGTCACCGAATTGTCATTACTTACCCTTAGTGGGACCGAGACATTGAAGTAACTTCTTACCATAATAATCTGTTCATGGATACTTTACAAGAGAACATTCGTGCTTTGCCTGTGGAGTTGAGAGAACGCATTTACCGAGAGCTGGTCAAAATACAAGTGAAACGTAAAGAACAATTGCATCCGTTACGTCACCGGTGTTTGAACCACTGGTACCTGAAGGCTATACAAGGATTGATTCAATTGAAAGTGTTCCATCGGACAGACATTGATCAACGATCCTCTAGTTTTAAAAAGGATTGGTTTGGTATGGGCGATTCTACCTACATCATTGTAAACGTACTGCATCGAATTCTAGAGGAAGAGTTAACGATTTACCAACATCTTGAACACAATGTCAACTTGGTGAAAGAGGAAACTTCTGAACGAATTGTAATGTGCAAATTAGTGACTGAACGATTTAAATTCGACACTGAAGTAAAACCATGTTTGTGCAAACAGTACATTTCTTGTGTCAGACCAAAGAGGATTTAGTATGACCTATTCATGGATACTTTGCTAGAGAACATTCGTGCTTTGCCTGTGGAGTTGAGAGAACGCATTTACCGAGAACTGATCAAAATACAAGTGAAACGCAAACTCAAAGTGATTCGTCCGGTTTTAAATTATGCTATGTTCCAAAGTACAAGAAGACTGATTATGAGTGGATATTACATTAGGCACAAAGTTAAACGAGGCTATTGGCCACCACCCAACGATTCCAAAAACGGAGTATATACTTATGGATACTTTACAAGAGAACATTTTGGGCTTGCCTGAGGAGTTGAGAGAAAGGATTTACCGAGAGCTGGTGAAAATACAAGTGAAACGTAAAGAACAATTGCATCCGTTACGTCACCAGATCTTTAACCACTGGTACCTGAATGGTATAAGAGGACTGATTCGTCAGAAATTTTTTCAGTGGTCAGACCTTGTTGAACACTTTCAGTGTATGAATGATGATGATGATGATGGACTAGACGTTCGTAATTTTGGTTACTTCGAGATTCACTTACTGCAACGTATTGAGGAAGACGAGTTAAAGGATTACCAACATTTGTTACATGGAATCTGCTTAGAAAAAGACGAAACATCTAGACAAACTCTGACGTTTCAGTTACAGTATGTAACATTTAAATTCCCTACTGGAGAACGAACGTGTTTGGTTAGAAATTACCTTTATTGCTTCCGAAACAAAGACACTATAAAATCAAGTTGCCATGCCACGGATTATGTCACATATCATTCAACAGATTCCGTGGAAGGTACTCAATGACCATATTCAAACCGTGGATCATTACCATCAATTATTACAAGAATTTTATCCATTCAATTTGGGACGACAAGTGGTGTGTGTCTTAGTGACTTGTTTTCTTGGAATTTCGTTTACCAGCCGATTCTTTGTGGAATCTTTACGATCAGTACTTACCACCTCAATGGCCTTAAATGGTCACGAAAAGCTCCTTTTGCTCAAAGCCTTGCGTTTTCATCTGGATACTTCTCGACCTCAACAGGAAAAAAAGATTCGTCAACTTTTAGCTACCCAAGACGTGTATGACGATGTGTGTGTAGCTTGTGACTTACATCCCCATTGGACAGATGTCCGTGCCTGGAAAGAATGGGGTTTTGAGGCTTGGACCCAAGAAGTGGCCCAATATGCACGAGAGTTGTTCAAGGAAAAAAGTTACTTTTCAACCCGTGTTAGTGACGGTGCCAGAAGAACCGGTCACCCAGGACAGGACTGTCGTGGACAGGCCTGAAAGACCCTTTCGGGAGGACACTTGTGTGACCTTACCCCCTACTATAGAACTGGTTAGAACATTACCCAAAACATGTGGTTGTTGTACAGACACTTGTGTTTATTCCACGTTCATAGTTATCATGTGCCTCTTATTCTTGTACTTAAGCCTTTGGCTTTTATGTATTTTTGTCTTTCGTATTCATGTTTGAAAAAAAACAATTCAATAAACGTGTTCTGAAAAAGTATATAAACTCTTGTCTTGTTTGTTTTCGTGTCACAAGTGACATTTCTCACACAATGGCTACCTCTACTGTCTCTGCTCCCTCTTCCTCTACTGTCAAAGTCATCGACGAACATTTAGATCGTGCCAGTTGGGAGGCTTTGTATCTTCGCCATCCCTTTAACATGCTCATTGCTGGACCTAGTGGTTCAGGCAAAACCGAATTCGTCAAACGTTTGATCGAACATAAACATCATTTGATCGATCGGCCACCTCAACGGATCGTGTGGTGTTACAAAGAGTGGCAATCGGCGTACAGCCTCTTGCGAGAAAGTCAAGGCGATTCCATCGTGTTTGTGGAAGGCATTCCTAAAGAAGACGACAGCATCGTCTCTGACTCCCGTCAAACCCATTTGGTCATTTTCGACGACATGTTAGGAGAAGACGAAGAAGAAATTAAATTGTGGTTCACGCGCAAAGGGCATCACCGTAATGCCAGTGTCGTTTACATCACCCAAAATTTGTTTCAACAAAGTAAAGCCCATCGCACCATCAGTCTCAATGCGCATTACGTGGTCTTGTTTAAAAGCCCTCGAGATAAATCGCAAGTGCAAGTCTTAGCCAAACAGTTAGGAACGCCTTGGCTGACTCAGGCGTACGACGATGCCACTCAAACGCCACACGCCTATTTACTCGTCGATTTGAAACCTACGACTCCCGAGGATTTGCGATTTCGTACCCACTTGTTTCACCACTGGTGCCAAGACGGAGGGCCTGTCCTGTACACGTCTCCGTCCTCGACTTCATTTCACTCCCCATAAAAAAAAATCTATAAAAACCTCAGACCCTTTTTCGTCTGTCTCACACAGTGTGAACATGACGTCCCTTCAGTCGCATCTTCCCGTCAAATTGATTCGTGCCTTGTATGGCATCAGTCGAGAAAATAATCCACAAACACGAGCTCGTGTCTTAGAAGCTAGTCTCAAAGAAGTCTTACGATGGTTCACGGTGACGGCACGTCAAATACTCCAAGGAATCATTCAGATTCCTCATCAAACCAAACGCTTTTTCGATCGAAACAAAGTCGCTTTGGTCCAACTGGCCGATCCCCGCATCGACACTCAAACCAAAAAACAAATCATTTTGAAACCTGGAGGGAGCGGTACTCTAGGAGGGGTCATCATTCGCTCACTCTTAAGATGGGATCCTAATGCCCCCAAAGTTATCCCCAAGAAAAAAGTCCAACGAAGCCCCAAGAAGAAAAAGAAAAAGACCAGGTCCCCAAGGAGAACTTCTCCAGTGGCAGGACCCTCCTCTGACCAGACACCACCACCCCGGAAAAAGAAAAGAAGCCCCCAGAAAAAGAAACAGAAAAAAAGTCCCCAGAAAAAGAAAAGTCCACAGAAGAAAACTAGTCGCAAGAGAGGCACTTCGGCCAGGACGCAACCTTACACTCGCAAACCACGATCTGCCACAGCGGTGACTGCGTCTCCGGCATCCTCACGTTTGTCCACTTCTCCGTTGATGACACCAGGAACTGAAGAGTACTTGGAGACGTTGATCACACCAAGAACTTCTCCGTTAATGACCCCCAAAAGAACTTCCCCAATAGCAGGACCCTCCAATTTAGTGGCAGTGGCTGCTGCTCACAAAGTACCTTCTCCCAAAATCAAAGTCCATGAAAGATCGGGCATGTTACAAAGTTTACTGGATTTGTCCAAGCAAGAACTGGCTCGATTTAGTCCGTTGCGTACCCCTGTACGACGTGTCATGCCTGTCCTCAAACTAATACGACGTAAAGACAATCAGTGGCGACGCGTTCCAGTATAAAAAAGGCCTGTGACCAAGTAGGGTATCAGTGTTTTTTTGGTGCTCCTGAAGACTCAAAGATGTCACCCTCCAGAAAACCCCAAGGAAAGAAAAGGAAAGGACTGCCACCACGTTTAGCCAAACATGGGGACATGTTATCTGTCCTGTCCAAAGCTTCTCCACCCCTACGAAAAAAACTCATTCAAACGGCCTCCAAAGAGGTCATCGATACCGTGTGCGAATGTTGTTTGAACGTTTTGAAAGGCACGATTCCTTTGTCCAAACACCAGAAACAATGCTTAAGCAAACATCGTCACGTTCTTCGCCAAATGGTTCGAAGGAAAATTCCCATTCGTCAAAAAAAGAAGATGTTAGTGCAACGTGGAGGCATTTTGCCCCTCTTGTTAGGCCCCATACTGAAAGGAGTCTTGGGAACCATGTTGGGAGGACTGGTGGGAGCAAGATAAAAAGGCCTTCGGAAGTCCCAAGATCTCAGAATCGACCCCTGACAACTCATGGAAGGACGAAAACTAGCTTTAGTGCCTTACAAACGATGGATGGAATACCATCGGTGGCAAGAACAACGCACTCCGCATTTACCTCCCAATCCCAATTTGAGCGAAATGTCCCAGTTACAACACGAACTGCAGTCCTTGATGGATCGCCAAGATTTGTCCAAAAGAGAAAAATCGCAAAAGTACGGTCAACTCTTGCAACGACTCTGAAAGATTTTAAGACCTTGATGAAAAGTCAAGCACCATCACCAGTACCAGTACCAGTCCCACCACAACCAGTGACCAAGACAGAAAAAGGAGAAGAAGAAGAAGAAGGGTTTCAAACTCCACCAGAAAAAGTACGCAAGTTAACAACACCACCTACCTCCAGAATTGGATGGATTAAAAAGATGATGGCCACCCCTTCTTCATCACAAGAGAAAAACAAAGTGAAGACAGAAGTGAAGACAGAAGTGAAACAAAAACCGATATCCCCCGCTCAGACATCCTCCTCCTTCTCTTCAACATCTATTGCCGGTCGCACACGCAAAGCATTGCAATAAAAGAAAGTACCCCAAGAGAAAAAGAGTAGCATCCTCCAAGAGTGGGTGTCTTATTAACACACAAACACAAAAAATAAAAAATGGAAAAAGTCTTAGCCAGCATTTACTACGATCGCTCTCATCCTGCAGGTTACGCAGGAGTTCAAAAATTGTATCGTGCTGCCAAAAGTCGACTGAAAAGTCTCCGTTTACCTCAAGTGCAACGATGGTTACAAGAACAAGCTACCTACACTTTACACAAACCCATTCGACGCAAGTTTGCCAGAAGTCGCACCCGAGTGGAAGGCATCGATCATCAATGGCAAGCCGATTTAGCCGATGTCTCTCATTTGGCCAGCTACAATCGTGGCTACAAATATTTGTTTTGTGTCATCGACGTCTTTTCCAAATTTGCCTGGGTCGTGCCCTTGACTTCCAAATCGAGCAGCGAGTTAGTGCGAGCCCTGCAACGAGTGTTGAAACAAAGCGGTCGTCACCCTCTTCGATGGCAAACGGACAAAGGCACCGAATTTCTGAACCAAGCTTTCCAAAAAGAATTAAAGAAACGTGACATTCATTTTTTTACCACCGAGAATCCCGAAACCAAAGCCAGCATCGTGGAACGTTTTCAACGCACTTTGAAAGAACGCATGTGGAAATATTTTACGCATCACCACACTCTGAAGTACATCGACATCTTACCGCACCTGGTGCAAGCGTACAACCAATCTTACCATCGAAGCATCGGACGTGCCCCGCAAGACGTGACTCCCGAGAACGAAGTGCTGGTGTTTGAGCGCCTGTTTGGTACGTCCCCGACGAGGGCTGTCCCCAAGAAAAGTGGAGAGTTGGCCGTAGGAGATTGGGTGCGCATTGGCAAAACCAAACGCACTTTCGACAAAGGTTACTTACCTAACTGGACGACCGAATTGTTTCGCGTCACTGGACGAGTGCATGGCCGTCATCCTGCCGTCTATAAATTGGAAGACATGAACGGAGAAGTGCTCAAAGGAACGTTTTATTTGCCCGAGTTACAACGTGTCACCAAAAAAGAAGACGACGTGTACGACATCGAAAGCATTCTCGAACGCAGAACCGGTAAAGTGGGCAAACGACGTGTCAAAGAAGTCAAAGTACGTTGGAAAGGATATCCACCCAGTTTTGATTCTTGGATCGACGCTTCGCAAGTCATCGACATAAAAAAGAAGTGACCATCATGCCCTTTCACACAGCAGACGCAGCTACGTCGACCACTCCTCCTTCACCTAGTTCTTCTGTGCAAGATTTACAAAAACAACCCTTGTGGGTGTGGTGTGGAGAACGTGTGCCTAAAACGCAAATCGTCTTTTTCTGCCAAATCTTCGTGGTGTATTGTGTCATCGGGGCAGCCATCGCCAATTTGAGTTTGCAACAAGGAGACAACCAATTGTGGACCATTTTATTGAGCAGTTGCATCGGTTACCTGCTTCCCAATCCCTCCCTGAAATTCT
Source organism: Sinohyriopsis cumingii (assembly GCA_028554795.2). Lineage (NCBI taxonomy): Eukaryota > Metazoa > Mollusca > Bivalvia > Unionida > Unionidae > Sinohyriopsis > Sinohyriopsis cumingii. The sequence goes on along the minus strand of JAPYKE020000118.1, from coordinate 48,969 downwards.
CCTCGAACGGGAACCTTGTGTCCAGTGCCAGTGTCAGTCACCACTCCAATAACAACCACAATCAGAACCCCATTTTGGGCGGAGACACGCCTCTGACGTCCAGTAATATCCCCTCGGACAGCCACAGAACTCTGGAATTATGAGTCACCAAAACCAATTTTACTTAACCTTACCCAGTGACAGTTCCATGGAAGTGTTTCCCAACAACACGTTGTGCTGTTACACGGCCAAATTACCTCAGGCCATCCCCTTAGATCACAAAGCCCATTGGGAAGTGGCTTTAGTAGAAATGATTCACCCCACCCAAGTTCTCAATGTCCTTCCCAATCAAAATTTTTTTTACGGTGGAAGTTACTGACGTGCCATTGCAACAGGAATTGGATAAGAGAGCCATGTCTGACGTTAAAAAAACCTATAATGACAAAACTAAAACGTGGACCTACCACTTGTCCATTCTCCCAGGCTATTATTTTAGTGGTCATCATTTGGTCAGCGCCATAGCCTCCAGGTTTAATGGCGTGTTTCTGAAAGCTTTTGAGCAGCTCAACAACAAAAGTGTCACCATGGAGTACCACAAAGTAGCTCGTCGCTTCTTGATGAAATTTGAGCGGAGTAAAGTCGTGTCCATTTTATTTTGTCCTGAATTGTTTGACATGTTGGGCGGAGACATGAACATGAGAACGATCATACTCAAGAACAACGAATTACCCATCGTTTACGACAACGAGTCTTTTAGCAAGTTATTTCGTACCCCAGTAGAACTGAATCAAGGACTGAATTTGATGTTTGTGTACTCCGATGTGGTGGAGTACAACGTGGTGGGACACACCTCCGTGCCGTTACTGCGTGTCATTCCTTTCAAAGTGGATTCTGCCACGAACGCTGACGAAGAAGGTGGGAACACTTACCACGTCCACCACGAATTTGTCCATCCTCATTATTTACCCGTCAGCAAGTCGTATTTGGACACGGTCAACATTGCTATAAAAGGAGATTTGGGACAAAATATTCCATTCACCAAAGGAAAAGTCACGGTGAAACTCCATTTTCGAAAACGGTTCTCTCACGACTCGTAAGTAAGTCATGTATCCAGTGTACCGAGGGGTGACTCGACAGCGAGGACACGGTTTAGGAGATATGTTAAAATCGGCCTTTCGTTCGGTGGCCCCGGTGTTGAAACCGATGGTGACACGCGGATTGCACGCTTTGAAAGATGCGGCACTGACGCAAGGCAAAGAATTTCTCCAAAATGTCATCATCGACAAACAAAACCCTAAAGAAGCCTTCATGAGGGCAGGCAAAAATGTCTTGCTGCAAACAGGTAAAGACCTTTTGGGCCGACGAGACACACCTATAAATGACCTGCACGCTACCGAGTCAGACATTCAGCAAGGACAAGGCAGAAAGAGACGACGAAGAAAACACCCTTTCACCAGACTTCAAGCGAGAAAGATCAAGAAAAGAAGAACCGTTCGAGACTTAGACGTTTTCGATTATTGAGAAAGAACAGAACAAAATGATGCACCGAGAGTCTTGCGCTTGTTCCAAGACGGAACTGGATCTGTTTGCCATGCCCCCCACCATGATGACCATGCAAGAATCCCAGTGGGTGGAATTTCATCCCGTCTCCTCATTGACGGAATCAGCTCCCATCGAGTTTGAAATCAAAGGACAACCCGAAGATTACATCGATCTGAATAGCAGTTACCTGTATTTGAAAGTGAAAGTGGTCAAAGCGGCGGACAACAATAATCCTGCAGACGTTGCTAGAGTAGCTCCTGTCAACAATTTCATGCATTCCTTGTTCAGTGAAGTGGACTTGTACTTGAATAACAAACTGGTCAGCAGCAGCATGGATACTTACCCATATCGTGCCTACTTGGAAAATCTCTTGACGTACGGAAAAGAAGCCAAGAATACTCATCTGGATGCTTGCGTGGTATGGAAACCTGACACGGCCGGTGCAAACACGTTTAACGACACAGCCCTGACAGAAGATAACAATGATCACAATGTGGGGTTTAACACACGTAGAACTAAAATTAAGGAAGGGCGAAGTTTAGAACTGATGGATCGTTTGCATTTGGACATGTGGTTACAAGAAAAGTATTTGCTGAACGGGGTGGATATCCGTCTGAGACTGAATCGTAGCAGTGCCGCTTTCCATTTGATGGCCAATGCCAATGAATACAAAACTATCATTCAAGAAGCCAGACTCTACGTGCGTCGTGTGGAAGTGTTACCTAAAGTGGGAAACGACGTAAGTCAGACGTTGAGCAGAACGACCGCCAAGTATCCGATACGACGTGTGGAAGTGAAAACCTTCACCATTCCCACTGGACAGCGATCCATGATCGAAGATCATCTGTTCCAAGGACAGTTACCCAAACGTTTGATTGTTGGTATCGTCAGGAATTCAGCCTTCAATGGAGTCCACGATCAAAATCCTTTTGAGTTTCAACATTACAATGTGTCCAAGATCGAAGTCAGTCGCGACGGCAAGACCTTGTGTACCCGACCTTTCGAGCCTAACTTTGGTGCGCAAAGAATTATTTGAGATCGTACTTGTCCCTGTACGAAGCCACCTGACAGTTAGGAACCAACACCAGTCACGGCATTACGGACGAGGATTATGTAGGAGGCTATGCTTTGTGGGCTTTCGATTTCAATCCTGACCAAGGCAGCGATGAGGGACATTTCCACCCTATAAAATCTGGCCAGATTCGTGTGGAAATTCAGTTTTCGAGTGCTCTACCAGAGACGGTGAACGTCCTCCTGTATGCAGAATTCGATAATACGATAGAAATCAACAGTTTGAGAGAAGTCATTCTAGATTACTAGAAGTCATGGAAGACTGTTATCCCTCTTTACCTAGTGGAGAAACTTTGGAGATAGAATGTGAGGAAACTGTGGAAAAAGAAGAAGTGATCATGATGAAGTCAAGATGGCCAGAACAAGAAGCCCATTTAGTCTCCTGTTTTGCCAAACACTTGGTGGAAAAAATGACGGAATTGATCAAGAAAAATTGTTATGGATGTCAAAACGATCATCCCAGTCAAATTCAACACGATAAATGCCTGATGTTGAATCAAGAAGAAAAATTGGACGAGTATCTGGACGATGCTTGGAGTCTCATCTCGAACAAAGACGTGTTGCATCAGTGGTATAAAGACTTGCGTGAACATTCTTGTCCGCCATTAACCACTCAAGAGATCCATCGTATCGAAGCTCTCCTGAATCAGAGTGAGGAAACAGAACGAATAACCGTTTATTCGTCAGACATTTTCAAGCAAAAAGTCAGGATCGAATTGACGACTTATTATTACCTGTGAAGAAGAAGAAAAAAAACATGGATACCTGGGAACTTTATTACCTTTTGAACCACAGTTCGTACACGGCTTCTTGGAATCCTGTCGTCTGTACTAAAGATGAACTCCCTCATCGCAAACCTAAAGACCATCTAGCTTACGTGATCAACACGGACGACAGTCATCTCCCAGGAACCCACTGGGTAACCGTCTACTTTCCTCAAGAAGGATGTGTGGAATATTTCGATTCGTACGGATTGCCCCCTTTGCAAGACGATATCATCGACTTTATGAGAAGAAATGCTCAAACCACCCGATTCAATAACGTGAAATTACAAGGCACAGATTCCTTGGTGTGTGGACAGTACTGTGTGTATTTTCTGCATCATCGCAGCCTGGGCTATTCCTTAGAACATTTAGTGACTCATTTTGATCCTCGTTCTTCTTCAAGAAACGATGTGAAAGTAGATCGATGGTTTTGTGACCATTATGCTTATCTTTTGTCTCAAGCTAGGAAACGTAGTGTCCATCAATGGCCTAATGATTTCCAACAGTGGAAATCACAATTTCATTCACAACGTTGTCAGCCCTGTTTAAAGTAGATTGCCAATTGAGAAAAAAAATGTTTGGTATTTGAAAAAATGTTTGATGTTATATTGTTGGATTATTGTTAAAAATGTTAGAGTTGTTGTTTAGTGTTAAGTGATTTTTGAATAAAAAATGTTGTGTTTTGAAAAAAATGCCTTTGTCTTTTGTTTAGCTATAAGAATGTAGGATTGATGCTCTTTGATTTCTTACTATCCCTCTCATGACACTCACTGAACGTTGCGGCTCGAAAACCGTGTGGGGATGTTTTCCTTCACGTCCGCGCTTTGACTTTAAGAACCGGGTTGTTTCCAGTCTAACCATCCATTGTCGACTCATCCTCCTACGAAGATGTGCTCCAAACTAGCTAAACTCAACGAAGCCTACGTGAATTTGCATAGGGTCAGACACAGTCTGATACCGAAGCCAGAAGAAATAGAGAATGTGAGAATGTTAAAAATCACTGAAGACCTGATAGAAGAGCTCTTCAGAGAAGAAATGAACAGGGAAAAAGAAGAATGGACAGAGAAGTACAGACTTCAGAGACAGCAGCAACAGCAGCAACAGCAGCAACAACAGCAACAACAGCAGCAGCAACCTGAAGCTGACAGAGGTTTTGTCGATTGCCGTATCGACACCAAAGAGTTCTTCTTCTCTTTCCGAAGAAGCAGACCTATCGCCAGAAAGTCTATCCTCAGAGGACATCGCATTCTTAGAAACTAAAGAAAGAATGCCATAGCAAACAAAAAAAAACAGCCCTTTTCAGGGCTACCCAATACTCTAGAAAAGAAATAACGATCGATTTGCCAATGTGTGTAGGTAGAGTAGTGTGAAAATAAACACTAACTCTTTTTTAAAAAATGTGAGGGTATGTGTTTGTGTGTTTGTAAGTGCTTAAGTAAGTTGGTATGAATAGTAGATTAAAATCATGTTTTTTTGGTGTTTGAGGTGTATAGTTGGAGTTAGATTGGATTGCTTTGCGTATGTGGATAGTCTATTGAAGTGATTTATAAAAAATTTTAAAATAGTGATGGGTAGCATAAAAAGTGAGTGAGTGTTTCTTTTAGGTCCGCGCGTTGTTGTTGCTTTTTGGTCATGATCTAAGTAAGATCAATTTTATGTTTTTAGGGGGATGTTTTCCATCACGTCCGCGCTTTCACTATAAATTGAAACTCGCTGGGCAGTCTAGCTACCCTTGTTGATTGATCAACACAAGAATGAATAGCAGAATAGTGAAACTGTTAGAACTCCAGATGCACCTGGAATATGCCAGGCGCATAGTAAATGAACTATCAGCGGAGGCTATCGTAGAAGAAGCAAGAATAAAGAACGAAGAGGAGAGAAGACAGAGGGAAGAGGAGGAAAAAAAACTAGAAGAGAGGATGTCGTACAATATTCCCGAGACAGAGGATTGGGGTGCTGAAGCGAATCATCCCGCCTCTGCACTCTCAAGACAAAAAGTAAAAAGAGACTGGAGTCAAAGATGCGTGTGTGGCGCCAGGCCTGGAAGGTGCAACCATTAGATAGGTGCATCTGGAGTTCAAAAAAAAACAGCCCTTTTAAGGGCTACCCAATACTCTAGAAAAGAAATAACGATCAATTTGCCAGTGTGTGTAGGTAGAATAGTGTGAATATAAACACTAACTCTTTTTAAAAAATGTGAGGGTATGTGTTTGTGTGTTTGTGTTTGTAAGAGCTCAGGTATGTTTGTGTGAATAGTAGATTATGGGTTTCTTAGCGTATGTGGAGAGTATAGTTAGGGTTATATTATATGAAATGAAAAAAGTAGGGGGATGTTTTCCTTCACGTCCGCGCGTTGTTGGGTCATGATCTAGGTAAGATCAATTTTATGTTTTTAGGGGATGTTTTCCTTCACGTCCGCGCTTTTCGTATAAGAACCCACAGTATTCGTCGTTCAAACCATTCTACAGAGAAGATGGCTTCGAACCACCTAGATAAATTTCAAACATTACAAGACGTCCTTGACAATTTGGGCATAATAGAACAAATGCTCGTACGACTCAATGAAGACCACTATTCTTATAGTCCGCATAGAGTAAAAATGGAAATTAACAATTTAAGAAAAGCAAAGGTTATGATCAGTGGTGTCATGAAAGAGATAAAAGAGGAGAAGGAGGATGAAGAGGAAAGAATAAGAATACGCAAATGGAACGAAAAAATTGAAAAAGAAGAAGAAAATGAGAAGAGGAAGAAAGAAGAGGAAGAGGAGGAGAAGAAAAAGAAGAGAAAGAGTGTAGGTGAGAAAATAAGAAGTTGGTGGAGAAAAAGAAGGACTTAGAAGCAGAAGAAGAAAAACCCAAAGGCCCTTTTCAGGGCCAGCCATATTTCTCGAAAAGAGATAGCCTTTCAATTGCCTACCCCTTTTCTTAAATTTAAATTTAAATTTAAATTTAAAAAAAAAATTTTAAAAAAAAAAATCCCATGTTCAATTTCCCTTGACGCTATACAGTCCCACCCTGTTTAAATTCCTTTGACGCTAAACCGTCCCACGATTTTTCTCCATGTTAAATTTCCCTTGACGCTAGATCGTCCCACGATTTTTCTCCATGTTAAATTTCCCTTGACGCTAGAGTGTCCCAGGGGTCTCTGTAATGCTAATTCCCATTGACGCTAGGGCGTCCCACCTTACTACTAACAAAACAAGAATTTAAATTCGAGTTAGAATCTATTTTTAAGGCTATTTAGAGAAATGACACTTCCTGTACGAGACCAGTTTAGAGAAACAAGATGGGCAATTTATAGAAGAAGAAGAATAATAACGAATTTGGATGAATAAAATGTGATAGTAACCTACAATCAACCGATTTTTAATAAGACATAAGAAACAGATCAACAGAAAACTGTATTGACTTTTCAAAAGAATATGTACTTATAAACTACCTATGTTTTTACGGATCACACGTTATTAATGGAATGATCCATCTGGATTGCCATGCAGCTACTTCATGTATCTTCCGATCAGCTGAATTTAGTCACAACACGTCGTGTATTTTGTACAGCTATACAAGAAATTAAAATTAAATTAACTGAACAAACATTCGAAGATGAGAATAATATTTTCCGATAGGTTTGCCACGACTGATCCTATTGTTTAATATTATGTTTAATTAGAAGAATTAAAACACGGAGTTGTTTGTATTACTGTCATGGGGTCATGTTCCGTCATAATGGTTGATTTGGATTGGTCGATCGATTGCAATACACGCCAATCCATGCTTTGCTTACTAGAATGCTTACACGTGCCAAATTGGTATATAAGAAGGCGCTCTCCAGTTATTGTGTACTTTTGAGAGAGTGATTAATGTAACGTGAAGTTGTTTGCATTTGCAACATGCACATTGGAGAGAATGTTGACATTCCTCTATGCTACATTGATGTAATGTGGCTGACATTTCTTTGGATATTGTACTTATGGAAATTGAACATGATCTTGTTGTTGTTGTTATTGTTGTGGGGTTTAACGCCATTTTTTCAGCACACGATAGGCTATACATGGCAGCCAGTATTAATGGTGGAGGAAGAACCCGGGAAAACCCCGGAAAGAACCACCGACCCACGAGAAGCTACTGGCAAGCTTTTTCACATACCCACATTGGCCGAATCCGAGATTCGAACCCACGCAGACAGAGGTGAGATGGCAGTGATCCGTAACGGAGAGCGCTTTAGACCACTCGGCCACTCGGGGCCCCGTACATGATCTAAGCATACTGCTAACTAAAATGACTGCTCCATTATGCTAAACAAAGTCAGCCTGATTTAGTCTAAAGTACACTATCTTTAACACATATTAAAATAGGGAAATGAATTTTTCCAAACTAGACAATACCAGCTTCTGAAAGTGCAATAGGTGAATTACTACAAATATAAAATGTAAAAAAAATTATCGGCTCATTTTTCTTTTACAATTTACCTCTAAAGTCCAGGATGTGAAAATGACCAAGCGTAGTTTTTGAAAGATGCATATCTGGAGTAAGGCCAAGCTGTATGCTCGATAACCCATATTATACCCATCAAAAATAGACGAAAATAAAAGGAAGTAAAGGTTCTTTGAACAATACCTTAGATATACAAAGTCTTTTCTAAATAGCCAGTATAACCAGTGAGGAAACCCGGGGAAATTCTTTTTCTTTAAAATTCTAACCCCATTGCAAAATACGAAACTATAGGGTGCCACCTAAAAAGCGTCGTTGTTGCTAGTATGGTTCCCTGCTTAGTACGCTCCCTGCGTTGCACTCCGTTGTATTAAGTCAGTTGAACGCCGACGCCTTTTTGTCACGTGATCAAAACAAATGGCCTCACATGGAAAGATCTAGTTAATCTTACGGTGGCACATTTATTCCTTTAATCTTCTCTCTCTTAATGACACAGTATGAACTTTACTAATACTTTTGATTTGAATTATAGCAGTCGTTATCTTGTCTTCAAGCTCAACCACCAATTCGTCATATAATCATTTTTACAAATATTTTTACTAGTAGCCGAAGATGAAATAAAAGGGTATACACAACGATATTTTGATAACATTGCACATTTGTACACAGCGTTATCTCAGAGAATCCTTCTTCAATCGATTCCTTGATAAATTTTACGTCGAAATTGATAAGAAGTGATATACGACAGCCTAAATATAGCCAAAGATTAAGTTGAAAATATCACCCCTCTATTATGCTTCAACACTACAGATTGCAACATACGTTATCGTCTTCCATCTTGGATTCTTCGTCGGGATTCGAACTTGAAATCAGTAGAACATTTTGGCATTAGGACTTCAACAATTTTATTCTTTGATTATTTTTTGGATTATTTTGGATTTGATTCTATAAAACCGTACGTTAATTTTTTTTTTTACATAATTTTTCCCGGGAAATAAATTATTGTATTTTTTTCAAATCTTGTTGTTTTCACTCTTTCTTGTGTTGCTGTTTATGCGAGCCTAAACACGTGACATAAGAGGGTGGAATAATGTTCGAATGTCGTGCTATGCCAGTACTTGAACAAGTTTAAATTGATACTGATATATTATTTTACATATATTATACTCATTGTGTGTCATTAGGCAAGGTACATTACTTGCCTCAACATGATACAAATTTTAATATGCTGCTGTGCTTTTTTATAATTAATTTTAATTTAATGAGGTTAAATTAATTAATTAAACATACAATAATATTAATGTCCTCGTTTATACCGGGGAATATTTAATTTATTTAACTTAACACCATGAAGATTTGATCCCAAATTTTGGCATGTAAGTGTAGTTTTATTTAATCATTATTGATTTGCCCAGACAACCCACTCCAAGCCCCTTCCCCCAACCACCCTCTCTAATAGAACAGATAGTATTTTGGTCTTAATCTTTGGCAAACGAAAGCTGCCATCTTTCGCCTTAGATCAATTTTCATGTGAAAGGTATCAAGGGATTGATTGAAAATGGAATCTTTTACAAATTACGTGATGTGTGTGTGTGTGTGTGTGATTTGGATTTTTAATGTAGCTTTAACAATTTGTTAGTCATATCGCTACGATATCTTAAGTGTGGCAGTTTTTTGTGATGTCTCGAACTAGGGTATCATGCCGCAGACACGTAGCATCATGTCCCACCCAGTCACATTATCCTAACACCAGGTAGACCAGTCCAACATTAACCTAATGCTAAGCGCCAAGCGAAGCAGGTGCTTGTCCTATTTTTCAAAGTCTCTGGTATGACTCGGTCAGGTTTCTAACCCGCAATGTCCCGCATCCGAAGCAGACGCTATAACCACTTTCAAATTCTGTAAAATTACGATTGAATTAGAGCTTTCCTCCTATAATATGGTACAATGATGCATCCTCATCAAGTATTCTTCCTCTTCTTCGTTATCATCATCCTCGTCACATTTGCTCTGAAGTCAGTTTAATCTTAAAAGTGGGATAAACTGGAATTAATGTGACTTTCGTTGTTATTAAGGATCATAAATATACAGAATGTGAATTTAACCTGAAATGACGGGACATAGCAGGTATATATGTGTAAGAGAGATAACTCGACTAGACCTATTGACTGCATAAATTGAGTAATTTTTCTTGCATAATGGCATGCTCCAGGACTCACGGTACTAATTCCACTCCAATGGTAAACATATGGAAACACTGCCATATTCAAAATTCAATAACTTAAAATTTATGGGTGCTGATAATGACACCTATAATTTTTCGTGCACATCTAACCTTGGTGCAAGCTTATGTGTGGAGAACACCATATGACCCGCGGCAATTTGTTTACATACATGTGCATGAAACACGTGTTATTGATTCTGCACCAAATGAATCAGGTGCTACTTTCAGTATTGAGTACTCCTGAGTCAAGCCTGTAAAAATGCTAAAATTGCATCAGTAGAAATTTGTCAATATTTTTTTTACATTACATATAGGACAAGCTCTCAAAAGATATTTTTCCTAAAATTTTAATTTTCATTATTAACCAATTATGGACCACCAAACCTGTAAATACTCTATCATTTCTTCACCCATTTCTAGACTGGTTCACAGTTCTTCCGTATAATTAGTACCGTGTGTCCTATAACCAGATTTAATTTTTTCTGAAAAAGTTGTATTTTACTCCTTGATATTAGAGCATAATTGTAAGAAAGAATTGGCCATGCTTGTGCATGGATAATAGTGCAATAGCATTTTATGTGATACCAATATCTATAGTTAAATTGCATCCGCATCACATGTTGCTGTGTTGTATTGTACTTATTAATGGCTTATTCTTGTTATTAAAATAATTGTTTTCTGCCTTTGTATCTTCATGTTATCTTTCTATGGCATGCATGCTACACAAAAGAAACACAAGCATGCTGACATCAGCAAGTATGACATCACAGGGTATCAAATTACATGACGCATTGTATTTTCATCTCTCACTGGCTATAAGACAAGTTTTAAATGTTTTAAATTTCAAAATTGCATTTCTTTTCTTGCTGACTCTCACAGAAATAAGATACAGTGCATCCCTATTCACATCAATCAAACAAAACAAATAAGTGTGCCACATGACAGGTCAAAATGATAAGAGGCCATTGCCCTTTTGTGACTAAAACATATACACACACCCATGAAGCATCAAGAGATGCTGACATTCCAAACTTATTTAAACTATCATCACATGTGATTCATGACCCCCAAATGTTAATAGAAAGGTATAAAAGCCAAGGAAGAGTTCCATAAGCTTTATTATACTGAATAATTAAATAACATAGTGCTACTTTTTAGTATAAAACTATGGGGAAGGGTGAATAAGCAAAGAATAGACAGAGTAATTTCTTCAAGCCTGGTAATGTTCCCCACAACGGGGGTGGGGGGAATGTGTATCAACCCAAATAACACATCAGCATGAGGTATGTTACATAAGGACAGCAAGAGACAAATTTGAAAAAGCTATCCAAAGTTCCTATAATGCTGACATTGATGTTGGAGACAGAAAGTGTATGCACAAACTGTTATGACTCAAGCTATTAAGTATGCTGGAGGTGGAGAAATGTGTGAAAAACTTTGCTATGCCAAGACAAGTTCATGTCTCTATGCAATATGCAGACACTGATAAAAATTGTCACTGAATACACTACTTGTTAAATTTAAGTAATAGAATTGAATTGCATATTGAAGTTGTCTAATACATAAACATATACCTACATTTACCCAAAGCTCATAAAAAGTTAAGAAAAAGTCTCAAAATCATTACTGTGGCTACTTTCCACTATAAGCAGTGTTAAATTACTTACTTTTTAATATAAAGCTGAAAAAATGCATACATTATTGAACAAAAGAGAAACAAAGCAAACATTGCAATCACTCAATTACAGTCAAAGGGGAGGTAATACACCTTGAATTGGCAAACCAAATAGCAAGCTCTAATTTACAGCTAAATGATTCCTTACTATTACTTGATGGTAAGAACAGAGCAATGTAGGTTTAATAAATAGCTTTTGTTTCAAATATGAAACCATATTTCTGACATGAAGCTTGTTTTCATTTATTCACAACAACATATATGGTGAAGAAAACCCATATCACTTAGTGCACGCAGTAATCAAATGCTAAGATTTGGAATAATGTGTTCTGAGACCACAAGTTGCAACACCCTGAGTATAAAGGTTTTCTATCATGGGACTTGGTACATGAAGAAAAAAGAGATCTGGTTTGGTGGGAGAGAGCAGTATGTTCACCATGCAGTTATACATCAAGAATGTTTCAACTGTATGAAGGGAGGTTGGGGAAGAAAAACTGCCTGTGTAAAGAATGCAATACAGATAGGACTTTTGCAGACTTATATTGGGAATGAAGGGTTGAAAATTATTATTTTAAGTGAAAATGTCCCTCCCTGCTCCCTCAACAAAAGGAATGCAGAAAAGTTCCAATACTGTTTGCCCAAAAATGTAATGTACCAATATGAGAAACATGCTGAACATAGAATAGGTGTCAAGGAGTTTAATTCTAGGATAAGAAATAAGATAGGTATAATTGATATTCAATGTGACTCGACATATAATAATTCAATTTACAGGTTGAGGCACTGCAGCATGTGCAGTTTTGTGCACAGTCCTTATTTTTACAATGTTCTCTGCTTTGATCTGCTGAGTGTGTCTCTAAAGTTAAATGATCAGTACTGATACATAAGTGATTGTGACATAAGTGGCTTACATATAAAATCTACCCCACCCCACCCCATTTTTGGGAATTATTGCATGTGTTAAATGGTATTTAACCATACAGGCCAATCTATGGGTACCATCACATGAAATTCTGCCATCAGGCCATACTGTGCTCTTTTCCCTATGGCCTGAGCTATATACTTCCACTCTCCAGTGTATAAAACCATCCCCATCTGTCTTTTGTATAGAATTTTTCTCCAAAATCACATGCAAACCATGATAAAAAGACTCCATTATCACTGTCATATGTAAAAACCACCAAATTGATACCCTGGATGCACGTGGTAACCATGGAAACAACAAACTCCTATTATGGTATAGGTCGCATATAGGACTCACGGTACTAATTCCACTCCAATGGTAAACATATGGAAACACTGCCATATTCAAAATTCAATAACTTAAAATTTATGGGTGCTGATAATGACACCTATAATTTTTCGTGCACATCTAACCTTGGTGCAAGCTTATGTGTGGAGAACACCATATGACCCGCGGCAATTTGTTTACATACATGTGCATGAAACACGTGTTATTGATTCTGCACCAAATGAATCAGGTGCTACTTTCAGTATTGAGTACTCCTGAGTCAAGCCTGTAAAAATGCTAAAATTGCATCAGTAGAAATTTGTCAATATTTTTTTTACATTACATATAGGACAAGCTCTCAAAAGATATTTTTCCTAAAATTTTAATTTTCATTATTAACCAATTATGGACCACCAAACCTGTAAATACTCTATCATTTCTTCACCCATTTCTAGACTGGTTCACAGTTCTTCCGTATAATTAGTACCGTGTGTCCTCCAATCTCTTCCCCCCACCACATCTCCAACAAAGTGCAAATACTGAGAGTAAAAGAGAAATTATTGTGTTCTTTCATTATGGCAAGCGAATATCTCAAATTCTTAAGTATTCTTAACTCTTTCTTTTTTGTTCATGCAAGCCACATATTACATATTCAATAATAATAATAATAATAATAATAATAATAATAATAAATCTTTGAACTTTATAGATACGAAACTGGACGAATGGCGCAAATCAGGAGGCAGACAGAGAGCAGCCATAATACTAATAAGCATAGACTGCTACATAAATATGGGGGGGGGGGTTCAAACAAGCAAGCATGGGATCTGTAAGATAAAACCACTTATGGGGGCCAGTGTGAAAGCCTTACCGTGATTCCCTGTTTCAAGCATTTCCAGGGCATAATTTAACCATCTGACAGTAAAGAAAAAGTTTCAGGTTCATTTTCAGAGGTGCTTCCCCCACCCCCCATCCACCACATGAACCCGCCTTACAACAACTACATAATAATAATAATACTAATAATAATAATAATAATAACAATAATAATGGCCTTAAATTCAGAGAGTGTAATTCAGCTACAAGCACTAATCTAGCCGAGTCCATGCATTATATCCTATTTATAAAGCACAACCCCCTTATATATGAAGTTTAAGATACATTTACAGAAATTATATTATGTTTCTATAACATTTAAGAAATTGGCAGTAGATATTCTTTGTTATCTATACTTTGCACACACACGCACACACACGCACACACACATGCATCTGTCCCCAAATAGAAAATATATTATGTTGCAATATAGATTCATGTGAGAGAAAGTTGAAACAAGGAAAGAAACATTATGCAGCTAGATTATTACAATTATTTAATTTCTATGATTTCATCAATTTCAAACATTTATTACACAAAAAAATGAGAGACTGTGAGCCTTTCCTAATGTTGATGGCAATGTTGTTCTATAATAGTGTACTGCAATATTACGAACCATTAACACAAACCAACTATCCAGCCAAACAAACAATAACAAAATCAATTAACATTTGGTCTCGGTGATGTGAAATTTTTACTTGTCCTAGATCTTAAGTTCGGATTGGCATCATATTCCCTATGGTGAAAGATGCTTTTAATGTAGATTCGAGTGGATTTTCCAAACAAGTCGTTTATTTGATCCATTTAAACCTTAAAAATTATCATAATAATAAATAATGTATTACGTAACTTGCTAATAAGTTGCAGACCTCCCATCCTTGATATAAGACGTTGCTTTCTTTATTATCTATACTTTGCTGATCAATTTGCATCATCTCTCTAGTTGGATCATGTTTGCGTCATTCTACAGTCAATGCTATGCGGGCACATGGCTTTATTTCATGGTCAGTACGGTATGTGTGCACATATTGTACCTATACTTGTACTTTATGTGAAAAAATACACGCAGATGAATATAACAACAGCATATAAAATGATTTATCTAAAAGCTCATATAGCGAAAATAAAATAAAACCATCTTAGGATTTTTATGTACAAATGTGAATGCAATAAATACTGGTCGTGAATGAAAAGGCAGCATTTTGGCTGATCAAGAACTTTTCCCTTGCCTGAGCCCTTGACACGGCTAGTGTCCCACCTTTATTGCAAGACCAGATCATGACAGGTGGCTTGTCTTCCTTGCAGATCAGTTCCAGTGGATGATTAGTAAACAGTATTATTGAATATGTATGTGTTTTAGTCCTGCATATAAGTCGAATTTCGCGATGCCAGGATATAGCACTCATACTGTATGTACAGGGTACACCTTTTGCCAATTTAGACAAAAATGGCCAATAAAATTCCACACAAAAGTTTTGATGAAAAAATACTAATTTCTTGTGTTCTTATGTACACGCATTATACCAACGTTTCGTGATATTCCAACTATCATCAAGTTAGTTGATTTTGAGTGAAAACGCTGGCATTAATATGAATCAATCAGGCTGTATGTTTTTTCTTTCTAATAGATATTTTTTCATGCGTTGATAAACTCTTATGTCAATCATTGCATCCTAACATTATCATGTTGATTAAGTATTAATGACATGCTCTCTGTTGAAGTCAGAAACGTTTTTATATTATTCTGAGCTTTTTAATAATCGAAACATAGGCATTTCCCAAACATTAAATTATAGTAGTCGACATGTCGCTGACTATACATTGCAAAATGACTCTTTACTGAAACAGAATGAGCATTTTGATTTTTGTAAGTAGCGAGAGATAAGAGTTAACTTATATCTACAACATGTGAGATTGTTATCAACAAATATATCAAAAGTTGTGCCAGGAGAAGTCACCTTAACAATCACATTATCATACATGACTTTTTCACTAGAAATGTGTGCTCATTTTTGTTGTGTTGTTACGAGTAAGAGATTTTATGTACTCAGAATACAGCTGTTTTCATTACACAATTATTCAAGTCTCAATAGACCACTTCGTAGTTTACTGTCAAGTTTAGTTTTGGCTGCACGCGAAAAAAATTATGTAGTTTCATCTGCATAGAGGTCAGTGGAAGAAATAAAATGTGCTATCTTATTTATAAACATGATGAATTAAAAAGGTTCGAGGGTAAAACCTTGAGGTACACCAAAACAAACAAAAATTCTTGCTTTTAGAAAGATGTCTTTCTCAAACGACTCTTCGCACTCCATCAATTAAGTAAGATGTCAGCCAATTTAGGTTGTCTTCATTACACTTATAAATATTCATTTGTTTCAGCAAAATTTCATATAAGCACAAGTTTAAAATCTTTGCAAAGGTCACACCATATTTGCGATAACCACTTCTCATCTGTGTTTTGAGCTGCATATGACGAATTGAATTTCCATTTTTTATCCGCTACGATCCTATTACGAAAGTATATGGAGAATGTCCATATGGAGAAAGCCGATACCTTGTAAGTTGTTATAGCGTTAATGATATTTTATTCATTTTATAATGGTTTGATGTACACGGCTCCAAAAAATTTTAAAAAATTAATTACTGCAGTGTTTAAATAATATCAGGAGATCATGATTTCAATATTTCTGCTTGTTTGGTTGGTTGGTTGGTTGGATGGTTTTGTTCTTTTTGCTTTAAGAGTTCAATGACAGCATATATTCGACAAGAAATTAAATGTGTTATGGATATATAAAAAAATGTATACAAAAACAATGGGTAAACAAAAGATTAACTTATTTGGACGGTACTTATACAAGGGTAGAACTCGTACAGCGTATTATACAACATCTTCGAATTTAAAGTATCCAATACAATTTAAAAGGATTAAAGATGACTCCGCCGCTGATGATGACGAAGACCACCAAGAATTAGAAGAGAAGGAAGAAGAAAACTGTCGCTGGTTTCATCAAATGCTGCTAAGATATAATCAACAACAAATTTGACTCTGGGTTCTTCCCCAAAAAAATTATTCCGCTGAAAGATACGTACTGAAATTAACATTTCGTTGTAAGAGTTGAAATGTTTGTGTCAAGAAGAGGATAGAGACCACATGATATTGTTTATTAGATCTGACACGTAGTCCTGAATTTCCCCTTCTAAATATTTATTGTCAACCATAGGTTAATATATGGTCGAGTGAAAAGTATATATGGGGTAAAACTGGAACGGTAATGTTAAAATTTTTATCTAGAATCCAAGCTCATTACATATACAACCCAACACCCACGTTTTGGTTACTATGCAGACACTCCACTCCCCTACAATCCAGACCAACATTTTGCCTTACTATCCAAACACTCCACATATGCAGTTCAACATCTGCTTTTTATTACTATCCAAATATTCACCACTACCATCCAAAGAAAAGGGTAGGAAAGTTTCTATACACATACTTTAATACAAATATACATATTTTCTCAACAGTAAAAAGTGTTTATAGACACACTACTGTCATACAGAAAAGAGAAAAGGGTAAAGGAGGTTTAAGTTTTAGTTCTCAACAACACAGATATATGCAAAGACATAAACGCATATATACGCAAAACATTATTAAAGCACAATACTTTTGTCTGGGCAATTAAGATTAGTATCTCTCTTTCCTAGATATCTCTGTGGCCACTTTCTTAGCAGTGGTTGTACCTCCCAGGTAGGGCGTTGCAGGATGCACATCTCTGTCCCCATTTCTTCAAACTTGTTTTCGTGGAGTCCACGAAGCTTAAACTGGTCTCGCTGTCATTATTCCCCATGGCTTCATTCTTTTCCTGTCAGAGGAGGACTTTGGCATCCCGTCAGGATGATCCAATCTTCTTAAGTTCTCTTTTGGTTACTTACAAAAGAACTTCATTCTATCAAATCCACCTGTTTCACTTGTTCCCTCCTCTCCTCTGCCCACACTTCTTTCATCTCGACTACTTTCTTGGCCAAAATCTCTTGCATCATGTCTTTGGCCAGGGGTTGGCTAAATACGGAAATGGGCCTGAATAGGCACGTGACCTGGCTTGATAAGTTAATTTATATCATAGGGTGTGGCTTTCAAAGTCAGTTTTTATCCGACCGGCGCCCTGGAGGAAGTTGTCCGTGCCTGTCCTTGGCGATTTCAATGAAAGTCGTCTCCCTCTTCGAATGCTCCTTGTAGGAGTGAGAGTCTAACTTTTCAACCCGACCCATGATGAAACAAGGCTGTTAAATCAGTTTTGGTAGGCATCATTGTGAACGGCGAAGTAGTGGCTGGAGATGGAAATACCGTGAGAGAGTGGCGTAAACGTCCTAACTGGCAGGAGACCTTGCTTTCTTGGGACTTTTCTTCTTCTTGTGGTTTTTCTTTTTCGAGAGAACTTGCGGTACAACCTCCAACACTTCTCTTCTTTTGACGTCACCTAAAGAGCCAATTTCACCAGATTGCAAAATGATTGGTTCTTTGCAGTTTTAGTATCTAGTCTTGGATCTGCCAGTTATGACAACACTACTTTATGTGGGTGTTTTTAAAAAGTGTTTTGGTTTCATGGAGTATGTGAATGATCCCTTTAAATAAGTGATGTTCTATCAAAGTAAACCATCGTAATGCTTCTGTAAGACTGGCTTGTAACAAATATGCTTAGACATGTGCATTTATTGTGACTGTTGCCATACCGTTCACGAACCAATTTTGCAGGAGGATGAGATTGAAAAGGGGTCACTGAATAGCGTCTGAAAGACAAGAATTCTATTTTGTTTTCTTTATAATTGTTTTGTTCTTGAGATAGATGCCACAGGGGACATCTGAATGACAGGATCTTTTTTCGACATATATGGTCAAAATTATTCTTACGAAATATCAAATTATCGGGAGTGTTTAGTTTAAAACCGATGGGTAAATGTGCACGAGGTGTTTGGGTGGCATCATATATACATATTTCAGCCTCTGAAAGAATGAGAAGTATTTAGTGAACAACAGTAAGAAGGAAGCATAATGTGAGAGGAAGAAGAGAAGCGGAAAACGCTGAAGTAAGAAGGACAAGGAATTATTGTTGGAGTTAAAATATAAAATGTATTCGATTATAGCTAAACCCAAGAAAGAGACCTTCACGCGTCATGTATGTTATACCTTCCATCACTTCATCCACATTTACTGCAACTAAGATGCCAGCAGCAGTAGGAGAAGATACCACTACCATTACCAACCAACAGCAACAAAAGGAGTCTAAAGATGTGAATAGATTCCTCTGCATTGAATCTTTGAACTGTTAGCGATTGTTCGGAAGAAAGAAAGTCCACAATGCCTCTAAATTCTATGAAATAATGCTGAACTGCTATCAAAAATAGCTGATGATACTACAAAAAGAAAAACGTGTGAAAAAGTTTCCCATAAAAAATCAACACATTGTGAAAACATTTTGACAGAATGCATTCTTACCATCCAGATCTCTTTGCAACTTTTTTATCTATTTGGTTTTATGACCACTAGGTTTATTGTTTCAAACACATTTCATTTGCCACAACTTGCAGCTAATGCAAAAAAAGTGGGATCAGACAAATTCCTTCTTGTGCCTTCTGTTCTTTCCTTTTTAGTGATTCTAACCATATTTAATGGTTGATTAACATAATTTGTAAAGTTTAGATCATTTTCTGAGTGAGTATACTCTTTCTCAAACTGACCAAAATGCGAACAGAATTTGTTACAAACTGAAAGGTATCACTGAAAGCTTATAAGCTTGAAAGACTAATCATTAAGAATATTATATTGTTTCAATGCACATGTATCTATATGGTATATGGTAGCTGTAATTTCTGCTCGCTGCATTAAATAGATAGGTCATGACACTGTGATGGAGAGAAGCAAGAAAAATCATAAAACTATTCAAATAGTTTTACTGGAATGAAATAAAGAATAATAAATGATACTAGCTAGTATATGAGAATTAGATTTAAGACTCATTCAAATCAATCCTTCATGAAAATTAGATTTAATACTTATTCAAATCAATCCTTCATGACAATTAGATTTAATAATTATTCAAATCTGTTTTTCATGAGAATTAGATTTAATACTTATTGAAATCAATCCTTCGTGAGAATTAAATTTAATGCTTATTCAAATCAATCCTTCATGAGAATTAGATTTAATACTTATCAAATCAGTTTTTCATGAGAACTAGATTTAATAGTTATTGAAATCAATCCTTCATGAGAATTAGATTTAATACTTATTGAAATCAATTATTCATGACAATTAGATTTAATACTTATTCAAATCAGTTTTTCATGAGAATTAGATTTAATACTTATTGAAATCAACCCTTCTTGAGAATTAAATTTAATGTTTATTCAAATCAATCCTTCATGAGAATTCAATGTAGTACTTATTCAAATCAGTCCTTCATGATAATTAGATGTAATACTAATTCAAGTCAGTCCTTCATGAAAATTAGATTTAATACTTATTCAAATGAATCCTTCATGAGAATTAGATTTAATGCTTATTCAAATGAATCCTTCATGAGAATTAGATTTAATGCTTATTCAAATGAATCCTTCATGAGAATTAGATTTAAAACTTATTCAAATCAATCCTTCATGACAATTAGATTAATACTTATTCAAATCAATCCTTCATGAGAATTAGATTTAATACTTATTCAAATCAATCCTTCATGAGAATTAGATTTAATACTAATTCAAGTCAGTCCTTCATGATAATTAAATTTAATACTTATTCAAACCAATCCTTCAAGAGAATTAGATTTAATATTTATTCAAATCAGTTTTTCATGAGAATTAGATATAATACTTATTCAAATCAATCCTTCATGAGAATTATATTTAATATTTATTCAAGTCAGTTTTCATGAGAATTAGATTTAATACTTATTCAAATCAATCCTTCATGATAATTAGATGTAATACTAATTCAAGTCAGTCCTTCATGATAATTAAATTTAATACTTATTCAAACCAATCCTTCAAGAGAATTAGATTTAATATTTATTCAAATCAGTTTTTCATGAGAATTAGATATAATACTTATTCAAATCAATCCTTCATGAGAATTATATTTAATATTTATTCAAGTCAGTTTTCATTAGAATTAGATTTAATACTTAATCAAATCAATCCTTCATTCAAATGCAACTGCTGATTTGATACTCATTCAAATCAATCCTTCATCAGAATTAGATTTAATATTTATTCAAGTCAGTTTTCATGAGAATTAGATTTAATACTTATTCAAATCAATCCTTCATGATAATTAGATGTAATACTAATTCATGTCACTCCTTCATGATAATTAGATTTAATACTTATTCAAATCAATCCTTAATGATGATTAGATTTAATATTTATTCAAATCAGTTTTTCATGAGAATTAGATATAATACTTATTCAAATCAGTTTTTCATGAGAATTAGATATAATACTTATTCAAATCAATCCTTCATCAGAATTAGATTTAATATTTATTCAAGTCAGTTTTCATGAGAATTAAATTTAATACTTATTCAAATCAATCCTTCATGAGAATTAGATTTAATATTTATTCAAATCAGTTTTTCATGAGAATTAAATAAAATACTTATTCAAATCAGTTTTTCATGAGAATTAGATATAATACTTATTCAAATCAATCCTTCATCAGAATTAGATTTAATATTTATTCAAGTCAGTTTTCATGAGAATTAGATTTAATACTTATTCAAATCAATCCTTCAAGAGAATTAGATTTAATACTTAATCAAATCAATCCTTCATTCAAATGCAACTGCTGTTGACAAATTTAAATACTCCTGAAAGCACATCACATTTTCACCCATGCATATTTAATCCAAATGAACAAGACTATAAAATACTAGAACTATTGCTTGAAACACAGTTACTAATGAAACGCTATGCATATTCACTAATTACAGCAGAATATAAAAGCTTACATTTCACATATATGTGTACAAAACGAATGTATCAACATCGATTCAATCAAACCTACTGGCACATGCATGCTTGTCAGGTAAATATTCCAAAAACAATTTGTTAAAAACGTTTCTGCTCTCTCAAAGCCATGGATGATTGGGTCTGATCTTTCATTCATTGTCAAGTGAGCCTTAACTAACTATGCAATAATTATGAGTCAGCTTGATTAATGATGTTTCAAGATCCACTAATACAGTACACTGATTGTCACCAGTGATGTCTTCCTTTAACGTGACTGCCCTCATGACCTGTTTATCATTTAGTTGTGTAAGTGTCATTTTTTTATAGTCTTGGTAGTCTTTATTATCAAAATGACCATTGTGACAGTCATATCAGAAGTTATATCAGCACTATTTTCATTAACAATCAACCAGACATCACAAAAAGTTGTTTAATGAAATCCACATACTGATATCAATATTCATTAAGCAGAAATGATGATAGCAAGATTTCCAAGATAGCCACTGTGGCTGGCATACTGTATGTCAGAATGCCACATTAGAACTAACTAGAATTTGTTTAGTAAAACAACAATGTTGATAGAAACATCAGTTGAAGAAGAGTAGTGATAACAAAAATTTCAAGATGGCTGCTGTTGAGTCAATACTAGGAATTAGAGCCACACCGGATTCATTTTCGACCAACTATACATCATAAGAACTCTTCCAGTAAAAACCCGATAGCAATATTACTTGTCATTCAATATCATAGCAACATTACTTATCATTCAATATTATAGCAACATTACTTATCATTCAATATTATAGCAACATTACTTATCATTCAATATTATAGCAATATTACTTATCATTCAATATTATAGCAACTTTACTTATCATTCAATATTATAGCAATATTACTTATCAGTCAATATTATAGCAACATTACTTATCAGTCAATATTATAGCAACTTTACTTATCATTCAATATTATAGCAACTTTACTTATCAGTCAATATTATAGCAACATTACTTATCATTCAATATTATAGCAACATTACTTATCATTCAATATTATAGCAACTTTACTTATCATTCAATATTATAGCAACTTTACTTGTCATTCAATATTATAGCAACTTTACTTGTCATTCAATATTATAGCAATATTACTTATCATTCAATATTATAGCAACATTACTTATCAGTCAATATTATAGCAACTTTACTTATCATTCAATATTATAGCAACATTACTTATCATTCAATATTATAGCAACAATACTTATCATTCAATATTATAGCAACTTTACTTATCATTCAATATTATAGCAACTTTACTTGTCATTCAATATTATAGCAACTTTACTTATCATTCAATATTATAACAACTTTACTTATCAGTCAATATTATAGCAACTTTACTTATCATTCAATATTATAGCAACTTTACTTATCATTCAATATTATAGCAACTTTACTTGTCATTCAATATTATAGCAACTTTACTTATCATTCAATATTATAACAACTTTACTTATCATTCAATATTATAGCAACTTTACTTATCAGTCAATATTATAGCAACATTACTTATCAGTCAATATTATAACAACTTTACTTATCATTCAATATTATAACAACTTTACTTATCATTCAATATTATAACAACTTTACTTATCAGTCAATATTATAGCAACTTTACTTATCAGTCAATATTATAGCAACTTTACTTATCATTCAATATTATAGCAACTTTACTTATCATTCAATATTATAACAACTTTACTTATCATTCAATATTATAGCAACATTACTTATCAGTCAATATTACAGCAACATTACTTATCATTCAATATTATAACAACTTTACTTATCATTCAATATTATAACAACTTTACTTATCATTCAATATTATAACAACTTTACTTATCAGTCAATATTATAGCAACTTTACTTATCAGTCAATATTATAGCAACTTTACTTATCATTCAATATTATAGCAACTTTACTTATCAGTCAATATTATAGCAACATTACTTATCATTCAATATTATAGCAACTTTACTTATCATTCAATATTATAGCAACATTACTTATCATTCAATATTATAGCAATATTACTTATCATTCAATATTATAGCAACTTTACTTATCATTCAATATTATAGCAATATTACTTATCATTCAATATTATAGCAACATTACTTATCAGTCAATATTATAGCAACTTTACTTATCATTCAATATTATAGCAATATTACTTATCAGTCAATATTATAGCAACATTACTTATCATTCAATATTATAGCAACATTACTTATCATTCAATATTATAGCAACTTTACTTATCATTCAATATTATAGCAACTTTACTTGTCATTCAATATTATAGCAACTTTACTTGTCATTCAATATTATAGCAATATTACTTATCATTCAATATTATAGCAACATTACTTATCAGTCAATATTATAGCAACTTTACTTATCATTCAATATTATAGCAACATTACTTATCATTCAATATTATAGCAACATTACTTATCATTCAATATTATAGCAACTTTACTTATCATTCAATATTATAGCAACTTTACTTGTCATTCAATATTATAGCAACTTTACTTATCATTCAATATTATAACAACTTTACTTATCAGTCAATATTATAGCAACTTTACTTATCATTCAATATTATAGCAACTTTACTTATCATTCAATATTATAGCAACTTTACTTGTCATTCAATATTATAGCAACTTTACTTATCATTCAATATTATAACAACATTACTTATCAGTCAATATTACAGCAACATTACTTATCATTCAATATTATAACAACTTTACTTATCATTCAATATTATAACAACTTTACTTATCAGTCAATATTATAGCAACATTACTTATCATTCAATATTATAGCAACTTTACTTATCATTCAATATTATAGCAACTTTACTTGTCATTCAATATTATAGCAACTTTACTTATCATTCAATATTATAGCAACATTACTTATCAGTCAATATTACAGCAACATTACTTATCATTCAATATTATAACAACTTTACTTATCATTCAATATTATAACAACTTTACTTATCATTCAATATTATAACAACTTTACTTATCAGTCAATATTATAGCAACTTTACTTATCAGTCAATATTATAGCAACTTTACTTATCATTCAATATTATAGCAACTTTACTTATCAGTCAATATTATAGCAACTTTACTTATCATTCAATATTATAGCAACTTTACTTATCATTCAATATTATAGCAACTTTACTTGTCATTCAATATTATAGCAACTTTACTTATCATTCAATATTATAACAACTTTACTTATCATTCAATATTATAGCAACTTTACTTATCAGTCAATATTATAGCAACATTACTTATCAGTCAATATTATAACAACTTTACTTATCATTCAATATTATAACAACTTTACTTATCAGTCAATATTATAACAACTTTACTTATCATTCAATATTATAACAACTTTACTTATCATTCAATATTATAACAACTTTACTTATCAGTCAATATTATAGCAACTTTACTTATCAGTCAATATTATAGCAACTTTACTTGTCATTCAATATTATAGCAACTTTACTTATCATTCAATATTATAACAACTTTACTTATCATTCAATATTATAGCAACATTACTTATCAGTCAATATTACAGCAACATTACTTATCATTCAATATTATAACAACTTTACTTATCATTCAATATTATAACAACTTTACTTATCATTCAATATTATAACAACTTTACTTATCAGTCAATATTATAGCAACTTTACTTATCAGTCAATATTATAGCAACTTTACTTATCATTCAATATTATAGCAACTTTACTTATCAGTCAATATTATAGCAACATTACTTATCATTCAGGGGGATTTGCAATATCCAGATTTTCAAAATAGCCACTGTGGTGTACATATTGAATTTCAAATCTGTATTATTTTCATTTAGGAACAACTAAATATCATAAGAAGTTTTCTGGTGAAAACCCCATGGCAATGTTAAATTTGGTTCAGGATTAATATAACAAGCTTCTCAAGATGACCAATGTGGCAATCCTTACTGAACCTCAGACTGGCACCATTTTCATTCAGAACCAACCAGACAATATAAGAAAGTCTTTGTGTGAAAATAAGATTTTCAAGATGGCCACCATGGCAGTCGTGTTGGATGTCCAAGCACATCATTTTAATTCTCGACTGACAAGACTATGGCATGAAAGTGTGATTAAAATTTAATATTTGTTTAGGACCAGCTAGACATTACAAGAAGTCTTCTGGTGAAAACCGTATGACAGTATGACTTTCCATTCAGGAGAAGTAGTAATAAGATTTATATGATTGCTGCCATGACGACCATATGAAACAAAAGACCAACCCCATTTTATACATGTACATATTTAAAAAAGAACTCCTTCACATCCACAAGATAGAAATACTTTATTCATGTACATATTTAAAATAGAATTCCTTCATATCCACAAGAACCAAAGACTTCATTCATGTACATATTTAAAAATAGAACTCCTTCACATTCACAAGAAACAAAGACTTCATTCATGTACATATTTAAAATAGAACTCCTTCACATCCACAAGATACAAAGACTTCATTCATGTACATATTTAAAAACAGAACTCCTTCACATCCACAAGAAACAAAGACTTCATGCATGTACATATTAAAATATAGAACCCCTTCACATCCACACAAGATACAAATACTTCATTCATGGCCATTATTATCATGGACTGAACTGAACTGAAGACTTTAAGTTAACTATATTTCATAGCTATGACTTCCATGTGTCCCCTACCATCGATACTCTCTAAAGGTAGCCTGACTACATGGTGATTTAAGTTGGTGAGACCATATAATTTCTATGACCTGGCCTCTTACTTCTTGACTTTAAATTTCCAACCTGCCAAAGTTAGACCCCTACACAGAGTACTGACCTACAGGTTCTTTATCATGGTAAATGTGTGATGCCTTTTTATCTAACACTGTATAATATGGTAGATATTTGTACCTACGTACACACATGTGGAATACGAATCTAAGAGCTTTGTAAGTCTTAACTAGTAACCATAATATTAATAAAATTTAACATCTTCTAAAAGACCATCTTTAAATTTCTATACAAATCTTGTGTAATGTTTTATTTAATAATGTAACTTATATTTTCTGAATTATTACATAAATATGAATGCATGTATATGGTTTAATGGCACATCAGCATAAAACCTGGCTATACTGTGCCACACAAATATAGGCTTAAAAAAAGGCCATGATGAATGCATGAAAAGGTAAATTCCTTAAAATAAAGAATTCAAATTTATTATACAAATCTCTTTAAAAGTCTTCTCAATGTCAACACAGAATGTATCTTGGGTCAAAAATTCTGCATCTATTATTTGCCTCTAATGAATACAGAAAGGCACATCAGGCCTATTTTACATGCCCAAGCCCGCAAGTGGAGAATTATTTCATGACTGTAAATTTCCTTAAAATATATTCCTGCAAAATATATTAAATCATGTTATCTTTAAAGAACTGCTGAAAATGATAGTGCCAGTTGTATTATGAAGCGAATTTAGTAAGTGACAGTTATAGATAGTGCCATGGAATGTGAAGTCCTGTAAGGTCTGATATTCTTAAAAAATTGCAAAAATTCAGACCATGGTAATTTTTCAGAAAATTAGTTACTAAAGTCATCTTCTTCTATGCATATACTGTATCTCCATTAACAGCTTTGCCAGTAGCTTCTCGTGGGTCACTGGTTCTTCCCGGGTTCTTCCTCCACCATTAATACTGGCCGCCATGCATAGCCTATCGTGTGCTGAAAAATGGCGTTAAACCCCACAACAACAACAACAACCATTAACAGCTGTGCTGTGTTTCATAGCAAAGTAATAAAAATGGTGGAGTCAGTTACACAAGCTTATGACCAAATGAGGGGATGGCTATTTTAAAAAGAGACCCTTGAAGGGACTGACATTCTGCTGTCTATCATTCAAGGCCCACTAGACATTATGGTAAGCAATTTAGCCAAAAACCCAGTGTCGATATGGTCATCAATTCAGGATAACAACAAGATTTTAATAATAATATTGTTATTTCAGGATTGTTAACATATTCAACATCTTAGGGTCACCATTTTTACTGAGGACCAAGATGAGATCATAAGAAATATTTTAGTGAAATCTCCATGTTAATACATGTACTTCCATCCATTCAAGAGAAGAAGTGATAATATTTTCCAGATGTCACTGTGGCAGTCATACTGGACATCAGATTATGTCCATTTTCCTTTTAAACCAACCTGACACAATAAAACCTCTCTTAGTGATAACACGATGTCTACATGACCATCCGTTCAGGTGCAATTACAATAACAAGATTTTCAGGATGGATAAAATGGTGTCCGTATTGGATGTATGTGTGGCACCCTGTACATTTATCACATATTAGACCTTTCAATGAATGTGTTGGCAACGTTTCATGCCCATTCTCCCAGTAATTTTGGAGGAGTAACAATAACAGAGATAAAACATTTAACATACAGATGGACAGATGAAAGGTCATCTCATAAGCTCTTCTGGTTTGTGACCAAAGCTAAAAACTAACAATTTTAATCTGATAAAGAGTTGAATATTAAATTTAAATGCATCACAAATAAGAGTTATTTACCTTAGTCTACAACTTCATGTAGTTTCTGAAAATGCAGTTTTTCATTTAGACAAAGAAAGTTATAAATTCTAAAATTGAATCTTTAGCTTAGTAACCAGCACCATAAAATTACCAACAGGATAGCAAACGTTCACAGACTGGTCATCCAATACAACATACATTGGCATTAAGGAATTTCAACACCTAACACTCTAGACATTTCATAGAAATCAATACATTTACGTGCAATCTACTTTTCACAATTGTTACTGGCATAAACATCAATTAGTATTATCAATCCACAGTGCATAAAAAAAGAAACAAACAAAGCCATGTTGCTGTTACTATTAGGTTTAAGCGAACAAGCAAAACCCAGCTTTGCTTAATATGGTAAACATTATACCAAAATATTACCTTTCAACAGCTACAAACTGAAATATGGTAACAGTAATACAGGCCTTAGAGATCATCCATTTCATAAAATAATTCCAAACTTTATATCCACCCACCCCCCTTAGTTCCACTGATCAATGATAAAACTGACAATATAAAACTGAATAGATGGTCTACCCAAAATTATATCAGTTGGACCAAGGATGGTTCTCTTATTTAGGACATTACTCAACCAATAATCATAATGAACAGAAAAATATAACAGTAAACAATTCACCCAAAATAAGTGCTTAAAGTTTTCTGGTATCTGTTTTAAAGGTTTCACAAAAAGATAGCTCTCTTTAATATCTTGTTATGTGTATAAAACATAGCAGAAAAGAGTGAAAACAACAAGCTTTGTAAAATTTAACAAATAATTTATTTCCCTAGGAAAATAAGGTAAAAATGAGAAAAAGAACTTATGGTTTTACAAATCACATCCAAAATTAATCCAATAATTAAAAAATAGAAGTCCTATTATTAAAAAGCCCTAAATGAATTTGAGTTTGAGTCCCGATGAAATCCAAAATAGAAGGTGATGAAGTCTGTTGCAACCTTCAGATTGCTGTTGTGTCAACAGTTCCTTGTTGAATCAGAGAAAGAATTAAGAATTTGCATTAAAATAATTCTCTGTTCGAGTGCTGAAGGGCATAAAAGATGCAAATAAAAAGACAACAGCGATCTAGAAACATCTTTGCTGGACAATAAATTCTCCCCCCTTCTCCCATTGTACAACACTGCAGTCAAATATACATAGTGGAAAACTTGAAAAGACTAACTCTGGTGTGACATACTGATTAATGAATTAATATTGGTAAGGTATTCCAAACTCAAAGTTGCATGCACCTGTAAGTAACTGACTTAAACAGAGAACTTAAATAGGTCATTAAACAGTGAAATGTAGGTCATAGTTGCATACTTTTGGCAAGAGAGCAATTAATGTACTCAACAAGGCACATCTAAATAACAAGTTGCATAACTCTTTGGCAAATAATGCCCAGAAACTGATATAAATGCAAAAACTATAACTAACTGAAGAATGAAATGAAAGCAGTGACCAAAGTTTGGTAGGGTAGTTATTTATTCACCAAGACACTTTCACAGAGTTGGATGCCTCTATTGCCAATGACTTACAATAACACTTTAATCAAAGTAACTGAAGCATGAGGTATAAGTTACAGTGACCACATTTTGGTTGGGTGATTGTTCAGCTGACTAATGTACATTCACATAACAAGCTGCATGAATCTATGACCAATATTGATCACACTGACCTATTATTTTGTTGATATGTATGGTAATTGCCAAAATATATCTTAATATAACTTTGCATGGCACTGTGACTTACAAAGCCTTACAACTGACCTAAATATAAATTTCACCAAGGTGTGATGGACTAAATGTGTCTTGCCAATGCATGGCAGGCATTATAAATGTGTAAATTATATACAAAAAGATATGCTATCAAAAGTACAAAAAAATGCACAGTATGACATTTCGAAACTACACTATCACTTTCATAAGAACTAGTATTTTCTTTGCAAAACTCCCGAAGCATCTGAACTGCTTATCTTCTAATTAGACATATCTACATAAACCTGTTTTATTTGTCTAGGTCATGCATTTTTGGGGTGTAAACATGTGGTGGCAGCATTGGATATCTGTAAATAAAATAATGAAAAGAAAACAAAAAGAAACAAAATTATAAAAATAATGAAATCATATACACTCCATGAAAATCTAAGACTAAGGCACTTAAAAATCAAAAGAAATATCTCTGCAAACACTTTAAAGTCCAAAACGATTTGTAAACAAAAATAATTTTTTAAAACAAATGAGCAAATGATTCAAATAGCATGAAAACTAAACCAGGTAATTTACATAACAAAAGAAACATATCCACAAGATTTTATTTATAAATGTTGTGTGAAATTTAAGCAATTTTACTAGTCATCTTGGTAAGTACTGATAGGCAGACAGAACTAAATCAAGATGCCCCCATTGCTAGCAGCAGAGAATAAAATAAATTGAAAACATTAGGCTTCTAACTTCATGCGATTTCATGTGTAAGTAGTATAATGCATAAAAAAATCAAACTTTCATTGTTCTTGCATCAAATTGTGTGTGTGTGTGTGTGATTTGGATTTTTAACATAGCTTTAACAATTTTTCAGTCATATCGCTGCAATGTCTGCAGTATGGCAGTTTATAGTGATGTCTAGCACTGGGGCATCATGCCACAAACATGTAGCATGATGTCCCACCCAGTCACATTATCCTGACACCAGGCCAACCAGTCCTAACACTAATCTCTTAATGCTGAGCACCATGCGAGGCAGCTGTTAGTACCATTTTAGTAAGTCTTTGGTCTGACTTGGGCAGAGATGGAACCCACAAATACCCGCATAAAAATACTTTCCATTAAGTGTGCATAGGTTCAATGCATTGTTTACATATCAAAAATGCATGAAAAAATGCAGATGTCTTGAAAAAAAAAGAAATTTGACACATAACAGGTGGCCACCACCCTTACAAAATAAAATAATATTGATGATAATGGAAAATTCTTTGATGAAGTAATAATTCTGTACTGCTCAAGCTATTGGTTAATTTTAATATAATCAAAAGAAAATAGCACAAATTAATATTTTAGATGACGAATTCATTCATTAGCATTGATTTACATTTCATTGTGTTTCAAAACAAGAAATGTCTCATTCCAAAACAAAAATGTTCAAACTGTAGTACAGGTACTGAAATGCACTTCACATTTCTATTTTAGCTATGATCATATCATTTTTCATCAATGGTCTCAGAAGAGCATTTATCGCTGCCATTGATCATTTGATTTCCAGATTTAAAAATCAAAAAGCAGTATTGCAGTTATAACAAACAACAAATAACTGCAAGTGCAATAACTAAATTCTCATAGTTGATAATTGTCAACAGCAGTGAAAAATTGTTAGTGTACAGTTTGATCCCAGGTTATAATGCAAAACGGTTTTCAACTATAGAAGTATAGTGAAGCTCAAAAATAGTAACAAATGGATTTCCAAATCCATTCATCAAATGCATATAGATTCATTTAGTTTATTATTTATTTTTCTGTGTTTTGACTTTTCATTTCCTTCAAATTGCATCCATTTCATTAACTGAGCATTTTATTTGCATTCATCCTCCAATTCAATTTTCATTTCACTGGTAAAATTACTCATCATGCAGGGTTTGCATTCTAAGATAAAAATTAACCATTAAAATCACAAATAATGATGTCAGACATATCATTCCATACTCATCTTGAGTGTATGCCACTATAAAACAGAAACATATCTGTTATTTATATTCAAATATATTTCAAATATAATGCCTTTCTACCTCTGCACGTTTCTACTGTGCAATTTTCTACCTCGAAACTTTCAAGATTTCGGCATTGCTTTAAATTGTCCTGTAATGTTTGTAAGCACTGAAGTGACATTGTGACATCATAGATCTGCAGCCATACCAGACCACTCAGACCAGTCAAGTCAAGTACACCATCTTGTAGTCTGATGTGAAACAGAGCCAGACTCTTCAGGTGAGCAAAGCTACTGATACTAGTACACAGAGATCTGATACACTCATCCTGCATCGTCACATCATCCAGTATGAGGACTCTCAGGTTTGTCAAATTACTCAAGTCAAGTGTACCAGTTTGTAGTGTGATGCCCTTCAGTTCCAGATGTTCCAGATGAGTGCAGACACTGATACTGCTACACCAATATCTGCTACACTCATCATTCAGTTCAAGGAACTTCAAGTTAGTTAGACTATTAAAGTCAAGTACACCATCATTCACTCTGATGTCCTTCCACTCTAGATGCTCTAGGCAAATACAGTGACTGATACTGCTACACAGACATTCACAACACTCCTTAGACATGGTTACAGACTGTAGTGTGAGGGTGTATATGTTAGTCAGACTATTCAAATCAAGCACACCATCATGTAGCATAATGCTGACCAGGTTCAGATTCTCCAGGCGAATACAGTGACTGATACTACTACAGAGACAGCCACAACACTCCTTAGACATGGTTACAGACTTTAGTGTGAGGGTGGACAGCTTAGTCAGTCTATGCAAATCAAGTACACCATCATGTAATGTGGTGTTAATCAGCTCCATGTGTTCCAGGTGCATCCAGCTGCTGATGCTACTACACAGAGATATACTACACTTCTTTGGCATGGTTACATCCCACAGTGTGAGGGAGGTCTGGTTAATCAGATGCCTTAAGTCAAGTACACCATCATTTAATGTGATGGATTTTAGCTCAAGAGTCTCCAGGTGAGTACAGAAACTGATACTACTACACTCCTCAGACAAGGTTAAATGACCCAGTTTGAGGGAGGTCAGATTAGTAAGACTACTCAAGTCAAGTACACCATTCGGCATGGTTACAGATGACAATTCGAGGGTGGTCAGGTTAGTGAGATTACTCAAGTCATGTACATGATTACCAAACAGTGAAAGAAAGGTCAAATTAGTCAGACTACTTAAGTCAAGTACAACATCAGACATGGCTACATTAAACAGATTGAGGAAGGTCAGTTTAGTCAGACTTCTTAAGTCATGTACACTATACGGTTCAGTTATCTCTCTCAGTGTGAGTGAGGTCAGGTTTGACAGCTTACTCAGATCAAGTACACCACCCAACAAGGTTACATCATGTAGTTTGAGGGAGGTCAGGTTAGTCATACAATACAAGCTACTAAGATGTAGTTCAATATTACGTAGATACAGGGACTTTACAAAGCATGACTGTAGTCGTGACATTTCCAATCTGTGACTGAAGATCAAATAAATATCAGAAATTTCAATAAGTTCTTCATTATCTATTTCATTTAAGCATGCTATGTACATTTCAATCAAATTTTCTATTGAACGTGTTACCTGAAAATCATATTGATAATCCATTTCTTGTCTGTACTGTATAAAACGTGGATCCTCATCACACACCTGACATATTCTTGTGAAGGCTTTATGGCCTTTCTTTGTGTCATGCCCACATATGAAAATGAAAATGTTCTCATATCTGAGGACATCATTCAATGTTTTCAAGGATGTGAGAAAATTCTGGAATTCATAATCATTGTTGACTAAATGCTTCGAAGTTAGAAACTCGTGAATTGATAAATGAAGGAATGTAACAGAAACCTTCTTTTCCAATGGAGAGAATGCATCTTGCTTGGAGAGTATACCACAGTCTAAAAGGGCACCAAGTTTTAACTGAGCATTGATTCCAAATTTGTTCATCAGATCCTTTTCCTGCATTACAACAGATGGACCACTCGCCCCTTTTAATAGAAAATGATGTGCCGCCTGACATGCATCATTAATGTACAACTCCAAAAACTGTTCTTTCTTCATGTTTATGTCATCTTGATCTGTTAATGCAGGAGTGTATTTATTTCCTGTCTTGTTTAGACACCTCTTTATGAGACATTCAAGTATTTTTGTGTACAATTCACGCCTTCGTTTTGGAAGACACTGGTCTTGGCACCAAATGTGTGCAAGAAATAAAACAAGTATGGGTACATTTCTAAGAGAAGACATCATGTCCTTTTCTTCACATGTTGGGTTACCACTAGGCCTTTCTACTGTCATGCATGTTTTGTTTACATTAATCACATTCTGAATCAACTTCAAGACACCAGTCTCACTCAGTCCCTGCACTTCTAGCAACAAATCATAATGGGATAATGGTTTCAATCTGAGCTGTGAAATCTTCCAGGGTCTCATAGCCATCAACACAATTATCCCTGGGTGCAGTATTCTCCCTAACAAGTCAGATAAGAATGGAGGAATATTATTTCCCATCTCATCAATGCCATCAAGAATAATCAATATTTTCTCTGGTTGATCTTGCAAAATCTTTGACAGTTGGTCTGATTTCCTTCTCAAGCACTGGTTGTACAAAACATCAGTCAATGTTTTTTCAGTGGATATTTTTGGAGCATAAATGTAAAAAAGAAGAAGAAACTGAAGAAGTATATCTTGATCTTCAATAGCTTCAGAACTGTCCCTAACAGATGAAGGGCGTTTCCAATGAATTACAATATCTGCTGGACTCTCTGGGCCCAGTTGGCCTTTCTCAGTTTTATCTATCATGGCTTTTAGGCTATCTGGAATGATGGATGGGTCAGTTTCCTCACTAATTTCATTCTTTTTCTTTGGTTCTTCCATACACCAGGTATTGACTATTTTTCTACAAAATGTGGACTTACCACTTCCAGAAAGTCCTGTCAAAATGATTCTTTGATTCCTCCTCTCTGAAAATATCTGTTTGTATGAAGACAATTTCACTTTTTTTCTGTCCTTAGTTTGGTGTTCCAGCATAATTTCCATGTCAACATAAAGTGCTTCCAATGGGATTGTTTCCTCTTCATCAAAGACAGAGATTGGGACTGTGCTCAAAGATTTGTAACATGACTTCAGATCCTCTTTTAAATGATCTATTTCTGTCAAAGACAAAATCATGTGATAAAAAAGGGAAGATTAAGCACATTATGTTAAACACAAAATAATTCAAGGCTTGATAATAATCAAAGTACAATTTAATTATTTCATGAATACCTACAGCACACAGACTAAACAAAGTGACTATAACAGTGGTGATTCTCTGAACAGCTGTAATAGTGATAGGTATGTGTTATTAAAATTTTACAGTGACCTACCTTGTTATGTACATTTTTAACATGATATGAACTGTGACATGTCCTAAGTGTTTCATCTGCAATAGGTAAATTATGACAAACTATTGTACAACAACTAAATTCTCAATTGAGTTAATTATACCATTTTGTGTGACTTGTCCATCTGTGCAGTGGACCAATAAATGGTTAAAAATATCACCTTAATATGACTTGAAGGTTAAAGAATATGGTAGGTGATACACTATCTATTGAAGACATATGTACTGAAAATCTGAGATTATAATAATCAAATGTGTACTTAGAATTTATGAATAATATAATAAGTGGAAGGCTTGAGAAACTGAGGCAAAGAGTTCACAGATTCTTATACACAACCCACATCTGATTTAAATCCAGTACAAAAAAGTATTTTCTGGTAGTTATGTTATATATATGTTATTGGAAGACCAAAATCTTTTCACTAGTCCCAAGATGTTGAAACATGAGTTTTAGAATGACAAAAGCAAGCAAACATAATTTTAAATCAGAAATAATAGCAAGGCAAGTCAATTAAACTGGCTAAAATCCGAAAAAGGTCAGATAAAAGCAAGATTTTCAAGATATCTGAAAAAGTGGCCATGTTGAGTATTAAAGGACAGTTTAAAACAAGTAAACATTACCCATGTAAAATGGTACCCATGTTAGATGACCAAAACATGCAACAGAATCTAATTAAATACATCTTAGATATGGATTTTGATTTGTCAAAGAAAAACAAAATGTAGAAAGATAGAGTCACATGGGACCCTGCATTAAAGCAAAACTGAAAGAAAAGTTTTAAATCGTAAAAGGCACAGCCAGGTCTATGAATGAATGTTAACTTCAAACTGCATCAGAATATGTTTAACAGTCCTTGAGCTAAGCTGATTATAAACTATGAAGGTAAATTACAAGGGCCAAAATTCTGTCTAAAATGGAACAGATGAGACGAAGCCCATGAAATGCACAACTGGGTCTAAGAGACTTACCAAAATGCAGGAAAATATGTTGAATAGTTCCTGAGTTATGCTTTTTACAAAGAAATCCCATGTGAAGATATTTTGATCAATGCCATAACTCTTTCCAAAAATGGAGTGGATGAGTCTAAACCATAAAATACATATGCAAGCTTAGGCTTTGAAATTATGCACATATCAGATTAGGTCAGAATATATTGAAAGGTTCTTGTGTGTTTGTGTGATTTGGACTTTTTAAACATAGCTTTAACAATTTTTCAGTCATATTGCTATGATGTCTGCAGTGTGGCAGTTTATAGTGATGTCTAGCACTGGGGCATCATGCTGCAGACATGTAGCACGATGTCCCACCCAATCACATTATCCTAACACCAGGCCAACCAGTCCTAACACTAACCTCTTAATGCTGAGTGCCAAGCGAGGCAGCTGTTAGTACCATTTTTGTAAGTCTTTGGTATGACGTGGCTGGGGATAGAACCCACGAACTCCACATCCGAGGCGGACACTCTAACCACTAGGCCACCAGAGGAGCGGTCTCTTTTCTAGACTGACTTGAAAGGTTCTTGAGCTATACTGATTATGAGCAGCATCCCATGGAAAATTATAAAGTTCAATGTCAAGGAGCGCAACTCTATTACAGATGCAGTTGACAAGACAAATCCGTAAAAGATATATCTAGGTCTATCAGACAATGCACACACCAAAGTACATCATGATATGATAATTGTTTTCTTAGCTATGCTTGTGTGTGTGTTTGCGTTTGTGTGTGTGTGTGTGATTTGAATTTTTAATGTACCTTTAACAATTTTTCAGTCATATCGCTACGATGTCTGCAGTGTGGCAGTTTATAGTTGTGTCTAGCACTGGGGCATCATGCCACAGACATGTAGCATGATGTCTCACCCAGTCACATTATCCTGACACCAGGCCAACCAGCCCTAGCACTAACCTCTTAATGCTGAGTACCAAGCGAGGCAGCTGTTAGTACCATTTTTGTAAGTCTTTGGTATGACGCGGCCGGGGATCGAACCCACAACCTCCCACATCTGAGGCAGATGCTTTAACCACTAGGCCACCGGGGCTATGCTGGTTATAGGATGAGTGGGTACATACAAACTATGCAAAATCTGACCTGACCCTTAAGAAAATATCAGTGAATTATTATTCCTGTATTTCTGAATTGCACAATAATCACTCATGTGACATGTTCTAAACCTGAGCAGAAACATGCACCTCAAATTTCATAACAATACTTTCTGAGGCATAAGAGGAGAAATGAAAAGAAATCACATTGGAGCAGAAAAGAAGGATGGAAGGGCAATATTTTTACTTGGGATCTAATAAACCTCTTGTATGTAAAGTTACAAAATTTCTTATACTTGTTTTACAGTCATTTTCCAAACTGATGCCTTGTCATCATATTGAATGTATGGGGGGTGCTATTTTCATGTAAGATTAACTACATCTCTCAAGGTAGGATTAACTAAATCTCTCAAGACAAATGCATGTACGAAGTTCACATCACAGTCTAAGTGAAGTGATAAACAAGAGGTCCAAGTGGGTCTGATCTTACTTTTATGTCTTGCATAAGTTAATAGGTAACCTCTTCATCAAATAGACTTACCACTGAAAGAACACAAACTATGCACAATATCTTGTAAACATTATATCCAGTCTATCTGACCTATTTTACTATTGTTTAATAAAATTCTTTCCAAAGATAATGCATAATTAATATACAGTCTCATGCTCTTAAAAGCAAGGTTTAGATATGAACCTTTCACCTGTGGTCAAAAGAGTCACATGGCTTTCACATGATTTGAAATTATAATTTGCACTAGCTGGGGAGGGGGGTCAACCCATGGTTTTCTTTACTCCTGGTAATTCAATCTGGAAGTATTTCAGGAGAAAAGCATTGTTGTTTTGTTAACTAATTCACCAAAAACTAAAACAAAACAACAGGTATAGGACATAACAGAATTAATGATAACATTCTCCACATCTAGTTGAACGATGTGGAACTGAAAAATGTTACACAAGATAAACTAAGAGTTCATACTCTGATAACAATATGTTATGGTCAGTGCAAATCAGTAATGTTACTGAAAAGATGGCTAACAATATCTGGTTACTATAAACAGAATTTCAAACCTTAAACCCAGGATCATGTTTTACAAAAGTTATATTCAACCTCATCTGGACTACTGCAACATCATACGGGGTAATGCTTCTAAAACAACTGTTAAAAGTGGAAAGACGTTAAAAAAAAGCCATCAAATTTATCCATTACAAGAAGTTCATAATGTCAATGAAGGATCTGAAGATCATGACTATATATGAAAGAATATGTTGCAGAAAGGCTAATTGTATGTTTACATTTCTAATTGTTAAATTCCCAAGAATATCAATGATACATTCAGTATAAGGACAAATACCATCAATACAGTTTCTAGGCTATCGATGCTATGCTCCATGTCGTCTAATAACATTCTTCTTCCTGAGCCCAAAACTAAATCGTTAAACAAATTGGCTTTTTTGGTCCAATCATTTGGATCTGTCAACCTAAAGATGTTAAAGAAGCATCATCAGTGCCTTCCTTTCATCACAGATGTTTGAAATGAATCTAATCCAGATAATTGCTAAAGCAGGATATGATCAACTTTGTTGTATATATTATGTGTATGCATGTGTTTGCACGTGTACATCAATCCATTATTTGTATTTTGCTTGTCTCCCAGCTGTATAATATTATATATATATTTGCCTGTATATATGTTGATAATTGAGGCCCACAAAGGAGATTAGTTTTTGTACCAGTTGTGTCACCCTCATAAAGTAAAGACTTTAGTAGTAGTAGTAGTAGTTGTAGTAGTAGTATAATGCAAATTTCAGACAATTTGTGATGCATGGAGAGGAGTCTATCAAATGCCATAAAATAATGCACAATTGATATGATAACATATAAAGGACAAATGTTCCAGTCACTTTAGAATGGCAAGACAAGGCTGGTAAAACTCTATTTTACCAAACATATCAAATTAACTTCCAAACACAAAGATTTTAAATGGGGTAAAATGTTTAGAAATAAATTTATAAACTTAGGCATGGTTTTTAATAGCATTATTCTCTTATTGGAACAAAATCAATATTAGAACAAATACAATGATTAGCAATGAAATATAAATAATTGTGTATAAAAAATCTACTCCTTTCTTGCAACATTGCACATAGCTTGCAGGCCTGCAATTGTGCAGTGCTTCTAACAACCATACTTCATAACAAATAATCATCTTAATCCCTAAAGTGCATTATTTTGCTAATTTTTATGAACTGTGGTAATGAAATTTGTGCACAATGAATTCTAAAAACATGTTTATATATGGTCTGAATAATTATGCAACTGGAGAATTTATGTGTAATTACAATAGTCCATATCATGGGTTACTTCCCTTGCATTTTTTAGAGAAAAGAATATTCAAAGAGAAAGTAAATTATTAAATAGCATACAAACTGAGAACTATTTCTAACTGTACTGAATTTCATTAATGTATACAGATCTTACTCATACTAAAGCTCATTGGATATCTAGGCGATATAAACCTATTTACTTAGTATGATCAGTTAATCAAAAGTCACTTTAGGTGTTGACAATATCAGCATATCTGAGATAAGATCAATAATAATAATAATAATGAGGACTTTGTATAGCGCCTAATCTTTAGAAGCTCTAAGCGCTTTACAACATTAGAAAACACCTATAAGATAAAAAAACATATAATGATATGATTACAAAAACAAACACCATGAAATTAGAAAACATAAAAAACATGCTGAGAATATTTAAGGTAAGAAACATTATTAGGTCTTTAAATCATGAATATATGTTGATGCTGTTCACAGATCTTGCAAACTAACCTCTAGTTTGCTAGTTTACTTAAAATTTGATTAGAAATAAAGTCTTTCAAATAAGAACAAATTCAGCCAGTCAATCTGACACAAGATCACCTCATTAAATGTGTGGATCTTGCTCGTGTAAGCCTATATTTCAGAGTCTGATAAAATCTGGATCAGAAATATGCCTTCCAAACTGGTGCCAAGCTCAATGATATGCTAGATCTCCTTACTGTGTGTGAATTGTGTTCTATAAAACTTGTCAAAGATCATGATCATACAAGTGCATATTCTAAGTAAGACCAAAGTCAGATCTGGAAATATGTTCAGTTAATCGGATGCATTACAAGTTCAACAATGCATAGGAATCAGAGTTCAAGTCAGGGCTGGAGAGTTAGCAACGGTCCAGAGTTTGCATTATGTGTTTCAAGTAAAGTAGATATTTAAGATGGTATATGGGGGAAGACATTATATTGCCAGATATATGCAGACATCATCACATAGGGGAAATCTGAACCAGAGAATAACTGTAGAGAGAATCTGTTAAATGTGAAGCTTAATAATCATCATCAAAGTTATCAGTACACAGGTGGTTTAACACAATCAAGGTCATCAGTGGACACGAGGCAGTTAACTCACATTACGTGCCAATTCTACAACTGATTGTCTGGTAGTCTTTCAATTTTTGCCCCAATCTTTTGATCTACTGTTTTTCTGATAAAAGTCCCTGAAATCACAAATCTGTCGAGCATATGTATTACCAGCTAAAACAACATCTGCAAAACTTAGGTATTTCCAACCAAGACAACATTCAATGGGTTGTTTCCAACTATCGTAATCTGTCAATCAAGTTGATATATACCTAACAACCAATCAAATCATGGCATGTAACATGCACTGATACATTTATTGAACACATGTAACTTGTTTTTCTCATCAGTATTTCAGAATTAATAATGTGTTATATATAACTCTTTGGAAATATAATATTTTTGGTACCATGATGAAACACACTAACGGAATCGAAAGAAAATACACCATTGGAAAAAAGAAATAAGTTTGAAAGTTCAACACTGCCTGGATATATGAATTTTAATTTTTGAAACATATAAGAAAATTAATAAAGCTGAGTAGTTATTATTCAGTGCAGTTAAGTTTTACTTAGATTTGGTACGATGTGCACTTTCATGCTTAAATTTGTGACAAAAATGGTCGTACCGCTAATCTCCCTGATTTGGACCCAAATCTCCCCGATTGTGAACACTGCTCTCCATGATTTGGTCCTAGAACACTTGGCATGTATGTTAACTTGTGAAGTCAAATTTTAAAAAATGTGGATTTTATAAACTATTTTTGCCATGAATTAAGAAATATCCTTTTTGAGGTAACCTTCACTCATATTAATTAATTTTTATTGTAAAACTTGCATTCAGAATCTGATTCATGTTGAACACTTG
The DNA here is from genome assembly GCA_028554795.2 of Sinohyriopsis cumingii. Lineage (NCBI taxonomy): Eukaryota > Metazoa > Mollusca > Bivalvia > Unionida > Unionidae > Sinohyriopsis > Sinohyriopsis cumingii. Next base: position 6,999 of record JAPYKE020000118.1, on the reverse strand, counting down.
CAGTTTTATAATGATATGAAGCGAATATCCTGGCAAAACATGCACTTGTTGTCTGCATTGGTTGCATAAAAACTCATAAAATTTATCTCAAAAAGAAATCCTAATGATTTAAAAGCCAATTTAGTGATCAAATTTTGAAATGTACTAATTTGATGTGTAGGTTCCATCACATAAATGCCATAATCAGACTTGGCCTTACCACCAGGTGAGCTAGAAACAAATTTCTAACAGGGACAGATGATGAAAGGAAAGACACAACAGACAATGCATGACAGACCATCACTTAACATCACAGTTCTTTTAAATCAAACGAGTTCATGAAAGATGAAAACATTTGAATGAATAAAAGATACCAATAAATTCCTCTCATATGTCTCTGTCATACCTTGTTGATATGGTGGGACTCTTTTGGACTCAGGTCCCTCCTGGTCATCAGTTAACTTCCTCTTTTGTCCATTTGTACCTACAAGAACTATTAAATAGTTAAAGCATAAAATCATATTACACATCACACTGCATTACCATCCATATGGTTGTTTTATGAGAAAAAACAATCGCTAACAAAACAATCATGAAAGATGAGATTTCTTATTCCCATTGGTTTTAATGATAATAGTCCTGCACAGGCACTAGTAGGGCCTGCTTGACTTTAGAAATTAATGAATAAATGTGTCTTGGTGCTCTAGCATTTGGTCAAGTTAAGCTGTCCTATAGGTTTCATTAATACCCAAAGTGCAAGTCATCCACAAGATTTGCAAACAGAACTTAATATAACACAAATGTTATTCTGAATATTCCATTTAAGTCACAATAACCCTGGTCTATGACCTTGTGAGACCAAAATCAGTAAGAGTCTTCCATACCTTAAGTGCAAGCACACCGCAAACTTTGCTAAAAATACATGCCCCAAAAAATAAAGTTATTAGTTATACTGTGATCTCTTCACCACAAACTTAATAGGCTTATATCTTACCCAGCATGCAAGTCATCCAAAACCTTTAGTGACTGTACATGGTCAAAAACTGAAATGCTTGTGCAGAAACCATATTTCTTCTTTTAGTGTTGGCGTCCTTTACATTTTGACCCAATATCAAAACCCTTCTTCCCTACCACAAGTGCAAGCCATTCACAAATAGTTTGGGCCATGCCTGAAGATTTGTTACTACAGATGGAAAATGAACTTAATTTTACTGTGCTAACTCCCTTTTATTATTTCAGAGAATGACCTTGCTCTGTGACCTTTGTCAGGTCTTAAATTGATAAAGTTCTTCCTTACCACAAATGTATATAGTCTTTTATCAGCAGACATAGTGGGCAAGTTATTGTGCAGAAATGAAACTGATAACGAACATAAGTTACACCATATACAGTCAATCAAATATGAAAATTGAACCATTGTGATCTATTTTTGGTTTGCTGAATAGCTCCCCGTCTCTCAGACACATCCTAAATTTTCTTCAGTGCAGGTGAGATAGGGTTCATGATTCTGAGGGCATAAATGAACAAATGAATGCTTGTTTATATGAAATAAATACAACAATAAATGGGCAAGATATTATTGTTTTCTACCCAAGAACAGGAAATTTTACCAAATCAATGTTTCATTCACTTCATTTTGCATTTGCATTCCATTCACATCTGCATTTCGACTATCATCTCTCCTCTAATTTTGTTGTTGTTGCTGTTGTTGTGGGTTTAACACCATTTTTCAGCACAAGATGGGCTATACATGGTAACATTATAACTGATGGACGAAGGACCCGGGAAAACCCCGATTAGAACCACTGACTCATGGGAAGCTACTACCAAGCTTGTGTTAAACTGATAATGATTCACACTGATTACGATGAAACTCAATCAAGGGATTTAGGAAATACACTGCACATGCAAATCAAAAACTTCAAGAAAGTGATGTCTCTGCTGCTGTGGGAAAATGACTTCCTCATTTTTTCGATTAATAGGAACTTTACAATTATCATAGGTACTTAATGAAGCTTGTAAAGTTACAAAATTTCTTACACTTGTTTTACAGTCATTTTCCAAACTGATGCCTTGTGCTTTGAACATACTAACATATATTAGTACTTCATTTGATAAATTCTTTGATTCCATTATGCTAACAACATAAGGGTTTTTTATAAGATTATTCATTTCCCCTTAACTATAGCATACTATGTACCTGGCTTCAGTCATGACACCTATTCTAGCAGGTATTATTTATCCAAACTCACCTTTGCCTGAAATTGTATATTCTTGGGGTACTCTTGCATACAAAACTTCTGTTTGTTCTCCATTGCCTCTCATCTTGGAATCATCATCTCCAATGTGTGAATCACGGTCTCTGATCTTGGAATAAAGGTCTCTAAGCTGTGACTGATGGTCTCTGATGTGGGAATCCTGTCTTGTGATCGCAGCTTCAACGTGCTCCACCCTGGATTTTACTTCATCATTCTGGATCTGCATTTCTTTTATTTTCTGGTTTTCTATTGTAACGAAACTGAATTTGTTTGCTACCTTCTCAGCAAGGTTGCTGACTATGGTGTCTTGAACCTGAAGACTTGCTTTTAGTGTCTGAACTGCACCAAGGTCTTCTTGAATCTAATGAGTGAAAATAATATGCAGATTCAAATGTATCTAAAACAGTTAGGTCTGTGAGTCTTTTTACTATGAAGATGTCATGAATTCTGTGGAATCAACCTGAATGTGACAATAAATTAGTGCAAACTTCCCCAAACTCCAATGACTTCTGAAATCACTGGCATTTTTGTTAGTTCTTGTAACCATGAAAACATAAGTAAAACCCCCATACATTTATTCCTACTTTGTAGGATATCTAAAGTATTTCAAGCCACATAAGATTTTCTGACAGCCAAAGATTGAATTTAAGAAGGCACTTAAAACATTGTATTGTAACATTTGTAACATTCAGTTCCTTATAGGCCTTCATTTGTGACTAGCTATGTACAGTTTATTACCACCAGTTGAAATCTTGTTATCTTTGTCCATCTTAAAATTCTTATCTGAACTAAAAGCAAACATATTTGCATAGCTTAATATTTAAACACAAGCCCTAACAAGCCATACAGTTTCCACAAATATTTCAAAAAACATCAATTACTACATAGTTTCAGAGTGGTTTTGCTGGGGATGGGGTGGGGGAAGTAATTTCTGCCAATTTCTGATGCACTATACAGAGGAACGGATATTAGGTGAGAAATAAGAATGAGTATTTATTTGCAGCTAAAGGAAACTAGTTTGTCAATATTCATGTAATAATGAATACAATGTACAAATGACATGACAAAAACACTATAATCAAACACCAAACAGATTTCTTACTTTTCAGGACATTTTCATTTTCACGAAAAAAACATGTTCTCATTTCATATTTATGGGTATATAAAGTATAAATGTATCAAAGCTATGACAACATATCTTTACTAGTAGTCCCAGTTTTCTCAGACCTTTCCCACCTTGAGTCAGATATTTGGACATTTATGTTGGGGTGTGAGGTCAGAGTACGTTCCCTATTTAAAAGCTGGAATTGCTGAAAGCACAGCACCATTATAGAAGCCTGTTACAAATGAGTCTAGCCAAGTTAACTGAATATACAAGGAGCCCTACCTGCATGAAATCGAAAGGAAGATAACCTTTTACCTCAGACATAACAATTAAAACATATTTCATCTCTTTAATAAGCTGTCACTCAAGCCAAAAAAAATATGTTTACAAGCCATGCCATGTATTGGACCATTTCAGACACTTACAACCTATATTTTTCCTGTACATTGATGTTCATGAAATCTGCTTTGTTTTACACACTGTCCTCTATAGTTAATAATATTTAATGATAAATACACACCCATTTTGTATAATCCTTTTGAATTAACTGTGTCCTTGAATGAACATGTGTGTGTGTGTGTGTGTGTGTGTGTGTGAAAGAGAGAGAGAGATTAATGCATTCTATGTGAAATCAATAGAAACCAAGCACACAACAACGTAGGAAGATGATGGAAAACGCCATTTAAAAATCCATGATATTAAATAATTCAGTTAAATCACTGAGAGGGAGAGAAATTTAAAGGCAATATTTCTTTCAGGTTTTTAACATGTTAGTGTTTATAATACATTTATTTAGAGGATATTTTGGAGAACATTTTGATCAGTGTAATTGAAATATCTAAGTTGGATTATGGCCAGTTCATTTGATTTCTTCAGGTACTGATAAGCTGTGTTAACTTTTGCCAGGAGTGAAAGTACCATATTCCATACTGATTTAATAGAAGAGTGAAGATATCATATTCCCTACGGATTTAATAAAGGAGAGTACCATATTCCCTACTGATTTAATAAAGGAGAGTACCATATTCCATACTGATTTAAAAGAGAAGTGAGAATGCCATATTCCATACTAATTTAATAGAAAAGTGAGAATTCCATATTTCATACTGATTTAATAAAGGACCAAGAGTATTATATTTCATACTGATTTAATAGAAGAGTGCGAGTTCCATATTCCATATTGATTTAAAACAGGAGTGAGAGTACCATATTTCATACTTATTTAACAGAAGGGTGAGAGTTTCATAATTCATAATGAGTTAACAGAAGAGTGAGTTCCATATTTCATACCAATTTAATAGAAAAGTGAGAATATCATATTCCATACTGATTTAAAAAAGGACCAAGAGTATTATCTTTCATACTGATTTAATTGAGTGAGAGTACCATATTTCATACTTATTTAATAGAAGAGTGAGTTCCATATTTCATACTGATTTAATAGAAGAGTGAGTTCCATATTTCATACTGATTTAATAGAAGAATGAGTTTCATATTTCATACTGAGTTAATAAAGAAGTGAGAGTTCCATATTTCATACTGATTTAATAGAAACGTGACAGTACCATATTTCATACTGATTTAATAGAAGAAAGAGTACCATATTCCCTACTGATTTAATAATGGAGCAACAGTCCTAGGGATATAGTATGTTTTCCTCCTTCTCTGTCTAATGGTACCATGATCTTTAACTCAGAATAGATGGTGCTTGTTTAATGCTGTCAGACAATCAAGATTTCTACAGCAGATGCAAAAAGTACTGACCGAGTTAAAACCTTGTAATAATAGAATGAAAGAGCACAAGAATTAATGGGGAAAAAACAAGCATACAAATGAAAAGGTGTGATGATGTAACTTCATAAAATGTTATAGTCCACCTATAAACATGGTCATATATTATACTAGATTCTTCATGGACCTGATGATAATATTCTTGTCATCATTTGTGTCTTAGGAACTTGCATTAGATCACCTCTGCATCATCTGCCATATCAATGTATCAGTGCATAACTGTCCATCTTTGTTTATTACTAAGAGAACGCTCCATATGATAAATAGAACCCAACTAATGCATAACATACAACCAAACCTAACAACTTCATTATCTCCTACAGCAGTACAACTTGACAAGTGCTTGAGTTTATCACAAACATGCCCCAGCAATCAAGTGCAGAGTATCAATTCAAAAGTGTTCTCCATGATATAGTAGTGTTAGGGACCACCTTTGCACATCTAAAAGAGAATGTCTTAAGGCTGAGGGGGTTTGGCTTTTAATTTCCACCAGCCTCACTATTCAAAATAATAAGATCTATGAAACTGTTAAGACGAATGGCACAGACATAATTCATGTAGCAAACTCAGCCTACTACAGTGTAAGATCAAGATTATGAACAAGCTAATGTCAAGGAGTAAATGTCTGCCACATCCAATGACCTTCTCTCCAGGTCAACCTTCCAGACCTGTTTGCAAATTACTTGTGTGACAAAGTTCAATCTATTAGATATAAGCATGATATCACAATTTCAGTCAATTCATCATCACCATATAGTAGTGATACAGAACATACACAGCAACTTTTAACAGCATCTGCACCTGTCTCTGTGGATTTGGTACAAACAATTGTTATAAAGAGCTAGTCCAATAAATCAAACCCTCAAATCTGTGCTGATACTGATTTATGATATGTGGGTCTGATGTCACCTGTGAATTAAAATGTGTAATTTTGTTACATACAAATCTTTCCAGAACAGACCTGCATACAGTTTAGACACATACTGGTAATTGGTAACAGCCATATCCAGTGTGAAATTCAACATGGCCACATGACAGATGGTTGTGCTATTCAACGTGGATTTTCAAGTCAGCAAACACAGCTGCATATAACTTCCTAACATTTAATATCTGCATTTAATATCTTCATTTAGAAGTAACATTTTTTTCAATAAAAGTTTCTTCTTGTCTTAAGAATAGACTTGTTTCAAATGAACATATATTAGCTCTTATTCTTGATGTAAGTGTGAAATGTGAGTGTGGTATTGTTGTCATGCACATTGCAAAACCATTCAAAAATGTCATTTAAATCCTGGTACATACATAATTCTCTTTCCATTTCCCCAATGCTACTAAAGATTCTCCTTATCTGTTACAATGTTGTTTATCCAAGTCCTTTCAACATAAAATTATGTTGCAAGTCCCACCACCACCCATGTCATTGAGTCAAATAATTTTATTTTATGTGTTATCAATATCGTAAAATGCTTAGACCTTCTAACGATTAGGTGCTTTACTCAATCCAAAACATTACATACTTTATTATTATTATTATTATCATTATTATTGTTATTATTATTATTATTATTATTATTATTATTATTACAGATAGGTGAGGGGATAATAATACTTCTGACCCTTTAATGATTTTTTAGAAGCTGTTTCAATGGTAAAGGAAGAAACAAAAAATATGAGGTGAATTTTCTCCCATCATAGTACATGTATATGGTATTATAAAACACTTAAATTTTATTCTGAAACTCTTTTAACTTTCACATTTCACCTTGTAATACTAAAATCAAAACTTAAAATTGGTATGGTAACTAAATTTGATTGTGTAGCGATTATCAAAATATCTACAAATCCTTTTGACCTGACATGTGTCTT